>VZTY01025151.1:89879-141843 GCA_013400935.1 Turnix velox | reverse complement strand
GAGGGTGCACTCAATTCCCTCATCCATGTCATTAATAAAGATGTTAAAAAGCACCGGTCCCAAGACAGACCCTTGGGGGACACCGCTCGTTACCGGCCTCCACCTGGACATAGAGCCATTGACCACCACCCTCTGTCTGCGACCTTTCAACCAATTACTTATCCATCTAGTTGTCCACCCATCAAATCCACTTCCCTCCAATTTGGAGATAAGGATGTGGTGGGGGACCATGTCAAAGGCCTTGCTCAGGTCCAGGTATATGACATCGGTCGCCTTCCCTTCATCCACCATCGCGGTCACTCCATCGTAGAAGGCCACAAGATTTGTTAAGCATGACCTTCCCCTGGTGAAGCCGTGCTGGCTGTCTCGGATCACATGCTCATTCTTTATGTGATCAAGCATGTTGTCCAGCTTATCTGTTAAAAACAGATAAGCTCTTAGGCTTCCAGCCCACATGGTCCACAGAAAGACAAAATGTTCCACTGCAACTCTGTGAGCATACTGGAGATAAAACTTTCATTAATAGATCCAGACTTTCCCAATACATACTTGAAGCAAACAGTTTGATGTTAGAAAAAAGGGATTACTAACATTGGCATGAAAGTCACTATGTATAACAGGTTAAGAGAGTACATTTACAAGTTTGATGCTTTCTAAGCATGTTGGTAATAATAATAATGATATCCTAAATCTAAAGTTTTATGTGAAGTAGACTAAATACTTAACTCTCCCCAGTCTGATAAGAGGTTTCAAGTAAAAGTGCTTTCATTAGGAGATGGTTTGGTTTTTTGTACTCTTTGAGTTTGGTGTGTTGTCTTTTTTTTTGTTTGAATTTGTTTTATTTTGTTTGTTTTGTTGGTTTGGTGTTTTTGGGAGGGGGCAGATGGGTAACAGAAGTTCACAATTCATTCCTATATCTACCCATCTAATTTGTGCATGAAAAGCTCCCAAGTTCTTTATAAACACTATTTAGTTAATCATACTAGTCTAGCATAAAAGTGACAGGCTAATGTAAGAGAACTTCACAAAAGGAGTGTTTTATATTGTCTATTAAAAAAAAAAAAACAACACACTAAGGCTATTTGTGGTTTCAATAAAAACAGAAAAATCAATAACAAAAGGATGAATAGCATTCATCAACACTAGAGGTCTAATAAATTATCTTCTAGTGATGTGAAAGTTGTCAGAATAAGCACTTGTACTGTTTGACCACTTTCCTATAATTATTCAGCCTTTTAGAAAATCACAGAAAATGGAGACGGAAATGTCTTAATTTAATCACAGATGACCTGTGAGTATTTAATATCCTGGTGAACAGACCTGATGTGATTAGATACTCAGTCCTCATAAACCATACTGTGCTAGCTATTTTGGAAACAGATGTTCCAAGAACAGACCAAGGAGACTAAACAGAGGAGTAAATGACATAAAGCTCTGAGGCAATGAAGAAAATCCCCTCATGTCAATGAGTTTCTTTCAGTATGGAGAGTTCCAGGCTTTCCAAGTACAAAGGTATCACAGAAAAAGCCAAAAAACCAAACCAGAAGCCAGGGTGATTTGATCAAAGAGTCAGTGCTGCCCTGAGATGTAACTGAAGATCAGAGAGACTACATATTCCTAAAATATAAATAAATAAATAAAAAGCTATGTTCAGTTTACACATTTGAAATTAGTCTGTGGGTACAAGTATTGTCAGGAAAAGCTTTTGTTATTAAAGCATTATTAAATGATTACTACATTAAGATGATTGAACAATATATTGTGAATATTGTGTTCCTCTCTAAGGATGTCACATTTTGCCATGTGTATCACTTCGTCTGCTTCACTCAGCTTTACTCTCAGCAGTGTAAATTTCCATGTTCTGTTGGTCTAGGCTAGACAGGAGGCATCCAGTAATGCAGGTATGGGACTTTTGACAGAACATGTTCCCTCCACCCTTGTACAATTGTAGCAATGACTCATTACCCTATCTTTATGGTTTGGGGCATATATTGACAGAGAATTTTGGTTTTCAGGCAGTAGAAAAAAAAAGTTTTCAAGATGAAATATAAAGGGCTTGCATTGACTTTGTTAGATCTAGAGATCATTAAATTGGTTAATGGAATTTTTTCCATCCTGTGGTTACCTAAGTCGTCTGTAATAGACTGCTAATTTGCATGGCCTGGTCAGTGAGATAGTGATCTGAAAGGGGAGAGCCAGTGGGGGTTACACAAATTGTGCAAACCCTGAAAAAAAATTTTTACTAAAATTCTGTATTCATTTTTGCCTCTCACTTTTTTTTTCCCTTTAGGTTGACTACTTCCAAAGGGATAGGTACCTTATCTTTCTTTGAGATCTGTACTGCTAGCTGTTCTCACATAAGTATCATCAGATTTTTTTTTTCTCTTGTTCAGCTTCCTCTTATTATAATATTAAATGCTAATAAATCATAAATTTAGAAAAGAATGTGCTATTCATTAAAGAATCATAGCCTCCCCAGCATGGAATAACACTTTTACTACCACTTCAGTGTTCGAAGCATAGCATTGAAAAGAAAAATAGCAGAAAATCCTTATTAAAAATTACCAACCATTTTTTGTGGGAACAAATAAGTGCACACAGTAATTAAAAAGAAATAATCAGAAAGCTATAATTTAGATATTTATAGATATTATTTTATAAATTTTCTTCAGTATTTTTCTAAATCTGAGAAACTACTCTGTTGCTTCTGTGACAAAGTCAACCAACCAAAACACCCAAACAACCAGGAAAAAAAACAACACTAAAGGGATTTAGATTCACTCTACCTTTTTTCCTTCCATTTGCTAACAGAACTAAATAACTCTTCCTTCCTACACATATGCTACCTCAGTAAGACCCTTGCCTGTCACCAAGGATGAACAGACTAGTACCATTATGAGAGGAGATTCAGGACCTTAACTCTACTTGGGCTAAGACAAGAGTACTTAAACTGCTGAAGAGATTGAGACATCTTCTCTTCAGGAAATTTCCCCCTGCACCGTTTCTACCCTCAGAAATGCTCAGCCAGATATTTATGGGGAAGTATGAGTTTTTCTGAAGAGTTTCTCTTCTTCAATTCACAGGTAATTTAAATTAACATGTAAACTAGCCATATGAACTAGACATCTGAATTTCAGTGTTCTTCCTCATGAGTTTTCCAGTCATGTTGGTGTTGTTTTTAACACAGTGCTTGTGAGTATGGATGCTTATTACATGTATTTTAATAAATAAAACAGTATCCTGGGTTTTTTTATATGCCTTGTAGTACCTCTAAAATCCTAAAAACAATTACTTTTCCCCGCCTTTTCAGTTTCAAAGTGTCTACAGTAGTACAAGGACTGTGTTTCAGCTTACAGAGCCATTTTTAAAGCATGAAATCACCCTCTGTGCCTGCTGTCTTGCAAATCTCACACAAATTCTTCCTGAGAAACTATCAGACACTACCGTTCAGTGCCATACTGGATCACCAGTAATCAAGTATTCAGATTTGCTCTCTGACCCTGTTTTATTTAACAGATACACAGAGCCACAATATCATGCGCCTTGAAAACAACCATTAAACATTTTATGCCTATAAATTGTGATTACACAAGTATGATGAAGGTGAATTATTTAAATTCAAACTTTTGGTTTCTATTCTATTCACAGAATCACTGGTTTTGGACTTACTATGGCAGCTACTTCAGTCTGTCTGGGCCCAAAGCTAGAGCCTGGGTAAATCACATGGATCCTTTCCATCAATCTGATGGAAATAATTCTCAATATGCAATTAGTTACTAAATGATGTGTGAACAGAAGGTGAAATGATTCCTCCCAGTTTCCACACTAGTGTTATTTCAGGACTGAGGTCCTAAGCCACACTGTAAATATGCTAGAACTTAAACATACCAATTAGTCAATATATATCAGACAGGAAATTGCAATACTATTTTGTGATTATGATTATTCATATATTATTCATATAATCTACCATATCACCTGCATTTTATTTTTAAATATCCAGACAATGCAAGGAATGAAAACAATATTACTTTAATATATGTGTGTGCATGCACAACATGAACATCTTTATACATTTACTGTTTTAAATATATTTTCCCCGTGGAAATGTCACTTGAATGTATCTTTCTTTCCCTGCCTACTTTCTTATCACTGCTTGACGAATTTCCTGTTGTGCATTGCTCCCAACCATCCAGTCAAAGGTATACACCTGCAAAGGCCTTCCTGAGAGGTAGTCTGTCCTGGTTTGAGGTAAAATAGGGTAAATTTTCTAGTTTGTAACTTCACTTTTCAGCTAGGCCTCTTCTGTCTGACTAAACTCTGAAATTAACTGCACATTGCTCAGATACTTTTTGCTCCCAGACTGATAAGACCAGGGAATGGTATGCAAGAAGCTCTTATTTTCATTATTCACTATGGTGATCAAGGTCAGAAAGTTTGTCAGCCACCCCACCGGGGGGGCTGGAAACAGAAAGACATAGAGAAGTCCCACCTGCAAGGAGGAGCGGACAGGGCAGGTGACCCAAAATTGACCAACAGGAGTATTCCATCCGATCTGCCCCATGCTCAGTATAAAAGCTGAGGGATCGAAGGGTCAGGCCCCTTCTCAGGCTCTTGGCCTCTTGCCCTTCCCTTCGTCTTTTCTTCGACATCTAGGAAAAGACTCTGCCTTTGACCCCGATCTGAGCACTCCTGAATCCAGATCCGGCATCCAGCTCCTGACTGAACTGGCCCCAGCCTGGGACTCTCCCTGCGTCTGCTGGGGACGTGACCATCATCCCGGGAGCTTGATACGGTTTTGTAAATATTGTATAACTTTTTATCTTTTCCTTTTAATTTTATCTATTATTTCATTATCTATTAAAGTAGTTTGGAATTCTTCTAAACCCATAAATCTCTTCATTCCTTCCTCTCTTCTGAGAGAGGAGGGGGGGCCATCTGTTACTGGGAGGGGTCCTTTTGGGCCTAAACCAGAACAGATGATTCCTGTTGTGCATTGCTCCCAACCATCCAGTCAAAGGTATACACCTGCAAAGGCCTTCCTGAGAGGTAGTCACATCACATATCGAGAACCACAAAGACAGAAAGCCAAATTACATTGCTGTGACATCTGTCTATCCATCTGCTGTAGTTTCTATAATCTACTGAAGCCAATTTACAGATTATACTAATGTTTAACCGTACTGAAAATCAAGAATAAAATCACAACTAACCTCCAACAGAATAAAAAGCACATGGATATAGTAACAGTATTAAATAAACTGAAATTAAAAGTTGTGTTCCCTGGGGTTTTTTGTGCAATGATAAGCTGACTACAATTATTTTAGATACCTGCATTACATACAATACATCTACAATATGGATATTAGTACTCCCATTTTAGGAGGAAACAGTATGAAAAATAAAAGATAGTGCTAAGAATGTAGCTAGATGCTTCTGTTTACCTCAGTTATCTTAATCACTTCAGAATAAGTTAAATATTTCAGTTGCTTATTCTTCAATATTTTGTTCTAACAGTTTCTTTCTGTATTGTTTCATGAAATGAACAACATTTATACTTATTTAAAATAGTTTGAACAATTATAATTGGTTAAATCACCAAATACAAAAGTTTTTCATTTACTGCAGATGGGTAGTAGTTGTAATAACTTTGTGTGGAAGGATGCCAAGGCATTGCTTTCTGAATCCCAAATGCTATAATCTTATTAATGCATGACCATTTGGGACATGAATATTACTGGAAGGAGATCTTCTTTTCAGCATAGTTTCCTCTGGAGAGGGAAACTCAAGAGCAGCAAATGATCCCATGCTGTCTGAATTGCTGCACATGTTTCTTTTGGACAATAACCAAATACCATTTTAGAGACACCATAGTACTGCCATTCCCGCAAGGGGAACGCACAGGCTCGATATTGGAACACAGTTAGATAGGTATATAAATAAAGTACAGGAAATAAAAAAGACAAACTTTTCTACATAAAATATTACTGCCTGTCAAATATACTCATGAGAAATTGCTGTGATAAAGCCTGCTTTTAAGTTCTTTGCACGTCTGCATGTGGTTTTATCTCTACCACACGTGTTTCCCAGCTCTCAAGCTGAAAAAAATACAAATCCTATTTTTACTTCTGCCATATGTAATAGCAGAATTTTGCCACAGGGTGGTACACCAGACATGTTTAACTGAAGGCTTTTGTAATGCATCAGACAGCTCGGTTATGCCCTCTGCCAGCTTCACTCCACCAGTAACAGAACAATCTGGATATTTATGAATAACTGGCCATGAGCCAAAGGCACATATATTAAAGACAGAAAAACCAGATGAAACTGAGAATCTATTACAAATGCTAATAATTTGATGGTATTAATTCTACATAAATGAATGTCTATCTGTATGGTCTGTCCATCAGCTCTATGTATCTTATATATAGAGAGAAGATAATATAAATATATGGTGCATTCTTCAGGTTTTTATACTTAAAAGGAACATATATTTTTTTTATCTTATGAACTAGAAAAACTAATAAAAGCAACATCCATATTATTCCTTGCCACTAACCACTATTTTCAATTAAATAAATGGAGTTCATCAACTTTGCCTTTACTTTTTCTAGACAAGAGGGCCACTTAGTCAATTAAAATGAGTTTTAGGAACCTTAAAAATAAGTAAAATAATAAATACAGATTCCTACTTGGATTCTTTTGTTTTGACCTATGGCTGAATTTGTGGCCATGGATTTAGTAATACTGTGCAATCTAAAAGCAAATTTAATTAATTTAGTAACACAGTGGTATTGACATAAGTAGGCAGAGAATAAGGTCTCAGTCTGGAATTGGAATGTGACCATTTATTAATGCAAAAATAATTGAAATCACTTTCATAAAGCTTTTCAGAACTCAGCAATGCATTATGAGATAGAAGACACTTAGTAATGCTGTCTCTTTGTCATCATCAACTAAAGAGTATTTCTGCATTTTAGAAACTTCCCTAAGATCTTCCCTCTTTCAGTCTAGAGGAGGGCTCCACCTCGCATCACATGAAATTAAAGATTCCCCAGAAGAGTTAATGATATTTTACCACTTTTAGTCATTGTGCAAGATTCTATAAAGTAGAAACGTAGACATGGAACCTACCTCTTTCGCATGATTTGCCAAGGTACCCTGTACCAGAACAATCACATACATATCTGTTCCACCCATCCCTGCATACACCATTGTTTTTACACGGGTTGCTAAGGCAAGGTTTTGCAGTTTCTCTTGAGCATGAAGGTTTTACTCCAGCTGTACTTTGAATTTCTGCCATCTGTCGAATATCTTTGCTTTGACCATCAATAAATAAATCTCTAATGCAGCCGACGTATCCATAATTGAGAAGTGCTGTCCACACCTCTGTTGGGAAGACAAGGCCTGCTTTATTCTCTGGTAAGCCTCCAAGATACAAATCATCATCCAAGTCAAGGATTTCGCTTTCTCCTGGTGCAGTATATGGTGTACGTAAAGTGTTCACAGATATGGTCCCTGAGAAGACAGGACAAAAAAATGTACATTATTTTCAAGGCATTTAAAAGAGTTTGGCGCTGCTGCTTCACTCAGTAATCTATAAGATACATTAACTCATAGCAAATGTCTGTGAAAAAAAAAAAAAAAGGTTGTAAAGCTATACAATTAAAGGTACACTTTGTTATTTTAATTAGAATCTAGTACAAATATTGTCAGGAAGTAAAAAATACAAAAACATTTATGCACGATATTGCATGGTAACAATATTTTAAAAGTCAAAATCCCCTCACCAGTCTTGCAAGAAAATGGGGAAATCCATGTATATCAGATTTATTTTCAGAAATACACTGCTTGAACAACAGCAAAATAAATTTTGAATAATCTCTTCACTAACTCATACACGTTTCAAAGCATTAAGGTTGAGATTGCATTGATAGGTTGTAACGTGGGAGGCATATCTGTGTCTTTGGTTTGGACACAAAGACAGCATTTTAAAAGACTCTCACCCACTTTCAGTGGGGTTTGGAGTAGACTCTTTTCCTTTGAGTGCAAAATGAAAATACTCCCATCAGCTGCCAGGCAGGCAGTCATTAAGAAGATAGTGATGTGCTCCTAGAGGGAAAAATCAATGCTTCTGACACTTACCTCAAAATGTCTGCATGTTAAAAAGAGAGGAAGAGAGGATGTATATAGAATCTTAGGAAATCAGAAGTATCTTTTCCATTTAAGCTTGAAAGGTAAATAATAAAAATTAAGCCTAAAATAAAATTCGGTTTCAGCAGATTGTCTGAGCAAAGAAACTGTAATCAAATTTAAAGATCCTCTTTGTAATTTTTAAAAGGAATGAGGCATCCAATCTTTACAATTCAAATTAACAAATAACTAATCTTACTGCATAGAACCACAGGACATGTGTTTACCAAATTCAGTTTTGTTTACTAAATAACCTAAAAAAAAAAAATCTTCCTGTAGATCTTCAGAGATCTATATGGGCACAAGAGTAAGCAAAACATAAATTAATCAATAAATAATAATAATAAATCAATACATAAAGTATTATGTAGGTCACAAGATTATTATAACGGAGAGTCACATAATGTAACTCTTATCTGCTGGACAGAATGTTAAAACTGTATTGATGTTGAAAAGACACTGAAGAAGCACATTTACCAGAATGCATTTATCATACAACCATAAAAATAAGATGACTCGGTCTTTCCACTGTCAGCATGACACAGATTCCAGAAGATAACACTGATTAATAAATATACTTCTGCTGTGATGAAAGTGGTTCATGAGAATAAATTGTGAATTTTTATAGTATAAATACCAAAATGTGAGTTTTAAGGAAATTGAGTCAGGAGAGAAAATCATTCTCTTAGGTACATCCTAAAATTCAGGGTTCTCTTTTAGCAGTGAAGAGGAACCTTGTGGAAGATGCATATTTTATTTTGTTGATTTTATAGGTTAGCTTTAAAAATATGTATGCAGTGAATAGCTGAACAGCTGAACCTTTATTAATAGCTCTTTCAGGGTAGAGGTGTCAGGAGATCCAACTCCCATGTGAGACTTGAGACATGGGGATTTCAGAAGGGCTGGATACTACTACTCCTGCAAAAAGCCTCCCTAGGATCAGAAGAGATCTAAAAACAAATATTTGCTTAGTGTTTATGCATCTTTATGAACATGTTTAAGCAATATTTGAGGATATGGTCAGTTTAACCTTTTATGTTTTATCAGAAATTTTCTCTGTGTCAGTTCACAGAAGTGAACTTCTGTCTTTAAGAATTTAAGAAACAGGCATGCTGAACCAAAATCCTTTTTTCTTCTGAGCCTCCATCTTGTTAAAACTGATAAGAGTGTTATATTTTGATACCCCTAAATGTTCAGATTTTTGAGCAAAAATTGGCACTCAGGTGGAACACATGCTATAGATCTAACCTTAGGCATAAAAGCATGAACATTCTGAGGTCTGATGCTATTAATCAGCTGCCTCAAACGAGGACACCTTTGAACAACCTGGTAAATTTTCTGAGAGCACCCTAGGTATGACAAACAGCAGATTATTTCTCCTTTAAAAAAAAAAAAGATGCTGTCAATATAAGTCATACTCGTATCCTCAGTATTTCTTACTGCTATTGTTGCTTGCTGCCACCAGTTGCTCTACGGGGTGATTTAGGACCAAATGCTTTAAACCTATGTTCAAGGCAGCACCTGTATCCACATGAGTTAACTCAGCTGCAGCTTCTGATCTCAATCCCATGCATTTGTACATTGCTTTCCTTCTTCTGGACAATGACACTTGAATTTTCAAGCTATCCACGATGCTAGAATATGCACAGGGCTCTAATTTTATTTAAAAAAATAAATCAACTAAGCCTTGATGGCTTTCAATGTCCAGGAACAATGTCCAGACAAGTAAATTTCAGACACAGTAGCTGTGACATCAACATGGAGGTTCAAAACATAAGTTTTGCAGGCACAGAAGGCTGAGAAAGGTGAACAATTAAGGGAGCTGTAGAGTCAACCACTCTGGCAACTGTGAATTACAGTTAGGTGATAAATCCAAGTAGGAAAAATTTCTTCCGTAGATCATAAAGGATTACCCTGGAGAGAGCTTAAGTATTACTTTGAACAGGTATCTACAGCTTCTTAAAGAACTGAACCTTCCTCCTCCCTGGGAAATTACACCCCATAAAACATTCCTTGGGAGAAGCCCTCTGAAATCTTAGCGTAATCATAAGATCTATGAGTGGAAAAATATAACAGGCAAGTTTTCTGTGAATCTTTAATGTTTTGAAATGCCATGGACCCCCTGTCACCCAGCTGGACTATCTCAAATTTACTGGTGGACTGATCTAAAGGTGTTCATTACCCTTCATCAAACGGCTATAAGTTACTTTTATTTCATCTTTTTGTTGAGAGCTGCACTTTGTCAAACAGCATCTGTAGAATATTCCAAGCTTTAGTACTTCACTGTGGTTCAGCTGTTACGTAGGAGCTTAGCCAAAATATACAATACACTGACTATGGCTATAATGTAAATAGGTCTTAGTCTATCAGAAAAAAAAACACAAAAAATTTTTAATGCTGCCTGTTACCAACTTATCCTACTTTCTAGCTGATTTTTTAATAGCACATCCAGGCAGTCCACCAACCATCACTCCTGTTGGCATCCAAATTTCCTTTTATTTCTTTGAAAAGTGCAACACAAAGGCAATAATTTCTGCCAGGAAATAATTACATGGAGAGGTTGTGTGATGTCCATGGCTGGGCTAACTCATTGCATAGTGTATCAAGACTTACTTACTACTTACTCACTACTTACACAGAAGGAGTAAAACAGAGAAAGTCTCAAGGTCACCTCATCTCAGTTTTTCTATGAGCTTTTGAAAAAATGAAAAACTCTACCTGGATTGTTGGAATAATTTTCCCCAAAATACAAGATAAAATAATTATCTCCAATATGTAAACTAGTAATGTTTGTAGAAATTTACACAATTTGTTGCATAAATTTGTAAGTTATTAAAAAGTTGAAAAGATAGAAGGAGAATATAGATACGAACATGTGAAAAAAGAACCTGCAACAATGCAAGCACTACTTACATTGAGATAATGGCTATAGTTAAGCTCTAATTATATACTCTAGCAATAATTTCTGCTATTTAAGCTGAAATGCTGTCTTTAGTTCAAACTCACAGTGACTTCTTAGCCCTTAAGTGCTACCTAATTATGAATATACTCTGGTACATCCTGTTTTACACTGCCACATGCAACTGAAAGTTGACAACTGTTTTCTCTCCGATTTCACTGTCTAACAATGATTTCCAAAGGATGAATACTGGTTTAGTTGAAACACATTTGCAAGGTTATCCTTGAATATGATGAACATTTTAACCAAATTTTAAACAATATTCAAGTCTCAGAAAACAGTTATTAAACCAAGTATCCTGTGTTAGAAAAAAAAAAACCTGAGTAAAGACCTTTACCACAGCTCCGTGGTATTTGTTGTTTTCCTTTGTGTTTTTTCCCTAGTTATTTTACTGCAGAGTTGGCAGTGCTGCTAAGAGCAGAACAGACAAACATTTCCCTTAGGTATGAGCTAATGAGCTGCTCAAATCATATTCATTATCTCAGCAAGTTACTTTTTTGTAAATCCATGTATAAAAACTAACACAAATTTCATAACCTTGTCTCAGTTCTGATCAGTTAAATATAAAGTTTGGAACTACAAGTGCTACCAACTATTCTGATTTCCGTGCTTACTTTTTGTGGTAAAAATAATCTTTAGTTGCTCTTTATGCATGCAAAACTATTTGCTTATTAAGAAAAAATAAGGGGGGAAAAAAAAAGAGTAAAAAAAAAAGAGTAAGGCATTTTTTTCTTGTGTAATAAAGCACAGTGAAGTAGCTGTGATGAGGGAATACATGAAGCAGTTCTGAAGCTACTGTCTTTCACAAGAATTCAGAATAAACACAAATACTGTAGGGAACTTAGCTCACACAACAGGACATAGCAGTTGTTACCAAGGTCTTGTCCTTTGCTCTGTACTTTGCAAAAAAAAGACAGACTGACGGACCTGTGTTCCCTTTCCTCTGCTGCATACCAAGCAAGAAAGATGGACCAATGGATAAGGTACAAAATCTTTCTTTACTTAACATTGGAAAACAGAGTTTCAGGAGTTCCTTCTCACCAAAGATTGACTTTTTTAGGTAAGGAAGCACTCAGAGTAGGTCTTCCACAGAACATGATGGGATTCTAGAGTAAGAAAACTTTAAGAATAATTCAAGAATTCCTTCAGCAAAAGGAAATTAAAAGGCACCATCTGTTCTTCCTTCCCCATTTTTCCTAAAATCTGAGAGGATCAGCAGAATTACTAGTGAATAAGGGCTGGATATGTACAGTTTAAAAATACACTCTCATTCCTTACATCTCACCAACCAGAGTCCCAGACAGACAATGGCAAAGTTAGTAGTTTAGACTAGATGGTCCCTGTGACTGAGAGTCTGTAATGAAAAATAAAACAAGTACTTGCTGATCCAGCTAATACAAGAGTCAATGAAATTAACAAAGCTCCTTGAGAAATGTCACAAGGATCCACTCTGCACTGGATTTGAAGGCTAGGAGCAAAAGGTGGCAAGACACAAAACATCACTTAAAAAAACCCCTAAAATTACAGGTTATTCAAATGACATTAACAGGAAAATGTCTTCCTTGTACTTGATAGGCTTGGGAGCAGCAACTACAAATTCTTAGAAAAGTGGGATTTTTTTTAATATACATCGTGCATTAATTGACTTCTACAAAAATTATGAAGGTAAAAAAATTATCATATTATATGGTTTCCTGTATGTTTTCACTGGAGGAAATAACAGAAAAAGCTTCCTGTAATACCAAAGTCAGTTTCGTTATTAATAGAAAAAAGCATAGTAGATGGACATGTTTTAATCATGAAGAACTTATCAAAACAAAATACAATGGCACTTCCTGACCAAGTCAGAAGAAAATAAGGACTGACATTGTTTATTTTAATTGTCAGAAAGTTATTTTACTTGGTTAAATCTGATGGTCTGAGATACTACTCAAACATTATTCTTATTAAGAAAAATAGCAGCCTTGCCTCTGTTATTTGTAGCTCTCCTACTCTCAAGCATTATTGTATGTTTTAAACCAAAGCACATATTTCAACTAAACCTGGCACATATTTCAACTAAAAATTCGATTTTAGTCCATATGCCTACATATTCATTAACTATTCTTTGTAACAATCCAATGTTTTAGAACTAAGATAAGTTATCAAGAGTGACAGGATAAATATAGTTCACCTGTCATGGTCACAGGGAACACTCATCAGTTGGATTTATTTTTGACATATATTTTCAACTATTCATAATTGTCATATTTTAGGCTGGACTGGCCATTAAAACAACAATATTTCCACCTATCCAGTCCTAATTGCCATATGTGCATTGTTTACTAAAATTAGTCTATGTTCCTGTGGATGTCCAGTTTTAAAGAATTAAATAAAGTATATCTTAAACTCTCTTAATGACAGAAGCAAGCTACAGCTTTCATGAAGAAATGAAAGTGCAGCATATATCTTTAAATGTAAACAATTGGCATGCATTTATTTCTTTTTTTATAGTTGTGTTTAGATAAAAATAAACTGCTTTCATTGGAGTCCCATAGGCATTATTATTACACATATGAATCACTGAAACAGTACTTAAGAAGGAAGCCTGAAATGAAGATTGTAGTATAAATAATGTAACTGCTAGATATTCAGTCACAGCTGAGGATTTTGAAAAGTAACAAGCTTTGCTGTTTGGGTTTTTTGGATTTTGATTTTTAACCTCAAGAAATGTAAAAAAGCCACTGACATTATAATCAGAAAATAAATCTCACAATCCAAAAGAATTTGAGGCTGCATAGCCCAGGATTTAAGTAATTATTTTTCATAATCCTGGGGAGGACTGATCAATTAAACTTGATCTATGGATTTGACCAAAACCTTCAAATTAAACTCACACCTAAGATTTGCTTAATCTAATATCTGCTTGGGAAGTAATAAGAAAGTGAGTCATGAAACAGTAACC
This sequence comes from Turnix velox, assembly GCA_013400935.1. Classification (NCBI taxonomy): domain Eukaryota; kingdom Metazoa; phylum Chordata; class Aves; order Charadriiformes; family Turnicidae; genus Turnix; species Turnix velox. Next base: position 127,747 of record VZTY01025151.1, on the reverse strand, counting down.
TTTTAATGGTGAAGTTCCAGATCGGAATTATAAATGCAAGTTATGAAAAAAAGACCCGCCAGAAAGACAAAAGTGAAGGACACCCCACAAAATCCAAATGATGAAGAGTTTACTTTTCTCAACAGATTACTCATAAACTTTAGATCAGACAGTGATGCTAATCAGAAAGTTCTTTGATGAACCAAATTAAAGACTTAGTGCTTCTCATCCCCTCTTCTTCCCCCTTCCCAGTAACCCTGGCATGAAATCAAGGAACATACAGTTTATGGACAAATCCATTGAAGTCAATATTCATACTCAAGATCAGTTGCAGCTGAATCACAAGGACAATTTCACTAGTTAAGTGCATTTTAATCTGTAAGAGATTTCAGTAGCATTAGGAAGGGGTTTAGAATTTTTTATCTTCGTCCTTTTCAATGAGATTAGTAGTTGAGTAAACTACTACAGAATACAAATCTTACGACAGAGTATGACAAGTGCTGTTAGCCATTCATTAGCATATATTTAGCATATATTAAATTATGTTGAGATCTGCTGACATGATTGAAGGAGTGTGTAGTTTCTGTGGGACAGCTACTCCCTACATTGGGATTATGTTCAGTAATGTATTTTTTTTTTGCCTTATTTTTACTCTTGAAACTTGCCACTTCAGCTATTTGGTATAAGCAAGCACAGAGGGAGATGACTGTTTGTTTTTGACATACACAGCATGCTTACTTGCAAGATTAAGTACCTCATTACCCAATAAATACTAACATAAGATATTGTACCCTGCAAATCATTGTATTCTGCTAACTGACAGTAATGATGACTTGAATTTTCTTTATTTTTTATATCATGCATAATTCTAATGACGGCAATGTAATGCATACCCAGTATTCCCTCAGATAAAACATGAAAAATCATACTGAATAAATTAAAAAAAATGCTTACCTGACCGTCCGTCCCGTTGGAAATCTACATGGTACCATTCACCATCATTCACCTTCTTCTGCAAGGCTTTTATTTTTATAGTACCTGATCCCATGTCTAAGAGCAGGTAGAGGTGGCCATCAAGCATCTCAATGGCAAAAAAGTCAACCTTCACCATCTGTGGGTGTTTGGCATCTTTTTGGTGCCTTGGTTTTCCATGACTGAAAAGAATCAGGCCATTTGGCTCAGTTGTACGAAAGTCAAATGATATTGAGCCTGTTTTCTTGGCATTCCACTTTGGCAAAGAGATGAAAGACTCTGGTGTTTCAAATGTGATTGGATCTAAAGTTGCAACATTCTCACATTTAAATGCTACAACCCCATGAATCTTCATTTTAGGATCTCCTTGCTTGGCAAGTCGAGATAACTCCAACCTGACATCATTATTTTTATATACGACCTGCAAGCAAAGCAAAGAAGTTACTAAAAGGAACTTGTCCATTTTAACCAAACAGATATAATCCTGAATAGACATATTATTTAAAAGATAATAATGATGGCATATGAATGTGATAATTTACACAGACACAAAATTATCTAAACATTTCCATTGAGTAATGATTTAGTAATAGCTTTCATTAAACCAAACAAAGTTGCTCTAAAAATATTCCTAGAGTTAATTCAAACAATCTGAAAGAACCTGTACATAATTTGCACTATCAGTTGCAAATTAGCTTGTGTGGCCTTGACTGCTTAAAAGCCCTCCTTGCACAGCCACCCTGCTATGTTAGAGAAGTATTAGATTTCTTCTTCCTCTAATCCTTGATCACTGTCTCAACTCTTCTGTTCATGAATAGAAAATGTATCAAGGTCAGATAGCAGGTCGCATTCATGGTATTCACGAAGCTATAAGACAGGGAAACTTGTACCATACAGAGCAAAACAAACAAACAAAACCAGGACAGTCTTCAGTTGGACAAAAAATAAAACCACAAACTTATTTTTCTCAAGACTTTTCTGGTAAAAGTGAAAGACAATATTATTTTGAAATCCAGTTGACCTCTGTACTAAATACTCATGCTTAAACCCACTTATTTACTCTGTTCAGAGAAGTCTGTCACGATATAACCATTTCCCAGGGTTCCAGTCTTTGCTAGTATTTTCTGAAAGTGCTGTTATTTCTGCGTTGCCTATGATACAAGGACTGCTTGAATGAAGCTCCCCAATATTAAAGGTGCATATAACAATTCTTTCAATATTTTTAATTATTGCATAAGAGATGCAGTATAGATAAAACACCACCGAATGGCTGAATGTGAATGCACAGTGACAATAGCTACATTAGAACAGAATTTGGAGCAAAACCAACCTATCAGTGGATCAAAGCACAGCCTGCTGAGGCTTTTTTCTCTACAGATTCAACACCATTCAGGACTAGATTATGTCTGGCCCCCAGTGCTGTGTTCCAACTATACCATGTAGTCGGAAGCTGTTAAGGGGACCCATCAATGTTTTAGACATTACATCCCAGTTAGAAGTTAGAAAGCACTTAATAGGGTAGAGCTTCTTGATTAATTTCCCATAAAGCCTAGTTTGAACAAAGATTAAACCCACTCTGCAAAATGAACTGATATACAGTAAATGGAAGAGACTGTAGAACTGTGCTACTGTGAGAAAGCAAAACAGTAGCATACTGACAATCTAAGATGATGTACCCCACAAGTGATAGCTGATATGAAGATAATAGAAAACTAAACAGATAATCAAAAGATCAACAATTTCTAACTGTAAGAACTGTGTTCTTTCAAATTATATCATTTCCCATACAGTAAATTTCATTGCAAGACATAGTAGAACTACTCCACTATGCTGAAATATCCTAAAACCTACTATATCTACATTTTATTTCAGAGTTCATCATGAACACTGCTGTTTCCACTGCATTTTTGTCTCTCAAAGACAGCAAATAAACCTCACTAACAGCAGAAATTAAACTCTGCCACAGAGAGGCAGAAAACATGTGCTGCATTCTTTAAATGAAGACATCAGAATTAACTAGAAAAACTAGAGTAACCTGCAATATTAGAGAATAAGGATCCATATCTGCATTTATGAAATACCTCTGTAAAACCTCAGATTTCAGATTAATCCAAGGACTTTAGAAAACTACTGAGGACTAGGCTCATGCAAGTAATCTCCCATTGAGGTGACTTTCTGTTTTTAAAGTAAAGAATGGAACAAGAAGCCACTAGTCTGTCAAGCAGTCTGGTAAGTTGGAGATGTCTGTTCTCATGAAACATTGGTCATGTTCTATGGCAAGAAAGATTTTGGATAGCTTCCACCTCATTTTAACAAATTACAAGGGGCAACCTTTCAAGAACCAACTGAAAAGCATTAAACAGGAAAGATATGGCAAAAAGAAGGAACAAATGGACTCACATTAGAATTCAATCACCCTGATGACAGTGAAAGTACAACAACGAACACGAGGAGAGAATATTTTTAAATGCATGCTGAATGAAGGCAGATACCAAGACAATACAAATTTCTTGTTTAAGAACAAATTCAAATGTTCTGATATTAATGTATTTTGTTGATTGCTTAATGAAATTAGTAGTTAATAGCTACATTAGAAAAACGGAACTGGCAAAAAAAAGAATTAAGCTTTCCTTGATGTCTAAAAATTCTCTATAGACTTTGAAGTCATTTGCCAGTGCAAAATAACTATTTTTAATAAATATAGTTCAAGGATCCAATGGGCAATGTGCAAACAGGAATACTGGCCAGTAAGTCCTCACCAGCTCTTAAAGCTTAACATATAATATGTGAGGAGAAAATTACTAAAGTACTTCACCTAAGAGGGGACAATGTGGGAAATTTTATGCCACCAGTATTAAAACATTCTTGGAATACCTAAACATTGCATATGATAATTTCTTAGTTCCATGTTACAAAATTGAATCTTTGAAGTTACTAGATGTGAATGATTGCATCTTATTACACTCATTTGTGAAAACAGAATTAATTCTACATGTTTTAGAGTATTTATGTTCTAAGTTTTAGGATGTTTATATTCTAATCTTACAAAACTGAAAATTTGGAACTTAATTATCATGGATAATGATATTAAAACAGGAATATATCAACCATAACTGAAAACTATAATTATAAAGAAGTCTAAACTATTATTTGAATGCAGCTGGCACTTGGAAGCCCATTTCATGTTATTATTATTCCTGGTGTAATGCTGAGCTTCTTACTCCTCTCCCCATTTCCCTGTCCATTAAAGTTATATTCAGCCATTAGTGAAGCACTGAAAAAATGACAAAACTACTGCGTTCACTAAAAGAAGTGGTCATTAAATTTCAGGAAAAGAACTGAATGTTAAGGAATAATTCTGAGATTAATACCTGCTTCATAACTCATGGAGTTATGTGCTTCAGAATTTATAGCCTCTAGGATACAAATAAATTCCATTTTAAAATTTTATAATTTATTATTCTCCAAAGATCATGCTGTATGTAAGGACAAACATGCTTTTAAAAGGGCTTATACTATCTGCTATTTAACTCTGAAGCATGCTACATATAATTCGTTAATGTTAACTCAATACATTCTTCCTCAAATAGAGGCATGGATCCACAATTAATCAAGTGAAGGTAATACATAGTGGAAAAATATTTAAGCCATGTTCACCTTTCCTCATAAACAGCCCAACAGTCAGTATCTTTGTGGCACTGTGTGCTCCCCCATTACATCTATTGTGCTGTTCCTCGTAAGGTTTCTAGCTCTCTCACTCATTCTCATACCTGAGCAACCACAGTATAATTTTCCTGTGTATGAACCACCAGCCCTCCGGGAATTCTACTGTAGATTAAGAGCACCTTGAATTTGTCTTCCATTCACTGTATTCTTTCCTCTTAATATCAAGTAAGGCTCAAGACCACAGTCTTTCAAATATCTAATTACCTCACTCTTGCAAACTGTAAAAGGTCACCTGAGTTGCCAAGGAAAAAGGAGCAGTTAGCAGTCTCCCACATAACTTGTAAGAGAGCTATCCAAAGTAAGGAATAAATTTGCTTTCCGGGATGCAAAGGGCAAATCTACATATCACTTTACAATCAAGATACAAGCTCCTTTTTCTACCATCTAGGCTGGGAGACTTATAACATCCCAGTTCTGCATCTTAACAAATAGCTCCAGCTAATAGACAGCAAATATTAATTTAAGCTTAGTACATGTATAACATGGTCTATGTTCGTCTTGGATCACAAGCAAAATGAATTCATGCTTCCCAAGCACATATCATGTATATAATTTGTTGCAAACCCACCCAGTATGCAATGAACTCTAGAAATGTATTAAGAATTCACTACAGATCCTGCCACTTGTGATGGCAGATGCCCTCAACGACAAAAGATGTAGTAGAGCAGATAAAATATGGTAATGAATATAATAATTAATGGATAAATGAAAGAATGACTATGAGCAAAGGTAGAGACAAGGCATTTACTGCTGATATTAGATCCTTGCCCTAATTAAACAACAGTTCACATATTATATTTAAAAGTCAATATAAAAAAAAATTAATATCAACAAAACACTAATGGTTTGCTACAGACACTATCCCATGAAATTTAAACCCAAGGAATTTGTGAAAGAATCCTAATTTCAACACCCTCTTCAGTACTGCCCTTTCCACATCAAAGATTCCTTTTTGTGTATGAAATACTAGAGAAGAAATGGTATAACTCTCAAATATTTTGGAACACTGAGCAACTCTGCTAGCAATAACCTTTCAATCACTGTGATTAAAAGCTTTTAAATTACTATGAAGCATTTTTCAAATAACTGTATTTTTAAAATATCATCCTTGAGAAGCTAATCATCACTCTTATTTGGAAGCAGAAAATTAAAGGGAAACCAGGAGTTCAGAGCACCCACATTATGTTCATGAAGAACGTGCCCGTTTGGTTAATCACAGAATGTCAGGGATTGGAAGGGACCTCAAGAGATCATCTAGTCCAATCCCCCTGCCGGAGCAGGAACATCTAGACCAGGTCACACAGGTATGCATCCAGGAGGGATCATAGGGAAGTAAAGAAAAATACTTTTCTGAATGCAATTTGAATGAATGGATGAGTACATCCTTTGAAATCATTAAAAAAAAAAAAAAAAACCAAAATAAATCATAATTGTTCTCATAAAGTAGTATTTTTGTAAAAGATCACCAAATCAAGCAATAGCAGTTAATTCTCTAAAATGGAGATTCATATTATCCAAAATGGCTCAGATACATGCTGCTAACTCACAATTTTGCTCTGTACAGTGAATTCAGTGATGTCAGAAACCATACAGTTACAGAAAGTGAAGCCTGAGGCAATTATATCAGCAAAATTTAGCAGCCAGGAGAATTTCTGGGCTCATTGAGAGCTACTTGGTAATTTGTAGTGTCCCACTCCCCAAAAATTCAAATGCAAAAACTAACAACTGAGAGTTACCATGAATTTTTTAGTGTTTGCTGAATGGTTTTGAACTAATATCAGCTTTTTAGAGGAGTATTGTCATTTTTCTAATATGCCTCAATTTATTTCCAAAATAGATACTTAAGGAGCCTCTGTTAATATGCAACTATGCAATATGAATGGCAACACCTATTCAAACCACCAGGATTACTCAACTTTATAAAGTTTATAAATTTGGATTTCTAAACACAGGGAAGAGACTAGCAGGTACAATGTAAGCTCCATGGAAACAGTGTTTTCATCCTCAAATGAAATTTCTGGGGTGAATAGTGTGTTGTGTGGTGGTAGTAATGTGGGGAATATAGAAAGGAGTTTATATTGAACATTAAACTGAAACCCAAGTCTTTATAGTGTCCTACTGAGTGGGAGACAAGTCTCAGTACAACAGCAGAGGGTTTGTATGTATAAGAACATAAAAATCAAAAAACAACAGCACATACATTTTGCTCCATTACTTTAAGACAATTAATACAGGCTGGGAAACTCACTTGCAAATTTCAGCTCAAAAAGAGGCAACTTCATGAAGTTAGGGAAAAGAAAAAAGAGAAAAAAAAAGACACATCTGATCAACTAAAATGCCACAAAATCCAAGGACTACAGATCCGAGATTCAAATTCTCTAGCCTCTTCCTAACCCATCTGAGCATCTAGAACAGGAGTGGAAACAGAGAATACTCTAATCTTCATGCATTCTACTAAAATCCAGACTTGGAACTTCCACAGTAAAAGAAGGAGGAATGAAACCCACATGAAATCTATTGATTGTCCAAATGCTACAGAGGACTGAATATTACCACTGAACATCGCTGAAGTTATACAACAGAAGAAGAAAGAATATTTAATGACTGGAAACTTCAAATGACTGTATTAGGCCAGCCTCCTCTCAAGACAATGGTTTTGAAAAACATGAAATGGACTTTTTCAAAGCTAACACATTCATATAGTATAATTATAAGCTTTTGTTCTACTTTTCAAAGTTTTAGATAGAATAATTTTATCTTAAAATCACACTCTCCAAAGACTACTTCATTCTACAAGATAGAAAGAGAAGAATCATTACAGTAAGTCTTGCTATTAAAAGCCAGGACCAGTAATTGAGGACCTGGGTTTAACCTGCATCTGAATGCCTCATGGAGCATGTAACTTCTTCTGTTAAATGGATACACCACTTCCTCATAAAGCAGAAACATGCATTAAGTTCAAACTATCAGCATTGGGTCTTGGGGAGACACGTCATATTGGGTGTAATTCCCCTTTCATTTTTTCTTTAAGGAATATGGCAGTCACTATGACAAAGAGAATGTTATTCCAACTTTTTAGTATTCAACTGCAGAGTTCAGAGAATACTGGCCGTTCAAACAGAAACTTAAAAGTACCCTATCTGGTTAAAAGCTACACTCAGTTAAAGTTGAGCTTAAGCATGCCTCAAGGTGCCATACAGGGGTAAAGCTTCAATGTCGCACTGAATGCCTAATAAAGGAACAACTTTCTGGTGTTTATTGTTTTTGTAACTAAGCAATATGAGCACTTTATGCACTCATCTTTGTTAATATTGCAGGATACATTTCTCATCAAACACTTTAAAAATTTGTGTTCAAACAAAACCAACATACTTAATGCACACAAATGTATGTTCTATATAAATTGCTTAAAGAACATACTTTTGTGTGCATTAAGGATGTCCTGTATTATATGAAAGCAAACATATACCAAAAATGGGTTAAAAAATTAGCATAATTTTTTGGAATTGCAGTACTAAATCAATAGCATATCTGAAAGTATGCTGGAAACTATCTGAAAACCATCACTGAACCAACAATTAGCTAAAAATTTGGTACAGAGAAGACAGATTAATTACTACAAGGCAATCAAAATAGTTGATATTTATTACATAAAGTTGCAGAAAGTAATCCACTAAGAGAATCAGAGCTAAATATTATGACATTCCAGGGCATTGTCTTATAAAACTTTACTCATTTTTTTCAGATTTACTGTGCAGTACACCAGGATTGTCACCTCAGTTTCATGCATCAGCCCCCAGTCTGCAGAATACAGTTGTTACAGCTTATGTTCTAGGCAAACTGGTCTCTTCTGCTGGAGTTCCAAATTCTGATCTCAGAGCTGCTTACTTGTTTCTTTTTACTCGACTTTGCCTGAATAGAGACATCTGAAGAGGATGCCAGAGAACGCCTTTTTGTGTTTTAGGTTACTGGCACATTGTTTAACATGACTATTAGCAGAAGTTAAAGGAAACAAATTTTCTTTCTTAACAACTTCATAATGGGATTATTGTGTTTTTCACCCTGCTGTGGACACCGGTCTTTTGAAGATCTCTTTTTCCTCTTCTTCAATAGACTATTTTGTTATTCTTTGTATGTCCTGCTGTCAGCTGCCAAATGCTGAATGTTTCTTACTGTGGTTGCTATGCTTTCTTTTTTTAAGAAACGGGTTCAAGTTTTCTTTCCCCTTTTTTCAATTTTTTCTTTAAACTTCCCATGGCAGAGACTCATAGAAATTTCTTGGCAACATCTAAATTGCAGGATTCAGAAACAAGTTCCACAGAAGCTCAATCAGCTCCCAAGTAAGAATGAAAGCCTTTACCAAGACATAAGTCAAAAAACAAAACCAAGAGAAACAAGAATCAACAAAAGGAAAACAAAAGGTATTATCCGAGGCAAAAGCAGCTTTGCATGAATACATTTATATCAAGTCTAAACAAGTGTTATTTCCCAATGACTGTTTGGGAAAAGAAAGGATTATAGGAGAGTCAATTGTTCTGAATTTCAGCATTTCCCTTCCCTTTCTTTCACAGTACAGCAAGAGTTACCACAGACTAATTCTGTGGAGAAGTCAAGACCTGCTATATTTGCTCTATATCCATTAACTATTCCTGCCCAAGTTCAAGCACAAAAACTCTCTAGGGACTGCAAGGAAGAGACAACACAAGGCACAACACAGTTATTATTTGTTGTAGGGTTCAAGCCTTATTTCTCTAGCATGATATTCATTATACACTCCATTGTTTTCCAGTCTTTACCACTTGGAATTAGAAGTCAGAAATAAATAATGAGAAAGGCAAAAATAATGTAAAGAAACAACTATGGAAGAACATCTGAAAGCAATGGGACAAATGTGCTTAAAAACTTAACTGCCTACTGAATTACTAATGACCGTAGCTGTATGGGAAAAAGCCAGAAAAAGAGCAAAATAATAAATTTCAAATTAAGGAGAGAAGTTAAAATTTAATCAGTAAAGAATAGAACTTTGAGACATTAATGATCTGAAGACAAGCTAGCAAAACCTTGGTGAAAAAAAATAAATAATCAATTACTAACATACGTAACTCTACATGGTTGCAAATATTTGTACAGAACTTTTTTCATTAGTGAGCACATTTGGAAACATGCATATAAAACAGCTGTAGGCTCCACTTAAAGGCTGAATATCTTTTAGAAAAACATGGGAGGTTTATTACTTCTTTCCTTCTCTTCTTTCAGCCTCTCCCATCTGTATATTACTAGCAGCCAACTTACAGATCTTAACCTTATTATTACTCCAGCACAATAAATACTCAACTGCATTCTTCTTTCCTCTCACTTGCATAGGTTACTCTCACATCTAGCTTTGAATAGCTAGCTCTTGGCTGTGGGTGTTTCTGGCAGGTTTGTATTTTGGGCTCATCTGCTCCATTTCCCAATTCCTGATTTGAAAGAACCTTCTGTTCCACTGAGGGCAAAATATGCCTCTAATCCAAGGCTGAAATGCCATAGCTATTGCATGAACTTATAGCCAGCCTCAATGTAGATATCATCCTTCCCTGTCAACTTTTGTAGCTAAACAGCTGTTCAGTTAAGTTAGTCTGATGACAAGCTACAGAAACTTTGCTTCTCCCTTTCTGGGAGCTACAATAGCACTGAGCCAAGTTAACAGCTCTCCAATTATGGCATGTGATATCTACAGAGCAACAGCATATACTCTGCTGCCCTATCATGATAATTAATTAATTAATTAATTAAGTTCCAGCTCACTAACTTAATTTATAACTTTCCTTCCCAAATAGAATGACTGACACATTCCTGTAAGACACACATAAAAATTAATGCTTTCCTTCATCTTCAACTGATAAATCCTTATAATCCTTTCAACATACCCTTTTCGCTTTCCCATACTAAACTTTGGTAACTCTTCGCACAAGTGTTCACATCTAAGTTTTCTGTAGTACTCTTGCATGCAAAGTTCTTCTTATAATTATAAAGCTAAGAAAATGGTACCAAGCTGCCAGGTATTTTTCAGAGGCAGCTTTTCCTTCACCATTTTTCAATGACACAGAGATATCCAGCTTGAGAACACTGGGTAGCGTGTACGTTTGCACTCCATTCTGTGCACACAATTGTTTTGTAAACAACCTATATTTTCTGAAATGACTGATAAAATGACTTGTGCAGAGAAGACAAAAAGTGGGGTTCTTCCACCTCAAGCTCTCTTCTATGTAGTGTTCCTGTATGGCTAAAAGAAATGTATAATCCCTTAAGAAAAAGATTAATTTAATTAATGAGTTATAACTTAGATAACTGTTTTATATTTAAGTGGTCTTTAACCATAGCCTACCTGTAGGCCATCTTTATGTTCATAAATTTTAGTGAGGTTAAGGCTGTTCTCCAAAATAATCTTGCTGAATTAATCCAAGTAATTATAATTGTAATGACAAGGAATGGGGATGTAATACTTGGTTCTCGAGATGTGGCATCTCATCAAAATGAGGGAATCAAGCAGAATGTGCATACCTAAGAATGGTATCTAAAAGGTCAGAATCTGCCAGATGACCTCCAACTTTGCTATCAGCCTTCAAATAATTAATTTGCCTTTTCATTCTGTACAGAGTAAGAGGTCCACAGCCATAAGCAAGATCAATTCTTCTGACAGCTAATGAATAAAAACATAGAATGCTACAACAAACTTCAGAGAACCACATTAAAGAGCAGCTTGCCACATAAAATGAACTACCTGCAAATGTCCTTGCACAAGCCTGTTCCAGTTATTATAATCTAATAAATATGCAAACATTTACAATTGTGCTGTTTTGCAAAATGTATAGGTTTCCTAAAACATTTTTGCTCACATGAGCACACATCTTAGTAAACACGCAGCACAGTGTTTATTTGGAAAAAATGATGAATAACATTAATTCTTAGGAAAGAGTAGCCAGTGCAATTAAGCAGTTCTCTCTTCCTCACGTCACTGCATACTTCAGTCGAATATCTCAGCAATTTTCTGACATTTGGTTTCACCTCCATTTGAGTGGGTCTTTTTTTGGTTATATTTATTTCAAATAAAAACTTCAACTTGCAGACACCTTTTGTATCAAGCATATTTTGAAATTATTTGAAATATCATTTCAGAAAAGTAGAGGAGAAACAGATCTGACAGATAAAACCTGTGTTCTGGCTATTTTCACTAAAATGCTTTCTCGGGACTGCATATAGGACATGCATTAAATTATGCATAAATAAAAAGCCATAAGGGCCATATCTGAAGTCTAAAGGAAAAGGTTAGCCAGTCACATCTACACTATTAATTATCGCTTGTGCTCATCTCGTAAGAGCTCCATTCAAAAAAATCCCAAGACTGTGCAAAGAATTGCAGCATACATTCTCTTTACAAAGACTGACAAAATTATTTTCAATATTCTAATTTCTGTCACAGAAGTTTGGGCCCACTGAAACTAGTATTTCCTGGTTAAAAACTGTAAGAAAGCCTAGTATATCAAGATTAATGCAAAACTAAGTATCAAGTTATTGTTAACATCTAATAAAAACTTCAATTATAAAATAAAATAACAAGTAAAACTCAGTGAGGTAGTGGCCTCATGGAACTGTTCAGCTTTCAAACAGCTGTTTCGTGAAGACGAAAGACAGCAAGAATAGGAGGCAAATTACTTTCAGAAAATGTAACATTACTGCTATTTATAATCACTTCCTTTTTATAAAGGGTCCTATGTTAACAGGTGAACATTCACCACTGATGAAAGAGAGAAACTGCTGCTTTATAAAATATGAACACACAACTGCCCTGGTATCTCCCAAAGGCATCATCTTAAAAAGAAAATAAGAATTGTCTAAACATATGATCTAGGGGGTTATCTGTAGGTATAAGTGCCTATACAGACACAGACAACGTGGATGATCTTTGAAACCCAAAATATATATATATAACCAGTTGCCCACTTAAGGATATTTTTTACGTTAATATATCTTTGATCTATCAGCACAATCCCCGTGCTTTCAAAAGAAAAGCATGGAAACTATAATTTGCCTTCATCCTGGATGTTAATAATTATTGACACAACAGATACAGAGGTTTCATGGTACTATTTTTTGCTGTAAGCCAAGCTATTTCTAAATCTGTTTCAAAAGGACAACAACTTTTATGCTTCCTAACAACTTCCTCCAAGTTTATTAGAAAAGTGGGGTCAGTATAGTGATTATTTTTAACCTTTACTTTTCTTAAGTTTGTAATTTACTTCATACCTAAATAAAAGACTGCAAAATGCTGTATTTTTCAACTGCAAAACTAGCATCAGGAATTACATCATAGGTCAATACAAATAAACTGGGACCAACTTATAAAATATCTTAACAACCAAATAATGGTTTGGGGGTTTGGGATTTTTTTTTTGGTTTTTGGGCTAGGAAAGAGACACCAAAGACATGCTCCTGTTGATCTCTGCTATAGGTTTGTAATACAAGTGCCACCAATCAGAAGTTTTCTTAATGGTTTCAGACTACAAGCATTTCCATTCTTGAAACCTTAAAGTGAACAGATTTGCTAATTATCTTATTTGCACGTTCAAAGGTGAGAAAAAATACTTAGGCTTTTATCGATATAGCTCACCTCACTAAAGTTTCAATTTCCATTACAGATTTCTGTGCTCTTCATAGGCATAACTTCAATATATGCAACTTGGACTTGTGTGCTGTACATGCAACTTCAAATAACAAATTTGTATAGGCTACAATTCTTGCAACCAGTAAAGAAAGGCCTCAGTTCATCGGTGTCAGCTTTTCCTTTTTTTTAAACTGAATATTCTAGAGATGAAAATATCCAAAAAAGTTACTATACACTTCTGAATAAAAGAATATGCCCACTAGAGTATACCAGAACATTAAGATATTCATAGAATTGACTTAACAATTGCAGTTTGTTTGTTTGTTTAACACTCAGTTTGATAATTTCCCAGTGCTAGAAGCTTAATGAAAGGGTTTTTTTTATGAAAAACTGGAGAAAATATAAATCTTATCTTCATCTAAACATATTGAAAAGTTATGAAAAAGTAAAAAAAAATAGCTGCAGTTCTAGTCTGATGATTGAATGATACCAGGCTAAATAAGGACATATAGATTTTTGTATTTATACAAATACTTTTTAAATGTTTTAAAGGATATTTTAAATTATTGCCATCTGAAAAGTGAAGAAGCAATTCTTGTCTCAAGCTGTCTAGTAAAAACTTAGGAAACATGCACCATCTAGAAAGCAAAGCATCATCTCAGTCCAATTGCCTAGCAAGAGTCTTGGAAAGAGAATATTTTTTTGTGTTTGTTTTCTGATTTTTTCCCTTCTAAAATTGTATGGATTTTATAGCACAAACTACATATTTTAAGTAACTGGATGTTACAGTTCTTGTCTCAAAATCTGTCTAAATTATAGAGAATTCTAGAATAACATTTCCTAAATAAATATTCAGTTTTAATAGTATGTCCTTAAAGTCTAATATTAGAACACAGTACTTTCTGAAAGAAATATAATAAGCACTGTTTAATTTTATTTATGTGGGGGTTTTGGCAGGGAAGAAGGCAGGAAATAACATATCCCTCAAATTCTACATTTTCACTCCTTTATGTTACTTAAGCTAACCATTAACATGGGGGTCCATGTGAATATTTATTTTTAAAATGCAATCCCTCCAAACAACCAAGCAGAAAAAAAATCAAATCAACTTTCAAAGAAACCTAAGAAAAAAAAGAAACTACAGCTGCAAGAACAAATAATCTGCAACAATAATCACAATTACACTTAATTTATGTGTATTATGGTCAACAAATGAAAACAACAGGTTTGAGCTGCTTTTAAAACATTCAGCTGCTCTGGATCAGATTAAATCCAGGAAAAGGTAGGACAGCCCAACAGCACTTTTAAGTGACTTGTGCACACAAAATACATGTAATTTTATTGCTGTGAGCTATTTCCTAACTTTTAAGGTTTTCATTTGTTTTCATAGTAGTTTCCAGTATATGCAGAATTAAGGCTTCTCTTAAATACATTACTTAATTCTTCAGGAACCTGGTTTACAGGTTCCCAAAGGTTACCCACATAAAGCTAATATTTTTCTGAAATGGTTATAACAAAAATTTTTCATTTACAGATATGGAAACAGGCTACAAAGTCTAGGCTAATCTTCATACTTCACAAACAGATAAGAGCATCCTTCAAATGGACAAGTATGAACTTAGATGCAGAGTTCACAATTAGCACAATACAGTGCTAATAGAAATTTATGAAAAGTTTTCTGAACAACTCAGAGAAGTGCAAGTGCATAGATGCAAGCAAACAGATCAAGTGAAAGATTACAAGAATGGATCAGTTAACCTCTGGAGTTTTTATAGAAAATTAAGTATCATACTGCCAGCAGTAAATCACAGAATGGTTTGGGTTGGAAGGGAAATTAAAGATCCTCTAATTCCAAAGCCAACGTGAACAGGGATACCTTCTGCTGGCCCAGGTTGCTCAAAGCCTGGCCTTCTGGAAGCTGTTCACTAAGCAAAGACATTTTTTAAGCAAAGGTTGTAAGGACCTACAAATTGACCTTTAGATGTTCATACTGGCCAACCATTTCAAATAATTTTGGACTCAGATGATGTATTACAAGAATGTGTTCTCACACAACTTTTTGTTGCTATGCTAGTGTGACACATCACCAAATATCTGTTACTAAAGCAATGTACTAACTAGCTAGTGTGGAAGAGAAGTCAGGGATGGAGTCCAGGTACTTGCTATAGTTTATCTATAAAATTATCTTCAAAAGATTAGTATTTCCATGAAGGGAAAGAGAATCTTGGTGAAGTAAGAGGAGAGTATAGACCCAAAACATGTAAATATATCACACTTAATCAAGGTTTGAAGCCTTCCCATTTTTTTCTCAGTCATATTTCAAAAAAATTAAGTGTTTTGCTCTGTATGAGACAAGGCAAATTAAAGGATGGTTTATTTGCTTTCTCTACAAATTCAATCTTCATCTTATTGACAAAAGTAAAATGAGTCTTGTTCCTCCAGAATCCCTAAACAGAAATTCTCAAAATGGTATTGGATCAGCTTTCCCTATATTGTGCATATTTCCATTTTAATCCTGATGTTGCTGAGTTCTGCTGAATACTCCATTTATGCTACCCTTTCACTTATTTCCACCATATAGGTATGAACAGTTATAAACACAGCAGTGGCTGACCTGCACCTTGTATCTGCTGAAAGACACATGCAAACTGGGCATGTGGGATGAGAAGGAAGAGAGATTGGAATCTGGTTTTCCATATTTCTATCACAAATTAAGCACCATCTATAAGAATTGCCCTAATGAAAAGTCAATACAATACCATAATTATTTTAACCATTCCCCATAGAGGCTCAAGAAACTCAATGGCAAAGGAAACAGAAGAGGAAAGGGGTGAGGAAAGGAGGTGGTGGAAACAAACAGGCACATAGAAACTGATCAATAGTGATCTTAAGACCACATCAAGAAACCAAAACATCTATATGAGTACTTTTAGTTTCTTTCTTTTGAAATGGAAAGGAGTAATACAAAATGGATAATTTAACACACACCATTTCCAGCTTCTACAACTGAAGTTTATGAACACCAAATGCTATTCAGTATGAAATGTGTTTCCTTGCTGATGGTATTTCAAATGGTGAATATTCAGAATATCCTATTAATTCTTCAGAGAATCCTTAGCACCTTTCTACTGGTTCCAACATGTGATTTTGCAAAGTATACACATAACCTTGAAGAAATCCTGTTAGCATCTGGGGGACAAGAATGGTCCCTTTATAAGTCAATATTGTTATGCAGAACATTTGTAAATCTTAGAACCCATATGGAAACAGACTATGGATAAAACATGAAATCCACATCATTCTGAAATCACTGGGTATGCAAACTTCCAGAATTCCCTCCTCAAAACTACACTTGCCAGAACACAGACATCCTACATCTCTCGAACTGCCCCATTTCCTCCTCTTCTTCAAAGCAGCCTAGTTTGAAAAAGTGTAATGAATAATGCATATACAATAACATTATGGGATATTGATTTACTAAGTTTGTGATTTCCACTGAGTAGGAAATGTCAGAAATGTTACAGAAATTGTAAGTACAATGAGAAAAAATCTGTGACATCTCTAAACTATTCACAGAAATGACTTGTAGCAAATCTATTAAGTTTTCTAGCACAGCTCTCGAAGAACAGCTTGCTTCCCCACAGAATAGTTTTTGCTCCTTTATATAATCTGCTCTGAAGTATGTCAGTGAAGACTGAGACAGAGCTTTTACCAGTACCTTTGGGAAAGTGCTCTACTACATTATCTGTTCTCACTGTCAATAATTTCTTTTCTAACATCCAGCCAACCTCAATTTTCACTTTAGGAATCTCACTGCATAACTCCCCTTGTGCTTCTGTGCTTTAGCATTTATACTCTTCAAATATTTATAGTTATTGTATAGAAAAAACCCAGATATTTTCCCCTCAGCATATCAGTTTCTGTGCTTGAATGCTGCTGGTCTCCCTTCAAGTAGTGTATTTCTTTGCACAATTCAAATAACTGTCAGAGAAATTAATATTTGTTGTTGCTAGAGAAAAAAGCCCATGAAGAAAACTCCTTCCCCCTCATACACTTTCCTATGAATATGATCAACCCCTTTTATTTTTTTTTTCATCTGTTTTTATATTATTAAAAACAGTTTACAGAACCCAGTTTTTCCAATTAGGGAAAGCAAACAACTACCAGCTAGATATATTACAGGGTGTGCAGCAGAAACCCATATACAGTGATTCTGTACCCAGTCCTAACCAAAAATGCTTATTAACCAGTACAATGTATATTAACGAAATGATACATAATAAAAATATCTTGGAGGTAAGGTATGCTTTCACGACCTTTCCCTTCTGATTTCAAATGAACTGATCCCTTAAAGATATTTCCTCCCTTATTTCTCCTTTCTTTATTATTGTCTCAACTGCAGTAAAGGGTGTAGCTCAGAAAACCATATCCTTTCATATATCAAAGGTCATCATCTATTACAATACAGTTACTTTACCACAATAATTTAAATTTCTTTATGATAAGCAACATCTTTCTCAATATATTTTCTCTAATCTTCCTTTCATAGAATCATAGAAAGGGCCTTACACTATCATCTGGTCTAACCTTTCATAAGAAAGGAGTCTAGGTGAGATTACCCAGCATAACATGGAAACCTATGGCAACATGAACTCCAGCATGTACATGGGGAGATTGTTCCAGTAGTTTCCTGTTCTCACAGTAAAAACTTCCTTTCTTATACTGAAACAAAACCACTCCTGCAGTTTGCCGCCATCACTCCTTTTATGTGTTGTTACCTGTGAAGAGCGAGCCTCCATCCCTGTTGTAAATGCCTTCTAAGTACTGCATTACTGCACTGAGGTCCCCCAAGGCTTCTGCTCTCCAGGGAGATAAGACCCTGCAGCCCTTCAGTCTTTCCTCATAGGACAAATCCTGCACAAATCTGGTCACTTTCTTGATACCGTCTCTGGTCTTTCTACATAATTGAGTTCTGCAAATCAGAACTGAGCACAGTACTTAAGGTGTGGCCTGACAAGTAATGTGTAGACTGGGATGATCACTATCTCTGCTAGTAAAAACCTTGTGGAGGCAGCCCAGGACCTTTACTGCTACAGTAGCACACTGCTGACTCATGTTCAGGTTGTTGACCATCAGCATCCCTAAGTCTCCCCCAGCAAAGCTGCTCCCCAGAGCCTGTCCTGTACTGGGCTCTTTGTTTACATTGTCCCAGGTACAAGACTTTATAGCTGTCTATATTAAACTTCATACTCTTCCTTCTAGCCCACTCTTCCAGCCTGTCCATATCACTCTGCCAGACAGCTCTCCCTTCTCACATGCCCAGATACCCATCCAGTTCAATGACATCAGCAAAACTTAGTGAGGGTGCTTTCAAACACACCATATAAGCCATTTATAAAAATGCTAAATAACGTGAGGACTGGTATCAGTCCTGGCAGGACCCTATTTGTGACAGGCTGCTCGCTCAAATAAAAACCATTGATTACCACCATTTGAGTACAACCTCTTCGCCCACTTCCAACCCATGTTAAGATCAACCATCCAATCTGCTTTGCAAGTTTTTCTAGAAGAAGGCTGTAGGAAACAACATCTAAGGATTTGCTGAAGTCTAGACAATGTTCACTGTTTTGTCGCAGAAAGTGATCAGGTTAGTTGGTTCCCAGGTTTTGCTTTACTTTTTTCTCATCTACTTCAGTACTTGCCTATGCACCTCAATCAGGTTAGCATTTCTTTGTATAAACTTCTGCAACAACTGGTGATCAATCCTGTAAAAACTACTGTGAAAACTAAATTTCTGTGCCTCCCCCATTCACTGTCATCTTGGATTCATGTTTCAAGTACTTATATCCACAGCTGAAGAGAATTATGACTCTTGACCTGTGATCAAAATCTGAGTTTCTATCTTAGAGCTGTTCTAAATATTAACCTTTTTATATTATGACCCTTCATAGCAAATGAGACATTCCATTGTAACTCAAATTCTCCTTTTTAAGAATCTGTAGAAAAACACACTGCACAAGTGCAGTCACGTTTCTTCTGGATTTCAACACTATTTTTTACACTGTTCTTTACTCAAAGCAGTTACTTATGCTTCATGCTGAAGCTCACAGCTTCAAATTGATCCTTTCTAACACAAACCCACTTTTTGGCCACTAATGCTATACTTCTCCAATCTTCCCCATTTCCACTTAATTCAAATCACAGAATCACAGAATGACCCGGGTTGGAAGGGACCTCAAGGATCATGTAGTTCCAACCCCCCTGCCTAGCAGGGTCACCAAACAAACACATTTACTAGATCAGGTTGCCCAGGGCCCTGTCCAACCTGGCCTTGAACACCTCCAAGGATGGGGCATCCACAACCTCCCTCGGCAGCCTGTTCCAGGACCTAACCACTCTCCTAGTAAAGAACTTCCCCCTAACATCCAACCTAAATCTTCCCTCCTTCAACTTGGATCAATTTCCTCTAGTCTTGCTATTGTCAGCCCTTTCAAAGAGTTTACTCCCTTCCTGGGTGTAGGTTTCCTTCAGGTATTGAAAGGCTGCAATGAGGTCACTCCTCAGCAAGAAATGCTCACAGGATATCTCTTCTGAGATCCTCTGCTTTCCATATATTGTATCTTACATCTCTGTCATTTATAAATTTTCTTGCTAATTTTCTGAAAGTGCTACCCAATGGAGATGTAGGTAGTAAAAAATCTCCCATGATAATCCTTTGATACAAATTATCTTCAGAAGAGAAAGGATTTCTTCAGTGCCAGTTGAAATATGCCTAATATTAGTATAGGTTGTTTGTATTTCTTCACTGGAAAATTATTCAGTAGTTTCCTAGAACTGTAAGTGCTTTTAAATATCATGCCAATACCTTTACTTGCTCAATTTCCATTTGTCCTATATAAATTAGGTTACACTAATCTATACAGAAGTCCGTTGAAAAAATTACCTGATACATCTGAACCCACTAATGCCCTCCACAAATACTTTCATTGAAAACTAACTTGGTCTTTAAGGGCTTTTTCTACAGGTACTTGAAAAGATTTCTTCATGGCTCTTAACACCCTGCTTTTGGGAATACCTCCGTGTTCTCACAGTTACTGTGACAGGAAATGTGTATGTGAAGTTATCTGCATTAAGTAATTTTTCCTGTACTGCATTTCTTGGCTACTTTAACTATTATTCATTAAGTCATAGAAGATTTGAATTCAGGAAGACATATACTCACGTATTTTCATATTCATAGCATTAATTTATATCAATTTAGTTACTCGAATTATCCTGAAATGTATCAAATGGTTATAGAAACATAATAAACAAATGTGTCATTCCACATGGTCCAACAATAGTTAACCCAAAGCTGATGTACTCTGATGGCTTCAAAAAAGTAGCAGAAATGAGAGAAACATGGCATGGGTGGGTTTTTTTAATTTCATTTTGAGGTTTTTTGAAGTGTCAGTCTAAGATTTTCCACAGGTAAGTCTTAATGTAGTTCCTATTAAGGTTAGTAGGAATTAGTGGCAATTACTTCAGACTGAATCAGAACTAATTAGATGGAGATCTGTATATTGAGTGATCTAGGCAAAGCAGAAAAAAACCACTGAATTTTAAATCTGCGTGCTTAAAAGCCAATTGTTAAAGTATTGTGGTATGCATCCAAAATTCCTACTTTTTAAATATAAGTATTTATTATCTCATTCTTCAGGAAACAGTGATATGTTCTGGATAGAAATAAAAGCCTTTTAACTTAGAAGAAATCTAAATAAACTTTGTAACTTAGAAAACAGTAGTCTTGAAGGCTCCCAGTCAGTACATTACCAGCTAAAATATTAACATCTCGTAATTCAATCTGCACAGGACAGAGATAAAAACCCTGAAAAAATACAGAGGATTAATACTGAAGAATATTACAGAAGTTACAGAGAAGAACAAGAAGAGTGACTGAAAGACTTGAAAACACACTACTCAAAAAAATTACAAAGGATTCAGCATGTTTGATTTAACAATAGCATGTGCAACTGTCGCCTTTCAAGTGTATCAACATTGAGACAAAAAATAACTTACCTAAAAGAGAGGGTAAACACAAATAAAACTAAAGTGAAAGGAGATTAATTCAAGCATGAGGATACAAACTTGTAAGAGGAAGGGCTTCTAACTCTTAGAAGTATTTTCTGTGAAATGAAGTAGATTCTATGTTGCCTTTTATTTTAAGTAAATGGAAAAGTATAACCAGTACAGTGACTACTGTATTTGAGGGAAATTACTTCAGCTAAACCCAGTGACCTATTTTATACAGGAAGCCACTTCTGATTATAAGTGTCCCTTGGAAACTGTGGCAGTTTTGATTAATAGAAGATTACAGAATAGGGACAATCTTAAAGACTATGACTGTCAAACTTCTGATTCAATTTAATACAGTCAAAAATGGGTCAACATAGCTACAGATGTCACCACACTTGCTTGTGTGTGATATCTTGTGTGTAATATCTTGTGTGTAACATGTTAGATGAATAAATCATTGTTTCTGACTCAAAATCCCTGCAATGTTCTGCCAATAGCAAGATAATCTACAGTTTCATAAGATCCAGCTTCAGCTGTCTAAGAACTTCATGGTATTTTGCAGTCAGGAATTATCCTCACATATGATACACTTTAAGTATCACTAGAAAAGGAGCCATAAAGAATCAAGTTTATAAAGCCTCAGGTCAGGAAATGAGATGTGTCCAAAATTCTGCAAAAAACCACTCAGGCTTCCTGAGTGCTTTGCGTAGAAAAATACATACAGAGATTTCAAGTTCTTTAGATACTGGATTCCTCGTGATCATAATGCCTCCCTAAACATAAGGGACTCATACTACAAAAGAGAGAATGGTCCTCTACTACACTTGCAAGATGCTCTGAGAGCATTCTGATGAAGGCAGCCTTGATTCTGCACTATTGAGACCAATGGAAGCTCATCCATTTTTTGGGCGGTGGCAGTGTCAACTCCAATGAAAATCAGGAATGGAGGTATGATGTAAATCAGGTTATACCTTCTATTGATAATAATGAATTATTCCTGGGCATTAGAACCTCTGTCTGCTGCTAAAGTTCAGACCAACAATCAAATTGCCTTGCAAAGGATTCCCTCTTGCTAATACTAGAGCCACACATACACAACCAGCGTAAGTGTGCAGACTTGCCAGGTTTCTAAAAAAACCAGAAGTCCTCTTTAGAAACGCAGTAACCCTCAGAATCCAGACTCTGGTTTCTTTCTCATTCCTGTAGGTGATTTGATTGACAAAATGAAAGCATGAGACAGTGAAAACTACTCAATGCTAATATAACCCAGCATCCCCAAGGACTAAATGAACAGACCGTTTCTTTGAGAAAGGCTGTGGGATTTGGGGACCATTGTTGGGTTGTCTTTGATTTTTGTTTTCCTTCATGGGTGACAAGCCATATCCAGTATCCCATTTCATATTTAAACTGTAAGTGACCATGTAAACATATAAGTAAAGTTTTCATTCTATAGTTCCACACTATAGAATGGCTTTTTGCTTGGCAAAAAGCACTAAAACAGGACAAGCCACTTTCAAATATGTAGCAAAGTCTGGATTTGTGCAGTTTTTCACAATATTAAATACATCTATGGAATTATAAAAATAATTATCTTAGAGAACAAGAATAATGTTAGAGAACATCTGTGTTGAAAAAGCAACTGCAATCAATCACAACAGATGGGGAGAGAAAATAAAAAAGCAATTAAATTGAGTTGGAGTAGTTCCACCCCCTATGAATCAAAACAGCGGAAAGCAAAGGACTCCCTTTTAGGAAATATCTACCTAGTCTCGGAAGAATTCTTTTTGATGCATTTGCAAATGGTATGTCTCTATCCAGTGTACATTAAAAACAATACTCTCATGATCAGGTGTTTTATAACCAGAACCAGTATTTTTCTAGATTGTATTTGGTATGAAGCAGCTTTCAGAAACAGTACAAATAAACTTCTTCAAAGCCCAAGTTCTTGATGGAGAAATTGCATGATACAATATTTTTAACAGATTCACTTCTTTAGCAAAGCATTGTCAACATTAGAACATACTGCCCATTGCCAGTACAAATTTCAAGATTTTCTACAGAGAATGTGTATTGCAGACTTCCATGCAAAACATCTTATATTTGAATAAAATCAGTTGTGCCATCACACAAAAATATTATTAATAAACATAAGTAATTAGTATTATTTCATAGAATCATAGAATGGTTTGGGTTGAAAGGGACTTTAAAGATCATCTGATTCCAAGCCCACTGCCATAGGCAGGGACATCTCTCACAAGACCAGGTTGCTCAGTGCCTTGTCCAGCAGTAGCATTTGTACAGAAATAGCAATGGTTTTATAAAATGTAACTCTATGACCACAATCTAAGTGTAAAGACTCACAAAAAGAATCAGAATGCCTAGTGTTCATACCAAAAGGGTGCCAGATTTAATTGTATATTTATTGTTATTGAGACTATTCCAAATGTGTTCCTTATAATTTCTACGACCGTAATTCATAGTCAAAACACCTAAAATAAATTATCTAAAATAATTAAGATATTAAAATTAATTTCAAATTTTATGTTTATATTTACACTGTAGATGCATGCAGCACTCTTTAAAACCCCTGTGTTAAAGCTGACAAGTGCATTTCATTCTGGTCCATTTTTATGATTTTATTTTTATTTCTGATAAGCTCTGACATTTTTGTCCAAGCATACTCTTGCAATATGCTTTATAAATTAATCAGACAAAACCCCAGAAAAGGACAATTCCTTTGTTTCGAGCCTTTATCTAGCCTGTTAAAAAGCATTAATTATTTTAAACTTGACAGATCTCTACGCTACTAAGCAAATGAGCATTTTGCAAGCCTGATTCTATGACACAGCTAAAGATCAATGACAATGGCTTGTAGTAACAATGCCTGTAAGTTATTCATTTTGCAGCAAGAATTCAGGAGAGGAAAATCAATACTACAAAGTAAAGGAAGCAATGCTGAATTGCATCTCCACACCATACTCTTCCTCACAAAGCCTCTAACTCCTCCTCTTTCCTTATGCAGGTGTTATATGAAAAAAAAGCTCCCCAAAACTATAGAGTAGTATAAAGAGTTCAAGCAAAAAAGGAAGGAAAAGGAAGAGTCAGCGCAGGCATAATACAGCTAACATATCCTCTTGCTACTCTGAAACAGCAGCTTCCTCCTGGTATAGACAGAGCTGGTAGCAGAAGGCTGTTAAGTCTTTGAACCAACAAAAGGGAATGATGGACTAATGATGCATAATTACAGCAGGCTGCACAGTGGAACAGGCTGTCATACTAGCATTGAATGCACTGTTCTTCACTCTTCTCACAAGAAATAAAGATGCATTAAGAATGTTATATCTATGACAACAAAAGTCACACAAAAAAATTAGTTTACCAAATACATATTCCAGAGTTGAAAAATTCCACATTTGCAATTTTAAGAGTTTTTTATTGTCACTCAACTCATGAAATAGTCCTTTATGACTGTCACATACCCACATATATATATTTAAGACACTTCTTTCACTTCAGTGATTGGATTTACAAGGTGAATTTGGCAGTTCTTCACCCTCAAAGGTCTACCTTTCCATTCTCAATAAATAACAAGGGTTTATGTGCCAAATTTTAGAGGCTATGTTAAATGTACAAGACATTTCTTTTTCAATTTGCCTCCCTACAGAAGATGTATTTTTAATTCCATAAAATTAACTATTAAAAAAGACTTATTTGTATGCCATCTTTACATTATACTACTCTTTCCTAAAGAGTGATGTTTCCTAGCAAAATGACATATTTTTGTTAGGATTTAAATGAAAAAAGAATGTGTCTACTTGGTCGGATGTAAACAAAAACTGCTTTCATTTGCTATGCACAACAAAATTACCATATTTCAAGTTAAGTGATGTTTTCAGTGCCATCTTTGTGAAACACTTCAAGACAACTTTCAAGAAGTTCTAGTCTAAGTTTTTTCCTCTTAACACGTATCTCCCATGAGATACCTGATTCCTCAACCCTGACAAAGCTGCATGACTTTCAAGGCATCTGATATGCCTTGGTGCCATGGTTCAGCCTGGCAACCACAAAAAAACCCTGCATTAATTACCTCTGTCCATAATTTCAGTGATATACCAATGGCTCTCTAGCTTTAAAATATTTCAATGAAAAAATGTCTCAACAGCAGAAAGAAAATACACAGATAAATACAAATAACCATGTGATAATACAGAGAAATATAGGTCAAAAATTCAGTAGAGGCAATAGGAAGCAAGCAATTACTTCCACCAGCATTTCCAGCAAGTGTCCCAACGACTGATCCAGGAGTCCCCTACCCAGTTGGATGCAGGTACAAATTGCAGGACCACCATGGTTTCTGGATCTCAGCTTTTGAACTCTCAGGTTATTTGGTTCACATAATCCCAGTATAATGACAGTATATTTCCTCACAGAAAACCTTGTAACCATTTCTGTGTATAACCTCAGAAATCATGTAGCTAAAAAAGAGCTGTATTATGCAAACATACCTCAGGAAGAAAGTAACGATTATAAGATATTAATCAAGAAAGTAATGACAGATTTTTTAATCTTGTTTTGAAGGAAAGTACATAACATAGCCAACCTTCTTAACATGTTAAGTAGAAATGAAAAGAACAACATTACATTACAGGAAACACAGAAAGGAAATTACCAGGAAAGAATTTAGAGTACTTTGAACATAAATTGAGGAAGCATACACAAGGAACAGTGTGATGTATTTAGAAGCATCTGTGTAGTTTTGTGTATTCAGAAATATTAATATAAAAAGGCAACTTTTTACACACAGAGACTTAGATTTTTACTTGAACTCCACAGGAATCTGCTATCATTCTAACCAAGATTTGCTTCTGTAACATCTACAGAAATGTAGCAGCATTTGATATTTGAAAATAGTTGCTTTGATCCTGGGAAGTCAGATGAACCCACAGATTTCCTTTGTATGCATTTGTGTATTCAACATTTAATAGCAGAAGCCTGAAAGAAATCCTTACCAGCTTAAAACCTAAAACAAAAACACAAAAACTAAGAAAAAATTCTTAAAGGAAATAAAAACGTTCTTGGCAGCCTGAAAACTTTCTACAAGAAGAACTGGTGCAAATGGTCAGGGAGCTGAAAAACTCTTTGGGTCGAGACTCAAACAGAAATTCGCGTTATTACTTCAATACATATAACCTATCATTTACAAATGCATTTTGTTCTTCTCCTATAGTACTCTCTCACCCTTTAACACCTTTTGACAGATAAGCGATAAGATACTAGATACACATTACTCAAGGAAATTACCCTATTCTCCATCAATACTGGTTCAGAGGGCTGATATTCTTGCTCACATTGAATAAAACAGCATCATTAAAAAAAAAACCCATTCATTTCAGTGTGTGCAATCTCAGTGGGAAAAACAAGAGCAGTACACTCAGGCAAGAATTAAAATTGTTGAAATGACAATAATTTATGAATATCATAGTTGAACTTCCCTTTCTTGGTTCCAGAATTAGTGAGGGCAAAAAGGAGCAGAACAAGTAAGCTTCAGAAGATCATTTTTTTGGTTCCCGGCCCCCCCTCCCCTCCCTCTGCGAATCTAGACAATCTATAGTTAGCAAAGGAGAACTGAAAAACTGTATTAGCAGAGACTATTACAAAATTGAAACCTGACAAGAAGACAGACCATACAGTTTCAATATATAAAGTCTAAAAAAATATTAAGATATTATGTTCACCTATAATTTGGGAATGGTCCCACTGAAACATGCAGTGGGTTTGAATATTCCTGTCAATTGTCACCATTACACTCCATAGTACTGTCTGTATGATTCTGAGATCATAGACTTTTTTTTTCACACTGCCTCACTATTTGGATTTACTAGAACTATAATAAAAGAAGTAAATGCATTGGTTTAACACAACTGAAAACCCATTCCAAAGTGCTCTCAGGCTAGCTGAAACTATTTGCAAATTTAGCACAGCATTGTCTGGAAAAAAGAGGCTAGCCCTGTAAGAAATAAACATGCAAAGGTCTTCACATGAAATAAATTATAATTTTGTTTCAAAACTATATTTAAAATTTAGTTACTTGGTGATTGTAAAAATTAAACTCCAAGGAAAATGCCCCAAACTCTCATACTTAACCTTATTTGAATATTCAGCCTGGTGGTAGATTTATAAAGCTCCATATGCCTATTTAAATCACTCAGATCAGAGGTACTCAACATTTTTCACAGCTGATGTCTAATAGAACGTAGAGATTATAAGCAAATTTTATAGATCATTCACCTTTTCTTAACGCAAGACTGAAATAGAACTCGACAAATCCTGACTATATCACCACTGTTCAAATATGCTATAAACTTCTAGCTGGAGGAATGTGAAGCAGAACCACCTTGTAGTGTTGATACGAATAAAAATTATATTTCACAGAAATTAATATCTTGTGTCTAAGAAAAAGATGTAAACTAGAAAAGTGATAACCATTATTTTTCCTTTAAGTAATTTCAAGAGGATTTCCAATTGCAGCTAGAACATGAATTCCATCATTCTTTTCACTTTTGATGCACTTAATATTATGATAATTGCAAATGTGTGACAAATAGGGAAAAGTACAATTCCAGATTTGTACAATGCTAGTAAAAGATTTTAAATACATGGAAATTACTGGTAAGTAGACATTGCCCAGTAGGGAAAAGCAACGTTATGAAGGTTTTAGGGAAAACAAGTAAAATTAACTGTAATCCTAAAAAAGCTTTAAAGGTCAAGGTATAAAACTTCATTCATGAATCTTAAACTATAAAACTAATGGCACAAATGAAGACATTTGCATGTAGCTCTAACTACATGCAGAGAATTTACAGCATTTAGAGCCATGGCTGTAAATCTCATCAGCGAATTCCAGAGTCAGTAAGCATTTTCATAGTGCTGGGAGAGGAGGATTAAAGACAATTTGGCTGTGTATGTCACTGAGGTTAATGTAAGTTTGAAGTACCACATGGTCTTTAATAAATCTTACAGTTAAGAAGCCCTCCCAAGCTTCTGAGCTCTTGTCCATAATAAAGTTTTAAACAATGTTTCAATTTCATCTATTTAGAACAGCTGTTTCTTTTTCTCATTTGCAGAGATTGCTCTTCCCTATGTTTTATTTGAAGTACATGCTTTTAAATATTAACCTTAATTTAATTACATCTAACCTCGTTTTAACCTATTCTTTCTATAAATCCAGGTGGATCCATGGAGAGACATATAGCAAATGTAGAATCATAGAATCATAGAATAGTTTGGGTTGGAAAGGACCTTACAGATCATCGAGTTCCAACCCCCCTACCATAGGCAGGCACACCCTGTGCCTTGTCCAGCCTGGTCTTGAAAACCTCCAGAAAGGGGGCATCCACAGCCTTTCTGGGCAACCTGGTCCAGTGCTTCACCACCCTCACTGTAAAGAATTTCTTTCTTATGTCAAGTCTAAATCTACTCCCTTCCAATTTGCATCAATTGTTTCTAGTCCTCCCATCCGATATCATATTAAAAATGTATCTTCCAAACAAGATACCACTGTGGGATTGCTGCTCAAGTATTTCCATATGAATGCAGAGATTTTAAACATGGGTAGCTTACTGATTCTTGTAAGGTATAATAACACACAAAAGAATAAAATCTGGAACTGCAGTTTCTGATGTTCCTGTGACTCCCCTGAATGCCCAATTGGTGCACCGCTATATACAGGGATGACTTACATTCATCTGTATCTAAAAGATGATCAGAAAGCACAGATCAAAGATACATAGCTCCTTTGATAAATAAAGGACTAAGAAAGGACTTTTACAGCTCATAGAACTGAGCATAATGGCTGTAAATGGAAATATTTTCCCCACATTCCTTATTTTTTCCCACTTTCCCAGGGGCTGTTCTTTTTTCAGATAATGCTTGTTCAATCAAGAAAACCACAGCTATGCTTCATTATAACTTGTTTTAAAACATATGTATCAAAGTGCCATGCAATAACTCATAAAGAACAGACTGCTCATCAGCAAAATAGTATTTCAAAGCATGTGTATACAAAACGTAGAAGAGGCGTAATGCCAAAACATGACCTTTTCAAAAAGGAGATGGATGAATTGAGAAATTTATCATCCCCACTTCTACACAGACTTCATACAGATTTTCTGCTTCCAAAATACACAGAATTTAGTGCCTGTCTTCTCACTACAAATTCTATCTTGTTTCTTTAAATTCTGTGCCAGCAACAATTTTCTCAAAATTATGTTGGTATTATGTGAACAAAATCCCCTCGACCTTTAGTAATGTAGTCACTAGTTGAATAAGTATCTCTACCATTTCCATCACAGTTTTGGCACAACTGTGCATTTTTTCTGCGGAGTCCTTTTTATTCTTCTTTGAATATTGAAATGGTTCCTCAGCTATTAACACATCAATTTCTCTGCTTTTTTATTAATCTGCTATCCCAGTTCTGCTCTCTTGAGTCACTCACTAAGCTCATAGATATCCAGGAAAAAGTTTGCCAGATAATTTCCAAGAATCAGCTTGCAAAAATTACTAACTGCCATAAATTAGGCACCACGTTTCCAGATACTACAAATTTTTCTTATGAAAACTAAGTAAACAAGAGCGAAAACATAGCAGAAAAAGAGAGAAATAAAATCAGCAAGTTAAAGACTGCACAGTAAAAAGAAGCGAGATTAATAATTAATGGAAAACAAAAAGAAATAGCATACTAAGCAAGGCAATGCAGATATAGAAAATGCAATTTTTAGAGGCAGAAGAACTGTCCTGTTGCAGTCATAACTTTCTGTAATTTTTAGAAAAAGCTCAACTTCTGTTGATTTCACTTTCAAAAAACCTTTCCTTCCATCAAACAAAAATCCACTAATATTCATCAAGACCCACACTGGAGTCATCCCAAATAGATTGTTTCAACACATACAGAATGTAACTTAAGATAATAAGTGACATTCAAATTAAAATTATTTAGAAAAAGGTAAGAAATTTGAACACTCACTGGCAGAGGAGACACCGTGTCCTGGCACAATTTCAAATACACACTTAGTCTAAGTTGGTTCACTCACCATAGAGACTGTCATCAATTTCCCCATTTCAAAAATGGAGTAAAGAGATTGAGAAGCCAGTGATGAGATCCACATAACTTATTTCACTAAAACCGAGTATTGAGGCATATCTTCTCAGCATGATATGTTGTTTAAATTTAGGCTTTGATCTTTTAAGATCTGCAGAAGATCAAATGTAGAATTTAAGTAAAACTTAACTATGGCAGGGGGGTTGGAACTCAATGATCTTTAAGGTCCCTTCCAACCCAAACTAATCTACGATTCTATTCTATGATTCTAAAATCTTTCTATCCTGAGCAGCAATGAGAAACTTGAATAAGACCAGTTTGGACTTTCACCTCTTCCCTAGGTCAGGACTTAACTTACCTTACAATAAATTATAAGTGATACAAAATTGTGGCTTTAAAAGAATTATAATAAAATAATATATTAAAAAGACATAGAACCATATTGATTTAATAATTGTATGTAACATATCAATTTTTTCTGTATTATTCTAAAATATAATTATTAGAAGTTATACACACTATTTTTAAATAGACAATTTGCTGTTAGCCTTCCACAAACATGATAACTATGACTTATGAATTCCTTTGGAGTTGAATTATTTATTGAACCTGCACATGTAAGTTTTTATAATGCCAGGTAATGCTGATTAGTTAAGACCCTACCAGCATCCGTGGAAAAACACATGGCTACACTAAACATATACGTACTTAAAATTTGACAAATGTTTTACTCATAACCCTTAGTTACTGTTAGTTAGCCAGGCAAATGAGTTATCTAGCTCACTTTACAGTAAATCATGGTAATACTTCTGAAATAGTCTTCTCCAGTGTTCGCCTGATGATGACACCTATTGGTCAAAAACTCAATAAGATGCAGCCAGAGAGCTGTTTTACAGCAGCTTTAGAAAAATCTCAAACCCTCAGAGCATCTCAGATTATTTACAACACGTAATAGTGTGAGAAACAGAGATATAATTAAAGGCTACACTGATCTAATTAAATTAGGCTGACATTTTTTCAGTGGGGATTCGATTCTCTCCTGACAGTTTTCCTCCATTTCACCAGCCCTGAAACTCAAAATATACTTTATCCTACTCTAATGAAGATATTAAAATGAAGTTAATTTGGACACCCAAAATCATCTCTACAAAACATATTTCCTGTTATGGAAGAAAGGGATGTCTAAACAGTTCCCCCATCACAGAGCAGCTCTCCTCTTCCTTGCTCTAAAGTTACATGTCTAAGGTTTAAGGGAACAAGTATGAAGAGAAGCGATCTATTTCCATACTTGAAAATGCATGTGCAGTTTCTTAAGATCTAAAGGGTGTGAATTTTCATATCTCTAAATCTTCTCACAGTTCTCATGATGATACATATGTTACTCTCTTGTGTCTTTGTCCCACCAGTTTAGAAAACAGAAAATTTTATAAAGTATAAAGGAGACTGTACATTCAAAGGCTTAGTTCCCATCTTAAGTATCTATGCAAAGTTTTAGTGGAATATTGCTATATTTCGACTGGATCTACTTCTCTGCATCTAGATATCCCATCTCCAACGTGTTTAGTTTGTCACCATCATTATACTTTCTGGTAATGCAAGAAGGTCAAATTAATAGTGAGGTTCTCTAAAAAGGACAACCTCTGAATTCAGGAGTTTACAATTTCTCCCATGTGCCTTCAGTAAGACAGTAAAGCAACTCTGGCAACTGGGTAAAAACATGTAGAATAAACACCACTCAAGTTATTTGCAATTGCAGACAAAACACTTATTGCAGGCTCTGCAGTTCTGACAACATCATGGCAATGGTTTTTGCCATAAGGCCTTGTTATGCTGCAGAACAAACAAAGCCAAACAGTTTTCCATTTCACTTAACTAGCAAAGATTTGTCAGCATGCATCACAAGAAAACACAGACTTTCCTGAAACCAATACTGATTTCCTCATAGGAATAGCTATTTCATTCTTCATTATGCTTCTGAGCAACTGTTCACAGTGCAGCTAGCACAAGGAATTAAAACTTAAATTGCATTTATTCCTATTTCATTAAAACAGCATTTAGAAGATAGCTTTCAACAGGGTTAAGCACAAACAGTGTGCTCTTGACAATGTCAATGAAAAGTGGAAGAAATGTTATATAGAAGTGTTACAGTCTTCATGTAAGAAAATGCATAAGCTGAATTCTAAAATGTTTTGGAATACAGCTTTTCAGCAAGTCTCTTTTATTATACAGGTTATTAGATTAAAAAAAAACCCAAAACCAAAACTGCACAAATCAAACTAACAAGCTGCACAGAACAGATCCAGGACAGCCAACATGACATTACTTCAGAGAAGATCCTATCACAAAACTGTTTCATTGGTCATAACTAAAAAATGTGATGTACCAACGAGACTCCATAACACACACTATACACAATGTAGTGTTCTCATTAATAGAGAAAACCAAAGAAAGATAGTTCTTAATCATCTAAGTGGTGACAGATTGAAGTCAACTCAGGCAAAAAATTTGGGGAATGAAATATACATTGGATATTTTGCATATGAAAGTGACAACATTACACATGGGATTAAAGAAAATTCTTCACAATACTTACTGAAAACATGTTGTTTTTAAGATGTTTAAATAAATGGACTGGGGTTTATTTCAAAATGTATTGCCAGTCACATATAAAGAAAAGCCTTATACACTAATAAGAAGACAGCAAGAAACAGGATTGAACCGTACTGAAACTTGTATTTCAAATTCTCCAACACATTTTGCTCAAACCTCACTTTCTGGTGGTATTACTACCAGAGAAAATGATAGCAGAATGATTTTCACAGGGAGATCCTTCAATTTCCCACAACACAGCCCTAGAAGAAAAAGCAACAAACTATCTACCTGCTCTTCCCATACACTATGGCAAATCTCATGTCTTCATGCTCAGCAACAATTATATACCTCTTTCAATCCCATTACAGTCTCCCAAATTTGAATTCTTCCACTTCTACCCTAATTTGCTCTTCAGCTGCCTGTTGTACTTAGTCTATCTCTCTCCTACTTTATGTCCATCTGGTGTTTAATGCTTTATTACCTGTTTCAGTCCTAATCCAGTGTTCTGAAGTAAGAGTGAAGTTAAAATTATTCTACAGGGCAAAGAGACAAAAGAACACAGTTACCTTTGGGAGCTCCCAAAATGGACACAATACTACCGCTGTCATCAGAGTCTTTGTAGTGATACATCTATATTGTTATCAGGTGTCACAGTAAGGGAGATCTTAATGGTTTATAACTAAAACATTTGGTGGTTTTAGAAGAGCTACAGATTCATTTTGCCTTGAACTTGGAAGCTTAGAGTGCACTGAACTGATGCAATCTATGAATGTACAGTGAAATCAATAAAATCGAGCACTGATCTTCTGCACAGATACATGGTTGACAAAACTGTCTCAAAGTCACCCAGCAGGTATTTCAAAACTAGTTTGTACTAAACATATATGATGCATTCTGAGATACGTGTATAAAATCTTCAAATGCTATCTGAACCTATCTTATGCATGAAAAAAAATCTGAAGGCAAATTTATACATGCAGAAGGTTAAAATTCAGTTTGATCTATATGGCATGGACAGTACTACAGTACTCACTTAAAACAAAACTTCACTGTATATAATGCAACTAAGAACAGATTTTCAAGTGATGTATTAGACCAGCTCTTAGTCTGAAAGCCAATAGCTTAGCTTAAAGTACTAAACAGTTCATTCATGAGATGATGTACATGAAATTTTAACTCCAAAATACCCATGCCTATTCTTGCTGCTCGTTTTATTGTTGGGACATGCTGCTGAGGTTGTATCATGTGGGGATTTTTTAACACTAATTGTGCTAGTTGAAATATTATCTTTTTCAGAACAGCTAACAGTTTAAAATACTGCTAGGAGTCTGTGATAATAGCCTGTAAATATTTTATTCCAGAAGTAATGTCAAATATGTGACATTTTTGTTGGACTGGGGGTTTAGTTAGTACTGAGCTGGAAAACAGCTTTTAGAGTGAATTGAGTCAGGTATCACTTTCTAAGCATCAAGTAGGCAAGCAGAAGACTAATATAACATACTGGACTAAGTATGAGGTATATTCTCTTAGCCCTCTTTGTACAGGCCTTGTTTCTGCAGTGCCATTTTCTTTCACATTACTTACCAATACTGAAATCAGTTGACACTTTGCGTGTAATATTGCAAATAATTTAAGAAAACTTTTCAACTTCGCACCAAATCAGGAAAGCATAGCCACTTAGATATCTTTTTCTTCTATAGTTACAATGAAATTATATATAGAGTTCATTTATGATTTTTAATATAAGCATGTTGAGGTAAAGAGACAAAAGAACAAAAAAAATCAGGGTTATTCAGTTATTCAGTTTGAGGTACCTGAAGAAGCAGTAGTGTTGTTCAAACAACAAGTTAAATAGTATGTTGGAATTTAAATGTTAATTACTCTTTATCCTTGGAATCAAATAAAACCAAAATTTCTTTAAAATAAGAAAGGAAAAAAAGGTGGACATTTAGAATCATATATGAGGTTCATGAATTCCCAGCTGGAAGAAATACAAATTACACTTTCGGAAACCAGGCCTAAGGAATGAATGAACTAAGTTCAAAATCTAAGAGAAACTAAAGACAGGACAAGAAAAGCATCTCAGGGGAAGGGTTTCAAATTTTTTGTTTCAATTTTTTTGCGGTTTATATTACAAAACACCTAAACATGGTTATTTAAAATCTGATAACTATCTTTATGATTTTAATAACTATTCTTTTATGCTACATTTTCAGTTGTCTCACATTCCTAAGCAACTGTGTAAAAATACTTCAGTAAAACATTATTTGAATTCCTATTTTGTAATCCTTTACTCCCTACCTGATCCTTTACTCCTCACCCGTTGATATTTACTGAATAATTTTGCACAAACAATTTTAACTCAAAGAAAATAGGTTAGATGAAGTCAAGAAATGCAAATCTCTGGGTTTTTACAAATGCAAATTGAATACCTTTATAGTAAAGGTTGCTGTCAGAAAGGATGGTTGTGAAAGTTCCAGCTTCAACATTGCCTCAACTATCAAATATATGCTACATCTGCTTTTCTGACTGAAGGAGAAAGAGCAAACTGTGCAAGCACTTTAGCATCAGTGCTCAAATCTTTGCTGGTTATATTTAAATATTTTTAGGTTTTAGATAAAGCAGATACAATGCTAACATTTAAGGCTCCTAAGACTTTCATTTGACAATGTTATAAACCTTGAAAACAAACAACCACAGAAGGTGAACACATTTGGAAGTTGATTCAGCCTACAGTGAGGACCGATATGAAAACAGGTTTTCAAGACTCAAGATAAAACAATTAATAAACATGTATTCTCTGATTTAAAGAACTTGAGTTTTAACAGCTAAGGACACAAAAAGGATCTTTTACTACCTGCATGAAAGATTTACCTGCCTGACAGATATAAGAATCCCAGAATCAGTTTGTATTAAATTGTAAATAATATAAGAGCATATCACAAGTTTCATGGTCTTTCCTGTTGATATGACCCAGCTGCTCAGAACTGAATAGACTAAAGTAGCAGTGTCCTTTGTAGCCTTATAATGACAAGGTGTTAGTAACTGATTTTTCTGTCAGTAACCACTAGAAGTAACATACCTCAACTGTCAAAAAATTATAGCTGAATTAGCAACAATCCTTCATTCCATCCATGAACTTCTTATTTCACTGTAGGCAGGTTCTTTTTCAAACCCCACATCCACATAATGAAAAATGACCATTCAGATCAACCAAAGTGATTATTATTTGTGTTGCATTTGCCATTTGCTTGGAAGGAATCATGAGTAATTTTCTGCTCTGTGTATGTGAACCTAATTTACACTAATAAGGGTAAGAAGGTAATATATAAGACATAGTTATTATATTTCTTTCAGCTGAATTTGCACAGCATCTGTAGCCATTGTTTACAGATATCAAAAGAATTGGTTAAAAAAAAGCCAGCTAGAGTAGCAACTCCTGGATAGTGTATCCTGACAGTGACTAATAACATCATTTGCATCTGCAAAGTTCAATGAACTGTGCATCAATCTCCGTGTCTACTTTTATCAAAATCTTTCATCTTTATTACTAGATAAAGTCTAAAACACATTAAAATATCACAAGTGTACTAGAAGTAACCACAGCCCTCCAACTAAGCAAGCAGGGTGTTGATTTGAAAAGAAGGCTGCAACTTTACTGGAAATTTTTGGGATGAAAACCAAAACATGTGTCATACATTATCATTGGGACAACTGTCCTCAACAGATATGTTGACCTAACCACAAAGCTCAGGTCATCAACTTTAAGATGACTGTGTAGCTTGGTTTTCAAGAGCACAAACAAGTTCACTTAAAAGGAGAAAGCACTGCTATTTCTTAGCCATTTCTGTTGTAAATCATTCTTTAGTAAAGGCAACGGTGAAGTACTTAAAAAGAAAGGGATTTTTAGTTGAAGTCTCCAATGTTGAAGTTTCAATTAGGAATTGAAAGATCTTTTTACATTTCTGAGAACACAGAGTACTCTACCAGTCCTGTTCTAGTTTGAAGGATAGATTTTGATTCCAAAGACACTGTGCAGCATATTTTCTTAGTAAGCTGCATATTACTATTTCCAGCCATGCTCCAAGGCAACGCAATAAGCCTATTCTGATGCAGAGAACAGGTCACCTTGACCTGATTCATCTCCTATTTCATTATGATGTTAAGTAAAGCAAGTACTCTTAAAACTCCTTTTAGGAGGAGTGAAACTATTTACCAAGTTGCTAATAAAATTCAGATCTCCCTCTTTATATATAGCATAGATTCACTGAAAATGTATAATGAGCAAGTTCATGGCACAATCAAGTGTAAAAAAATACAGCTTCTGAGCACTACACAATGTCAGAATTCTCTACCCAATTCCCCTCCCTCTCTCCAGGTTGGTTTAGTTGCCTCTATTTATCACAACCACAAATGAGAAGTCTGACATATACACTTGAAAACAGAAATTCCAGACTTTTAAATACTTAAGAAAAATAAAATATCTTACAGACAAATTGTTATCACATCTTAAATCTATGCTTTGTCAAACAACATAGTATAGTTAAGGTTTAAAAGTGAGGAAATCATTGAGGTCTATTCTGTTCAAAGCAGAGGAAAGCTTTAGCCCCTCTTTAAAGCTGGCCAACACATCACCACTCATCACTTTATCATCCGTGGCTCAGGGAAGACTACCCTTCTGCTGAAATTTATTTTTACTTATGGTCTCTTATCCTAGAGTTTACTCTTTTTAGTTTAGCTTAGTCACAAAGTGCTACTGACTTTGTTTTATATATTTTTCTTGTGGCTATAGCTAAGAATTAC
>VZTY01025151.1:67379-84879 GCA_013400935.1 Turnix velox | reverse complement strand
TATTTCACAGAGTTCAAGCAGAATTCTTACGATTTTTTTGGAGGGTAGAGTAGGCAAACCTTACTAGACAATTACGTATTTTAAAAAAGCCAACCAAAGAAAAAACCCAAAGTGACTCTTAGTCTAATATGGACTTAACTAGTATCTTTCCCCAAAGAAAGGTTATCAGTTTGTAACAGAAAAGTCACAACTAGATTTCAGTGTAAGTCTTTGTAAATAAACATTTAAAAACAAATAATTTCTACAGTCACCTCTCTAAGCACTATTTAAGGATGGTCTTAACTACTATGTGTTACTAACATCTCTCAAAACACAAACAAAAACCAAACAAAAATTCTTAGTCTCCAGTTGCAGATAAAGAAATTATCCTCTATCACAACAATATCACAGCAGAAGTTGATCACTTGCAGCCCACACACGAACCTTAGAGAATAAATCTCTAGTAGGAGCTTGAGATCACTGTAGTGTGCTACATCCTAACCAGACTTATGCAGATGTCTAGATAGCTGGTACCTCCACAGAGAAACCCAGTTATGTTTCTGGGGAGGAATTAATAAAAAATCATGTTCATCAGTATAAGTGCTTGCACAGTGACAGATCTGATAGCAGCCTACCAGTACCTGCAGGGGGCCTACAGGAAAGCTGGGGAGGGACTATTGGCAAGGGCATGTGGCAACACGACAAGAGGCAATTGTTTTAAACTAGAGCAGGGCAGACTTAGATCAGACATTAAGAAGAAATTCTTCACCATGAGAATGGTGAGGCCCTGGAACTGGCTACCCAGAAAGGGCTACTAAAAGACTTGTGGAAGGCCACTTCTCAGAGTTCCACAAGGGTAGCCAGGAATTCAGATGCCATGTCTTGTGATTGTGGCAATCTGAAAATCTCATTTCTGAAGAGAAATCGGAATATTCCAGTAAATCATCCAGGCAAGTGCCAGTTGATGATGCTGTCAGTAAAACTCATTAAAGGTATATTTCTGATCTAAATGGCATTTAGGAATTAAACAACCTGGTCTAGCGGGAGGTGTCCCTGCTCATGGCAGGGAGGTTAGGACTAGATGATGTTTAAGGTCCTTTTCAACCCAAATCATTCTATGATTCTATGAAGCGAAGGCTGAAAATGTGGAAATAATTCAGCACCATTTTTATATGCTTCAGGTAGCAATAAGTACAGGAAATTTGATTTTTATTCTGATAAGTTTTAGGTGCAAGGAAAAAAAAAAATTGACAGAAAATAGGTCCCATGGCTTGACTGGGCTAGTCAAGCCATGAGATAGTCTGCATAATAAAAAAGACAGTCATCTCATGTTCCAGGAGGTTCTGCCTGCTACCCTACCTACAATACTTTCCCACAGACATCTGATGTTCTGAAGTGATCAGCCACTGCAACTGCGATGCTGCTGTGCCACAGCTGGTTAGGAAACTGAAAGATCTAAGGTAAACTAGCTTCTGTATGGATTCAGCATAGGCTAACAAACATTCAGAAAAATAAAGAATAGAAAATCACATTACAAGAGCTGTGTTATGCTTTGTCATTGAAAGAGAGACATTTCCAGCAGATGCCACATACAAGCCACATCTGTACCAGACAATAAAGGACTCTTCCAACCCAATATCTATGATTCTAAGTCTTCAATTTCTTCAATTAGAAAGAATACGGAAAAGCTAGGAGACAATAGTAGTAACCATCCCCACATCAATTCTCTAACATCAAGCATCTGTACTATATTGATCTTGATATGCAAGTATATCTTTGGAATAGAACAGATGCAAGTGAAAAAAAATTATAGAAAACATTGAAAAGTTTTACATAAAAAAAACAGTTACAGGCTATTGCTACATTCCACAGCACAATTTTTGTTGATTATGCAAATGAATTAAGAACAGGCTTCATTAATAACCAATTGTGTATACTGGTAGTTGTTTGTTTATTTTTTTACTAATTATCACTTAATGACACTTAGAGAAACCATTAAAAATGCATGGCAGTCATTCTAGCCACTATGAAGTGTTGCACTTCATTTAATGACTAAAATGTAATTACCTGCATAGAAAAGCATAAGATAATATGAACACCAATAACCAAATTTAACATCTTTTTATCTGGAATTGGAATTTTAAGTACTGTAAATTGTTGTATATTACTATAGTTAAATTCCTTAATGACAGGATATGCATAAATACAGAGAAAAATGTGATGTATTTGCATCACAGAAAGGATTCAGACAAGAAACGGGTTTTATTAAAGCACGTGGTGCTTCAATATGAAGGGCATAGCTACTATTTACTTATGTAGAATTTACCCTGTGTCCCCCCCCCCTTAAGTCAGTAATAGTTTTACTATTCAGTTGTTCAGATGTTAATTTACATCCTTGGAGTCTGATCAAACATTTAAAGGATTCTACAAGCTGATTTTACAATCCTACAAAAGCACTCTGTGAAGATTTAGTGCATGAAAGGTCGGATTAGATGATGATTGTGTTCCCTTCCAAAGTGCTATTCTGAGATTCATAGCTAGCTTCCCCGTCAGTATTAAATCATAAACAAAGTCTGTCTGATTCATTCATATGATTATGTCTCCATACCTGATTTATATCAGATGAATATGACTAGATGCTTAGATCTTATTAGGTAGTAACAAGAATGAGGCCATATAACAGATAAATAAAATGTGCAGAGATTGCTAGTCAAAGTTATTTATTGATAAGTACAATGCTTTAGAGAAGAAACCAAAAATCTTAAAATAAGCTTATTAACTAAATGCCAAGAAGTCACATACAGTGAT
The DNA here is from genome assembly GCA_013400935.1 of Turnix velox. Lineage (NCBI taxonomy): Eukaryota > Metazoa > Chordata > Aves > Charadriiformes > Turnicidae > Turnix > Turnix velox. The sequence continues at coordinate 82,092 of VZTY01025151.1, read as the reverse complement.
AAACCAATATAATATTATATAAATATAGCATAGTAGAATGTGGTCTACCTACCAAAAGAATTATTTTCAAAGAGAATATAAGCTGATAACTGTTTCTAAGAGACAAGTTACTCCTGTGCAATCCTCAAAACATTAAATATGAACTCAAATTATGATAAACTAGACTCTAGGATGTTCCCAGATGTACTCATTTTTGCTTCATTTCATGGCAATTCAAAACTGAAACATTTATCCATTATGCCATAGTCTTATTTACCAAGTTTTTCTGAAAGTAATGCAACCAAGGAAATCTACACTACAACAGCATGTGCACAGAGTCATTAACAAGGATCAGTGATACAATAAAACAGGACAGCTTGAACTGCTGCTTAAGTAGTAAACATCAAGAATTGGAAATAGCAAACTAATAGCTTGCCATTACATGTACGGAGAATTGTCTCCACCAAACGTGCATGCCCTTGAGCCCAGAATGAGCTCAGGATGCATCATGCACAAGGCTTCTCAATATACTGCCCTTTGAGAAGGTCAGCCTACATCCTTCCCTTTAATAAATCACTCACTGGAGCTTAGGATTAAAAAATATAAAGACTATAAGGTGCTTCTCCAAATTTTATACCTGAATGTGATTTTAGTAATGATGACTCAGTTACATAAAACAGAGTTACTGCATTGCACATAGAGACAAATCATGGAGGTACTCATGAAAACAAAGTATTACTGTTTAGAAAATATAAGACGTAAGTATGAAACAAAAATTATTGAATTATGATAAAGCCCAAGAATCTATAAATTCAAATGAAGTATATATAGTCTCCTTTATTAAGTAAGATTGAATTAATTTTTAAAAGCACTGTTGTTGCTATATACTAGCAGTTTGCTGTTCTCATCTTTATTTTTGTAATAGAATAACCTTCCATTCTTCCTCCTCTCTCATATTTTTGATTCTTTTCTGGCAGCTATTCTCCTTGTTCTTCAAACAAATCTTCACAAAAAAATCCAAGGGATTTTTATGGGGAAAAATTGAGATTCACAACTGTAAAACTACAAGTAGGGAATACTCACTTGTTTCTTATTTCCCCCCCACACTCTTCTACCCTTCTCTCCACCTCATGCCATGTGAGTACAAATCCCCAGCTTCCTTTCCATATAATATGCCATACAATGAAAAGAGTGTAACATTCTGGATGATACTGTATCATGAAGCAGAACTGATGTTCCTGAGCATCAAATAATGTCTAAAAAGACATTGCACAATTCATCGTTGTAATATTTAAGAAAATTTTGAATAGAAAACAAAAAAACAAAACTTTATTACTCATAAATCAGTAAATAAAAGAAAGTCACACTCACTGCCTGTTAAAAGCAATGTAAACTTTTAGTCTGATAACAGCAGCTATTGATACAGAAATATTAAAATGCAGTATCAACAAAAACAGCACTTAGAAGCTCCAGAAATTTTAGCTTTCATATTATACTACCTTCATTCTCCTTTATTAGGGAAGATGTCAATTATAGCTCACCTAACATGAAAATAAAACATTTAAGAGCATGACCAACATAGTCTGAAGGAGACAAGAATAATTTTCTCAAAGGTTTATTATTATATTAAATGATGCTTTTGCAGAAAAAAGGCTGCGTATGGGTCTATTAGTTTCAAAGATCCAGAGAGAAGGGGAATAATTTGAAGATCATCTTCAGAGGAAAATGCTGCACTCAAAAAGATGACAAGTAAGACTATTACTATGGTCTCTGTTTATGAAGTCCATTCTTAATACACAGTTTATCTCAAAGAGGCACTTCAGTAGAAAATCTTGGGTAAAGTCTGCACTGCTTGTATCCAACATACAAATAAAATTGCTTTACATTTAAATAAACTGAAGTACAAAGAAACGTTCTACATGACAGAAGGATGACAATGTATGTGATACAAATTCGTGTATCATATGTTGCAGTAGCAGAGGAGAAACATAGGAGAGCTTTTATAGCTTAATTATTATACTAGTTGTCAATTACAAATAGTATGAACTTGGACAATGTAAGCCTCTGATCCCTCCCCATCATCTCAGAATAGAAAAAAATATGATAGTTGCCACTCATGATAAATTACTTAAAGGGAACACTAGGTATGTGGTAAATTCCACCATTTTGCTAAACAGCAATTTTAATTAATTTGTAAAATGGGTAGACCTCGTAATTTCCTTGCTAATTTTGAGGTCCTTTCATTTAATCACACAGAGTATGCACTTCAAAAGCAAATTTGTAATTGGGACAGCAAAGTGAGCAAGAGTTTTTAGGAATGATGCCATCTTAGTGTGAATGAAATTGTAAACCACTAGAAGGTGAAAATAAGCAGAGATCTCTTTCCTATAACCAACTATCATTAAAAAGTAGATGCAATAATCTAGAGTAGTTCACATCCTGGTGAAAATGTCTTCAATATAACTACACAAAATATCCGTTTGACATCACAGGCTTAAATACATTCTTGTTAAATTCGGAACTGAAAAATCTCAAACATATGTAGCACTTCTACATTTACAAGAACAAGAAGCTAGACTTACTCAAAATAACTTTTGCCTTAAAACTTCACTAAGGATTTTGGTCCGATGCTGACAAATCCGGCTATTACACTGACAAATAAATGCAGACTTCAGTTGCTAAGGTAAAAAACATGCTAAGAAACTTACCAAAGGCTAGGCCTCAAGGCTCCACTGACTTTGCAGCTAAAGTGTAAAATACAGATTTTCAGCTTTCAAAGGGATCACAAGCACACAGGCTTTCTATACCAGCTTGCTTACAAAAAGCAGTGTTGGCAGAAGCACTGCCATTACAATAGTAGAAACAGTGGACTTAGCTTTTCTCTCATGTTTTAAAATGAATCTCAGCAAAGACAAAATTTTTCCTCCCCAGCCTGCGCTAGCACTTGTCTGTGCCTTTATTTTATGGGCAAGAGTTGTACAAAGAACAAATGCAGTTCTTAAAAAAATAGAAAAAAAGTAAAAAAGCCTGCTCCTTGGTTATCACCTTATGCTTTACTTAGAGTCTTCCTGAAGATCTGTATTAATTTTTCCCTACTGAAGATAAAAATGTTTATCAGGGCAGAGAGAAAAACTGAAGGCTGCTTTCACTTGATTGGTATTTTATTTAACATACATTTCAAATGAGAGAAAAAGGAAGAAAATAGTCACAAAATATGAAATTACATTAATCTATCATAATATGGAGAAACTTAAATAGGTAGAAGATCGGATAAGGACATTTCCAATGCCAATAACAAACTTTTGAAACATCTACTGAACATCTCTCACGGCACAACACAATGCTACAGAATTGATGCAGCATGTCCTGGGGTTTGGATGCAATATAAACCAAGCAATTTCTTGGTTCCTAAAAAAATCCTGTTTAAAGCAGCTCTGGCTAACAGTAAGTTTTTAAGAGATGCAAAGGGATAGCCATTGCAATTCTACTATATGCATAACGCTATATGCAAAGCCAAGCACATGGTCCTGCACCTGGTCTGGAGCAACCCCAAGCCCAGATACAGGCTGGGTGGAGAGTGGCTTGAGTGCAGCCCTGAAGAGAAGGATTTGGGGGTGTCAGTGGATGAAAAACTCAACATCAGCTGTCCTGGTGCTCTTGCAGCACAGAAGGCCAACCAAATCCTGGGTTGCATCAAGAGAAATGTGACCAGAACGTCAAGAGAGGTGATCATGCCCCTCTACTAGGCTCTGGTGAGTATTGTGCCCAGTTCTGGAGCCCTCAATATTAGAGGGACATTGAGCTGTTGGAGCGGTTCCAGAGGGCCACCAAAGATTATCAAAGGGCTAGAGCAACTCCCTAATGAAGACAGGCTGAAGGAGTTGGGGTTGTTCATCCTGGATAACAGAAGGTTCTGGGGGGACTTCATAGTAGCTTATCAATACCTGAATGGGGCCTAAAGAAAGGAAGGGGTAGGACTTTTTAATAGGATGTGTTATGGCAGAACTACGAATAATGGATGAAAATTGGAAGAGTGGAGATTCAGCTAGATATAAGAAAGAAATTCTTTATGGTGAGGGTGGTGAAACACTGTAACTGGTTGCCCAGAGAGGTTGTGGATGCCCTCTCTCTGGAGGTGTTTAAGGCCAGGCTGGACAAGGCACTGGGCAGCCTGATCTAGTGGGAGGTGTCCCTGCCTATGGCAGGGGGGTTGGAACTAGATGATCTTTAAGGCCTCTTCCAACCCAAACTATTCTATGATTCTATTATAAGCCATTTTTTGAAACTCATTTTGCACTACTGACTGAAAGGTACTACAGAAATATGTAGTTTCTGTCTCAGTATGTTTTGGATCTATGTGTTAGTCCTCAAAACACATTTGGAAGAAGTTATTTACAACTCTAGGCCTTCCTGTAAATTTGGGAAATTAAACATTAAAACTTTATTTTTCCCCTCCACATTTTCATGCCTGCTGAGGATAGTATCACCTAATGAAGAGTCACTATTCCATTTCAGACAATGAACCATATTTTCAAGTTACTGAGGAAAGAATCCCCCAGCAACAATGGAGACCTGAAAAGCTAAAGTATTAACTGAAGCAATCTGTGGTAAAAAATAATGAGCAGAGATGTGCTTGTGGCCTATTGCTACCTGCTATAAATGATTGATCTAAACAAGCAATTCCAAGTATAACATTACTATCTTTCTCCTTAAGGCAAATTAAAACATTAAAAGAACCTCTTTAAAGATTAAGTTTTGGATATATAAGAACCTCAAAACTTTTCAAAAACAGACAGGCCATTAACCAAAAACACTATTTGAACTTCATGGTTTTAATTCAGCATCACATGGCTATTAATTCTGTCAAACTCGAGTTGTTTCATTTTTTTAATAACATATTTATGAAAAGCACCAACGGGAGCCTCTGATGGGTTTGGTATTTCTCTTGGTACATTAGAGCTGCCTCCAGCCACCATCAGTATCATGATCAAAAGCATCCAACTGAGTGAGCTACAGGATCAGAAAGCTCTTGCACTTCTCTTTCCACATATGCTGACTTCATCTGAAATAGCTGAAGAATTTTTCATTGTTCAATGAATCACCAAAAATTGACCCCAAAATATCTCTGTAAGACTCTTTCTCTATTTTAGGGCTATATAATACAATTATTCATGCTGAAGAAATAAGATATTTATTATGTGTCTGTAGCAGCATCTTTGAAATCTGCAATGTTTATGAAAGTTAAGCAAGCTCATATTTTTAAGGCAATTGCAAGTGGATTTAGACTGTACCTCAAATAATGAAATAATTTTTTTTGTGAAACAACACACTACTTTGATTCTTCCTGTTCTACATCATTTAAAAAAAGTTATAAATCATTTATCAGATTTTAAGAAAGTTTTCTCTTTCAAAAGAGAGAAAAGGTATAAGAATTTTTTCTCATTTAGTGAGCAAAAGAATATTGCTATTTTAAATTGTCTTGTTGTTTGGAACAGGTTGCCCAGAGAAGTTGTGGATGCCCCCTCTCTGGAGGTGTTTAAGACCAGGCTGGATAAGGCACTGAGCAGCCTGATCTAGTGGGAGGTGTCCCTGCCTATGGCAGGGGGGTTGGAACTCGATGATCTTTAAGGTCTCTTCCAACCCGAACTATTCTATGATTCTATGATTTTAAACAATGTGCATTTAATTCTAATATCTAATAAAGGTGAAGAAAAAATTCAGATTGCCTTCCTCCAAATGTTAAATTGACTAATGATCACTATGCTGAATAATAAAAGTTAGTTCTCAATTCCCTGTATTAATGTAGTTGGCAGACAAAAATAAGGACACCACATAAACATTTAAATGAATGCAGCCCAGATCCTTCTTGACTTGGGGTAAGAACAGACTCCAGTAAGAAGAGATAATATTCTTCTCCAAAAAGAAGAATCAAGTATAGATCTAGACTTTTTTTTAAAAGGCCCATAAAGTGTGCACTTTCAAGTGGAGAACAATAATATATTATTCCTATTTGTCGAATGATAGTGACTGCTGTCAAGTTTGTGGCCCTAAAGACAGCTGAACAGTCTATATTTTACAGAGAATAATACCCATTAGTACTTACACAGAGCTGCAACCACCTGCATTGTAAGAAACATTCATGTCTAAACCCTTGAACATAATCAGAAAACTTATTTGAAATAGCTTCCCAACATGCACAAAACCTTTATGGTTATGATAGTGCTGTTATAATACAACCTTAAGGCTTCCTAGAAACACGTGGACAAATTACTGAATTTTTTTGTTTTGTTTTCCTGCTGTTTCAGTGCTGCCTTCTACTCCCCTTTTCCCTCTATTTTAGTTTCTGCTTCAGGAACCATTCTTACCCTACTGAGATTCCCACTGAGAGGGACAGGTAGGCTACGCTGTCTGCTCCCCATTCTCGCTAGTCAGCGGCCCCTAGAAATGCTCCCACCACCTCTGAAGATCAGAATATGCTTTAATAACAAGAAAAGCTTTATTTCCACTAACTGTGCAGCAGACAGATAAAGAAAAATAGAGGTGGGGACAAGTTAAGAATATAGTTGAAGGGCCAAGTGAATTGAAAAGTGAAGAAGATACTAAATCTCGATGGAATCTACAGTAGGCTGGCAAGTTATATTATATAATGAAATACTGTAGCTTTCTTTTTTTAACCCTTTGACTTGCTTTAACCCTTTGACATTACTGAATTTAGGAGCTATTCTAATATTACCACTCTATGGAAGACCGCTAAGTTTACTGGCATCATTGTTGACACTAAAATTAACGCTTACTTTCCAGAACAACAATAAGCAAAAAACCAAAGTATAATAATTTTTGTAGTAGGTTGATGTGACACAACTGGTTTTCCTCATCCTTTCCCTCCCTATCAGCAATAAAAATTTAGGTTGTGATATTTTGCAACACGGGAATTTCTTGGTAAATAGCTCCACTGATATAAGCAAGGGCCTATGTCTGGAGAATACAGGACAAGGGTATTGTGTAAATAACGACCACAAGCATTCAGATGTTAATTCCACATGTGGCAGTCTCAAAACCTGGGTCTACCGAATTACAAATATAAAAGCACGTAAGGAATTTTTTTTGCTAATGAACGCAGGTAACCATCAATGTAATTTACATTAAGTTATAAAGGAGTAGCAGCAGTTATGTAAAACAGTGTTTCTTAGGAATGAATGTTACTGAAACAAATACCCTAATCCTTTTCAGAGCTCAATCATTGTCACTGCAAATCCACACTGTGAAACAACATGCTTATAGAGGTCCTGATTCTGTAATGTGGAACAGCTTCTTAAAGAGATCGAGTAAGTGATCAGTGCAACATTAAAGATCTTAAACCAGTTTCCCCACACCTATTTCCCCCATTTTCTAAAGCTTCCACCCATAGAGTGATAAAGGAGGAAAAAACATAATGAAATTTAATGGATTAATTAAGAAGGTTCAAGTAACAACTGTAAGCTTTCCTATTTAAGCAGGAGACTATTCTTTCAGACACCTCTTCCACTTCACAACACACACCAGGACCTGACAAGATGTGCTCATTAACAGGGTTCAAATATGCATTAACATACTACCAGTACATCACATAAAAAACCCCACTCAATGACAGGGATTGGAAGGAACCTCTGGAGATCATCTAGTCCAATCCACCTGCCAGAGCAGGGCCACCTGCAGCAGATTGCACAGGAATGTGTCCAAGTGTGTTTTAAATCATTCCAGAAGCTCCACATGAGAGTTACTCTTGATATATATATTTTTTTTTTAAGGAGGGTTTTTGAAAAGTAGTGAGTATCTTGGGCTGACAAGCAATATTCACTATTTTCAGCTATGAATAAATACAATACTTGTGTCTAAATTAGTCTTTAAAGTACTATTTCATTCACGGATTGCACAAGTATTAAGATTTCTAAATAGCATAAAGCCTCATTATCAAATTTTAGAAAAATTTCTGCAAGTGGAAAATTAATCAGTATTATATATTATGCATTTCATTCTTTGAAGACTGACCAGCTCTTTATCTGTGAATTCAGTATTACGTACAGATGTTTATTTTTCAGAACTCCTTTGAAACTGCTTGATAAGGAGCCCTCCCTTCTAAGATTACCAATAGCCTGTCGTAATACTGTAAAAGTAGACTAGAAGAATATAAAAATAATTGGAATTTAGTGCTGTATTGACATTTTGGAGGAAAGGTATGCTGTCGTGGCTGGGCTGGTAAATTCCACTGCGGACACTGATAGTTTATCTTGTTCTTTAAGTAATAAATGCACCTAAGAAAGTGAGAGATTCACAGTGTTATTGCGAATTTGGCACGTTTGCATCATTACATGCATTTAACATAAATTTAAGATCTCATTTCTCAGGCAACAAAACCTTGAATTTCAATAGAATTTTTAGCAGTAGCTTATTTTCTTCTGAAATAGCTCTATACTGGGGTAAATGCATACAAACACAAAGAGGGACACTGTCAGGAACATGGACTTACCTTCAAAACATCAGATTAACAAGTAATTTCACTTTTTAAACAACTTGTTGCCCTCAATATATTTTGATATTTATTATTGCTTCACAGGAGCTTAGCAGTACTTACTGCCTCATGCACTATGCATAAGAAAAGGCAATGACAACAAAGTAATTATCGAAGGAATACTTTTTTTAATTTTTTTCAAAATATAATAATTGAGTGTATCTTCCAGAGGATAATCAAGAGGGAAAGTGAGATACTCTACATAACTTTCAGATTTGGCTAGTCTTCCTTATTCAATAATCTAATCTGCATATCAAGGCACAAAGATTTGGTTCACCACATCTGCTCATACTTAACCAAGCCATTGGCCAGAGGAGGAAAGGGAAGAAGGAACGAAGTTTGCACCCTTGCCACCAAATGTTTTGCAACTGACATTTATTCTCTAGATATGTCCATCTCCCAACCAAGGAGGAATAAAATGCAAGACCAAAGCTTGTGCTAGAAACAGTAGTAGCCACAGGCTGGTTCCTGCTGCACAGCTTGAACACAACTGAAGGTCCCCCACAAAACTACACAGGAGTATAACTGAATTGAACATTCAAGAACAAAAAGCTGCAGTATAGGAAAAATCCAATGGAAATCTAAGTGGAATAAACAACTTCCATCCCACTCAGAATAAATGAGAATTTTTTTCTCTTCCCTATGTTATATAATAATTGAAACTTGCTTCAAATTGTTATTTGAACACTCTTACTATCCACCTCCATTTCCACACCTCCCCTCCATCCATACTTCACAAGTCCTCTGTAATTACCACTCAGCTGTTTAGACACACAGCCCCAGAGAACAGTTGAGTGTTACACATACTACATTAGGAAAACACCATGGTGCAGTAGCCAGAGGGGCAGGATCACTGTATATGCAGAAAGTGTTTGCACTACTGTAAGCCAGCAATTCAGCCTTCTACAACCTAGTGTTTTCTTTGGATTGCTGAATATAGTATTTCCTTTTCTAAAGTCTCACTTAATTTCACAGCACCCTGAGAAGCCAAGTAAAGCCTTTTATGTACAATATACATGGCATTTGATTCTCAGTACCTGTCATTAGACTTCTAAATTAATTTGATGACTACTCTAGATACCTTCAAATTAGTTAAAATTGAAGAGTTCTTTGCAAAACACACCAGCATTCACAACTGAAACATTAGGTCAGTTATTGCATTCATTAAATTACTTAAACCTCTCTAAACTCCCAGGGGAGAAAGGGAATTACTCCATCTGTCAATCAAGAAAAATTTCAGTAATTTTTATCTATATTTCTTCACAAGGCTCCAGCTCCCTACAGATTCACTGAGATGTTGATTGCAACCCATACAGCGTTCAGTTTTGGTACTAGTAGGAAACTGTGTTTAAAGCATATTAGAATCTTACCTCTTATACTATAGAGATAATGTTATAACTCAGTATTAAAATAAAACATTAGTAGTGTTGCAAGTGGTTTAAAATAAAAGCCATATCCATCATTAAAATTCAGTTTTATTGCCATTAAACAAGAAATCCGCAGACTAGCTGCCTACCCTTTGCTAGTTAGTTTTCCTATACTTGTGTTAATTTTCATTGAATTCCTAAACTGAAATATAGAGCTAAAGCACAAGTTAACTCCAGGATAATTTGATCATTTTATCTTCCACTCCTGTTTTTTACAGGCCTAAGCACAGTCAAACAAGAGCCTTTACTGGCACATCAGAATATTATACCACAAACAAGAACTTCACTCTATCTGTTGAGGGTTTCTTAGTGTAAAGTGGATTCCACTCATAGCAAATGATCTATTAAATGAATAAATGCATTAACCCCAGTATAGAACCGCTAAAAATTCTATTGAATTTCAAGAATTTACACTGGACTTACAAAGTGATTTCAAGAGAAGTTGCATCTTTAACCATTTCTAACGCTACAGCAATCAGCATCTAGACAGTTTTTCCCTGCCAAGCAAGTAGTGTCAGGACAAGACAATTCTGAACACTCCTTGGATTCATTCAAGACTCACAAAAAGACATTACATCATCCTCTTAAAATACACAATTTTAAAGTCTGGAAAAGCATGCTTTTATTTCCATGATGCTCTAATTGTTTTCTTAAGTACCACCTTGAACAGAAATTTACTTTTGCCTCACCTCCTAGATCTCGTGCTTGCTCACTCCAGCCCAGTGCATTAGATGGTTTTGTCCTAGAATCGCAGTTGACCATAGACAATGACCCACACATCAAAAAACCCCAGATGCTCAAGTAAGCAGATGCAAAATAATTCATTATTTTGGCTGCAATACACCTACAGGTTTGCCTCATTAAGTGAGCTGCAATTGAGTAGCAATTTCTCTTTTGGTTAGAGCAAAACCAATTATGAAAAGCTCCCAACAAAGCTAAAGCTTTTCACATCTTCCTTAAAACACACTGTTCATTTCTGAAACACTTTAATTTAGTCTCCCTAGACCTCCAATGTCTTGAATGTACATTGATGAATGCAGAAAGATTAAACATTTTCTTACCGTGACCTATGACAATATGCTGAAACTTTAATTATTATGTTAATTCAAGCATTGGGCCCAGTGGATTTATTATAACCCAGAAGTTAATACAATCCAAAGTGAGATGCAGGCATTAGCTGCATCTAAGTATTTTCTCTATTTAGGCAGAGTAACAAACTGACATGGCACTAAAGGAAATGCACTTAAAATCCAATCTTAATTTTGGACTTCCCTCAAGCAGAGGGAAACCAGTTCCACAGTTCAGCTCCTCAAAAAAATACTGAAAATGTAGTTGTCTGTAGGAGCAAAAGCTTTTATTGTGACCAACCATTATCATCCTAAATTCCAGCTTTATGAAACAAGACTGGTATTTGTTAGACAAAGCGTTCCCTTATATTTGTCAGGATTCTATCTCACGCATGTCTTATAAAGTTTATTTATTTGTCCTTATTTTGTTTTTTATATATGAGTTTGTTAAAGCTTTGTAAGATGGAAAAAAGATGGCTCAGGAGAAATGCTAGTCACTGAAAATTAAGTTTTTACCTTTTTCCCCTCACAGGCAGCAAAAGCATTCTTTTCCTATTATGCCCAGACTTGTTCAGCAACTTCTTCATTTTCCATTAGCAACATAACAGACAAAAATTAAATTAATATTTTAGACAGTTTAAAAGAGAAGTTAAAAACCTCAATGGGATAAGCTTGTTAGACATTGGTAAAACCAGTGTAACACTGCTGACTACATAAAATTTTATTTTAAGCAATGGAGCTGCTGGTAGCTTACATAGACTTTTCCTCAGCTTGCTATATCAAAGCTATTAAAGTACCACCAAAGCACCTATGTTATAATTAGGTGCAATGTGGCTTTTACCAAGGGAAATTTAAAGGAATGTTTCCTATAATAAAGGCAAGCAGGAATTAATATGAGCTTTCAGGCTCCATTCTGCCAAAAAAGCCACATATTTTGTCCTGTTCTCATTTTTGATTATACATTATAATTGCTTACTATCATATTGCCTTTAAATCCTTCACAATGACAATAATTTCCATAATTTCCAAATATAAGTCTTACCATTCCAAAACACAAAAAAAATTACAAAGGCATTTTAATCACTGATGTAAATAAATTGGAGCATCATCTCATTTTGAAAGACTATGGATAGCTCTAGTACGTTTTGGTATTATTCCTAAGCAATGTAGCAACAAGAAGAGCTGTACCCTGCATTAATTCCAAGGATTTCCCAACAGTGAGACCACATTCAAAAGGCTATTACACATCTCTACTCTACTTATTTGAGGGAGCACACTCTTCATATGAAAAAAACAGGCCCTAATACAAACCAGGTTAGGTTTGCTTGAGGCTCCTCCTCCCCTTTAATTTCTTTAAGATACAAACTTGATTATACCACAGGGAGAATTTATTTTCATTTACAGAACCTTCACATTTTAATTTATTGTATGAATGCATTGTAATTCTCACTTATATATAAACAGAAATATATTTTTCTTATAGTTTAGAACTATGAAAGATTTTTAAATATTTTAATTCAATCAGTTTTTTCCCCACCCATTGCAGTAATTCTTTTTTTACAAGTATTTTCCAAATTCAAAGCATTTTAAAACACCTTTTTCAGAATATATAAACCCATTTAGTAAAAGTTGCTTAAAAAAATGCTTGGTTTTTCTTCTTGCTCAAAAAAAAAAAAAAGATTCTTGTTTATTGATAGTGCAAAAAAAAAAAAAAAAGAACTGACACTTTCTTCCACAGCTAGAGTTCAGTGTTGCCATGGTAACTGAATGTAAAGTCACTAAGGACTTGCACCCACAGGCCTCTGCAATATAAATAAGGTAAAGTCACAGTAGGAGGTATTGGAGAATCTTTTATGGTTATTTTAAATACATGTAACTAAAAATTCAGTATTGATTATTATAAACAAATGTTGAAAGTGTATATCTTGATTATGTTTGCATGAACCACAGAGGTTCATTAAGTAAAGGTCAATTACTCCAAGTTACATAAATGTAACAGAAAACTAGGAAATGCATTATTGTATTAATCAGGTCACACTTAATTCTTTCATTTAAGTAATATGCAGCCATGAAAAAGATAACTGAGGCAAAGTATTCATTATACCTGAAATGAAGCAATTCAATTAGTTTCCTATCCTTGAACATGTAAACTTAATGGAGAAAGTTACCAAAAAACAGTTAACTGAGAAAAAAACATAGCCCTCCCTTGAAGTTGTTGCCTGTATTGCAATATATGGATTCCACAGATAACAGGCTATTAGCCATCACTGAGTATTTTAAGCCATACCCTTCAGGCAGTGAGATAAAATGACTAAAACAGAAAAGAACACAAAGTGAACTTCATTCAGTGAAAAAACTTTTTAAAAATAACTGTACTGGTATCAAGAAATAAGATTTGGATCATATATATGTTCATGGAAAATTCAGAGTTGACTTTTGTTTTCTTAATTATATCATCTCAAAACCATAAAAACTCTTTCAGAGTATTATTAGACTTCTATATTAGCCATAGTTCATCTCAGATAATTCTGTTGGACAGTATAGCACTCATGTACTACTCCCCAGAACAAGATCCCAAACTTCCATAGGCATTTCTAGGGATAGGGGTGCTATCCTTCACAAAGGACTATGAAATTCAGCATAAATGATATTTAGTGAATTAAATCCTCATACATTCCTCATAGTGATACATTGTGTTATTCTGCTCAGGGCAATAGCTGAGGAATTCAGGAAGGCGGGTAGGAATTTGTTAGAATATTAGATTTCAGCCATGAAGAACCTTACTTGGTCCTGCACTACAGACTTCATTCCTCTGTCTTCTATTGTATTTATTGTCTTCATTCCTTTTCCAAAAAGACTCACTACAAGATGCCAAAGCATGCAAAGTTATTCAGAAAATTTCAATTATAAACAAATAATTGGCTCACAAAACAAAATGCCCCACTAGCATCCTTTGAGTCCTTTGAAAAAGCAAAATAATGTCATGTCACTGTACCATCAGTCACTGCATTTCACTGACAGATTTGCATCTTATATTAGCACAGGCAATAGAGTATTCTGCTAATTATTTTGGCGTTGCAATTTAAAGACATCTAGGGTTTGTCACAAGTCCTTTGTTTAAGTCATATGAAGATGAAAGGATGTTTATTTTAGCTGATACTTCATAAAATCCTTTTGGTCTAATTTCAATCTTTAATGCTCACATGGCAGTAATATCCAATGGTGGTGGTATCTAGTGACAGTAAAGCATGCCACTTCACCTAAGCAAAATGTCTAACACACTTGTGAATTACAGAATCATAGAATAGTTTGGGTTGGAAGGGACCTTAAAGATCATCAAGTTCCAACTCCCCTGCCATAGGCAGGGACACATCCCACTAGATCAGGCTGCTCAGTGCCATGTCCAGCCTAGTCTTGAACACCTCCAGAGAGGGGGCATCCACATCCTCTCTGGGTAACCTGTTCCAGTGCTTCACCACCCTCACTGTAAAGAATTACTTTCTTATGTCATGTCTAAATCTACCCCCTTCCAATTTATATCCATTGTTTCTGGTCCTCCCCTCAAATATCATATTAAAAAGTCCTTCCCCTGCCTTTCTGTAGGACCCCCTCAGGTATTGTTAAGTTACAATGAGGTCCCCTCTGAGCCTTCTCTTCTCCAGGCTGAACAACCCCAACTCCTTCAGCCTGTC
>VZTY01025151.1:55130-67101 GCA_013400935.1 Turnix velox | reverse complement strand
GTCCCTCTGGATGGCATCCCTTCCTTCAGGTGTATCAACTGCACCACACAACTTGGTGTCATCTGCAAATTTGCTGAGGGTGCACTCAATCCCACTGTCCATATCTCCTACAAAGATGTTAAACAGCACTTGTCCCAGTACTGATCCTTGAGGAACACCACTCGTCACTGGTTTCCACTTGGACAACGAGCCATTGACTGCAACTCATTGACCAGCTCCTTATCCAGCGAGTGGTCCATCCATCAAACCCATTCTTTTCCAGTTTGGTGACCAGGATGTCATGTGGGACAGTGTCAAATGCCTTGTACAAATCCAGGTAGATGATGTCAGTTGCCCTTCCTTTGTCCACCAATGATGTAACTCCATCATAGAAGGACACAAAATTGGTCAGGCATGATTTGCCCCTGGTGAAGCCATGTTGGTTGCCTCCAATCACCTCTCTGTCACCCTCCATGTGTTTTGGCAACACCTTTAGGAGGATCTGCTCCATGACTTTGCCAGGCATAGAGGTGAGACTGACTGGCCTGTAGTTTCATGGACCTTCTTTCTTTCCCTTTCTAAATATGGGGATTGTGTTCCCCTTTCTACAGTCAGTGGGAATTCTTCATCTAGTCACCATACATCTCCTCTGGCATGTTGTATGCATATGTACATCAATTAATAGTTTGCTTCTCGATAATAGACCTACCTGCATTTTCCACCTTCTGAGCCAAAGAAAAAATACTAACTGTAAGGACATTCCTGTCATACAATTGCAGTAGGACAGCTATAAGCTTATTAGCTCATATATGTTGAATCTTCTCCTTGTCATCTTCAAAACCTTATCTACCCTATTCTCTGGAAGGACATTACTCTCTCATACTAGACACACGTTGATTTAACTAACATATAAAGCTATGTTTTAGTAACTTCTAAATTCTAAAATAGTTAATCAGTGGAGACTTAATTATTTCTTTCTAAATTACATTATATCTAGTTATTATCAGAGCAGATGGAAACATACTGAAGGAGCAGTTGTGTGCTGCAGCACATCTTGTAGTCCTGTTTACTTAATATTCCAGACTTGGGACCCATCTGGACCTCCTGGAGCTACACATTACAGTCCACCTCCTCAGATTTATTTTCTTCTCACATGTGAGGGAGGACAGGGGATGGTACGTGCCTAATTGTCACCCAACACAGAGTTAAAACATGACTAAATCACCCATCTAGACCCAGTCCTTGAAAAAGACTTCCAGATCTGAAAGTGGAGACAAGAAGTCCAGAGCTTAATGTGTAGAACATTAGTCATACAAAAAGAATACTTTCTGGTACATTCCACTGCCTGGAGATATCCTACACCTATCAAATGCGCTAAACTTAAGAAGGAGATTCAGACATGGTAATTTATTCTCAGCACTTAGCATTTCACTTAGATTTGAAAATGACAAGCTGTTGGTCCAATTTTTGTCAACATGTTTTTAATTAGTTCTGAATTTATGACAATTAAAGCTCACAGTTGCTTTTAAAATGAAGTTACTGAATTTGCCTTAATTTGTTTTCATTGCTCAGCAATGTGTGCATTTTAATTCACTATGGAAGCATGCCTCTTCGTTTTCCTCTGGGAAGGCACTACCATCACTGCTATAGTCTTTTTTGTTTTTTCTCCTCTGAAACTTATCGTCTAAAAAAATAGATGGAAAACAACTCATGGGAGTTGAGCTTTCACTGTCATAGGCTCCATCTGTGTCTCAGTTGACTCAAAGACCCCAAGTGCAGTCCAAATCTTTCAGAGAAAAAAAATTAAGAAATACTGCACCATAACATTGATTTTGTCTTGTGTCTGCAGCTGCAGTTTTACAGGAATTTCTTCTATCATTTATTATGCTACAGCACAAAAAAACCCCAAACTAATTCACTTATAAGATGAAACACTACATAAAAATAAATTGGCACCCTTCAAATTTTTGGGAGACAGGAAAAGGAAGGTTGAATTATAAATGTCAAGCAAATGAAGAAATAATTTCATCAGGTTCTTAGAGACTTAATAATAAATGACAAAACTCTATATTAGAAGAGTGGGGTTCAACCTCATGCCCCTCAACCACATTTCTTCTCCCCTCATTTCCAGCAGGAAACTCATTTTCTCTTCACAGGCCCTCTGTGAATTTGTATTGTTCATGCCCCATTTATTTCGTGAATGGCTGCAGACTGATCTCTCTACTTTTCTAAGTATCTGCAAACTACATGTCTTCATCTGAAATCACAGCAGAAATTTCTTCCAGTAGAGTACTTGAAAAAAAATTTGTAAGAGTAGTTGAAATTAGTCATAAAGAATATTGAAGCCTAATAATAAACAGATACAATATGAAAACCTGGTTTCAACTTAAACTAATGTGTCTAATGAAAAAAATCCACCAAGATAGTTTCTTTAACAATTCTAAAAATCAGTTTGGTTGGCAGATGTTTCTTCCCTTTTTTAACTTCAAGTGTTTTTAATCTTTGTGATGTTTAAACAGGAACTCAACAGCACCCATGTAAGAATTGAGGTATAATTATTACAGGCTGTTGCTTTTCTAGTTTAACTATTAAAAATACCTTTTGCTCTAATAGTTAATCTAAATTAGTAAATAATAGAGAAAGTTGACTTTTCCAGGGTTCAATTTTATCACTGTGCTCCAAAAAAAATACTAGTGTGAATGCCTAACAAATTATGGGAAAAAAACTTGTAACTGCAGTCCCTCACAAACACTCTAACCATGAAATATACCCATTTTCCAAAAAACTGTTTCTGAACCTATTCCCTTCTTGCTGGGGAGTCTCATAAAAGTCAATTACAATAATACAAGGTGATAACCTCAATTTAATTTACGCTGTATTTTTCTGACTGTATACAGAAACCTAGTACTCCTGATCACTCCTCTCAAAAAGGACTGTAAAGCCTGGAAAGAACAAGCCACAGCACACATCCATATGGAGAAGCCTCCTTCCCAAGAGCATTGCTGCCTTTTATTCATGCCTGTCCTGTAATTGGTGCAGTCAAGTTAGAGTAATGTGCTAGAAATTCTGTTGTTCTCTTCAACGCGCATATCAGAGCCAGACTTTGTAATGTGTTTGAAATGCGGATTACTTGTTCAGAGGAGGCCAAGCGGAAGCTGAATAACCCTGACCTTTCTACACTTGGAAAAATATAGAGTACCAAAAAACCCAAACTGTTCAGGGATCTTTTTATCACTTTCAGCTGTATACTCAGGGGTCAAGGTATTGTCTAATCAAAAAATGGTCAGAAAATTTGTAAACATTTTGTGTTCTAAATATTTTGAGAAGGTTGCAAATGAGTGCTTTCCAAGTCTTGCAAGGACAACCACCATTCACACAACAGTAAGCAGGAAATACTTCTATATTAAAGCTATTTGTATGGTTTTCAGCTTCACACAATGTTTCTTCCATCAACTCACCCCTGAACCACAAGTTTCCTTTCACAGGTTTGATTAATGTAGCTTATGTACAGTAAATCCAATTTCCTGTGAAAAAGGTTATCCCCTTAGCCTTGCACCAAGACCATTTTTGGGGGGAAATAAACTTCAAAAACCAGCTGTTTGCTCTCACTCTTGAAATACCTTGTGATATGATGCCTATCTTCTTTTGATGCCACCAGGTCTGACCTGGCCACTAAGTAGTCTGCATTTATTTTCTCTGCTACTGGCCTTGTAGTAGGATGGCCCTTGCATAACATTGCCTTCAGATTCTCTTTAGGTAATCCTCCTTTAAAGTGACACATGCACAAAATAGAAATCAATACCTTCTAGAAGGACAGTAAATAGGAATCTACTTTGACACATTACCTACAATACTTGCCAAAACATTACCATTTTCATTGTCATCACAGGCAGCATTCACAGAACTCCAGAATTAAAGTTGACAATGTTCAGAATTAAAGTTGACAATGCTTGTGTGGAATACTAAGCCTACATTTTAATGTTCTATTAACAGGGTTCTCCAAGAAACCCAATAATACAAACCAAAAAAATTAAATAAATACATGATTTCATAATATCCCAAGAAGGATATTCTCTGCATGGCTAAGACTACAATTCAGTTACTCTGCATCACTTGACTTCACAGCTCCTAATTAAGACAATACTACTCTATGAAGGTACTTAATTTTATATTTTCACAATTTCCCTCCAGCCCATCACCTTTTTTTTTCACACTGGAATGCCCTGTCAACTTATAATTAAGCTACTACTGTTACTTCAAACTATAGAAGAGTTTAATTTTTTATATGCTCCCCCATCCCCTCAGTGTGACTTTGAGGTGCTGTGACACAGGATGCTATGCTATCAGTCTTCCATCAACAGTGTGAATACATTTTTTAGGCTGATTAAATATCAGTACTAATTCTGAGTCATGATAGTGAAAGCTCAAAAACTTGAGGCAAAGTTAAACCGAACTCTGAAAATCAGAATTAATTTACTCTGTATTAAACCAGAGGTACAGGGTGTTGAGTTAGGTTCCTTTTTTAAAAAAGAGGACTAAATAACATGACACACATCATTGTCCTTGTTAGTGGAATATAACACCACTGAATTTCTGTGGTCTGGCATGAGTTGTCACTTCTAGTTGCCATTGATTCCAGTTACACTGGTCTGATGAGACATGGTGCAAGATCACATGTCACATCTCTTGAATCGAAACAGTAATGCAAGTGAATTACTTAATGCAGAAATAGCTTCATAAGGCTATTTACGTGTATGAGATTTTATTTTCTTGAAGGCTTAGGAGAAGGAAGAGATGATACATATGTCTGATGTTGACAGGTTTTTCTTAATCCACATAATAATGAGATGGTTTTGTTTGAATTCTCCTCTTGAAGCTCTCTTATTTGGCCAGTGCCTGCAATATACACAAGTCAATTTTCTGCTTTTGCCTGAGTGCTTGAATTCAGAATACACACTTATGTCAACTAAGAAGAAACCCACACTTTATTACATAATAACTATGCTATTGTTTTTAATTGATGATTTTTTACACTTCTTTTTTAAAGTAATCTTTACAA
Organism: Turnix velox; assembly: GCA_013400935.1. Lineage (NCBI taxonomy): Eukaryota > Metazoa > Chordata > Aves > Charadriiformes > Turnicidae > Turnix > Turnix velox. The sequence goes on along the minus strand of VZTY01025151.1, from coordinate 62,063 downwards.
AGGTAAATACAGCTTTTAATAGTAAGCCAACTTTGCTTTCTTCTAGAATCTTGTGAAAATGCTGGTAATTCTGCAGATTTCACTTTGGTGTGGAAACATGGACATTTGTTTTAGTGGGAAAATTCTATGCTTCATGGAAACCGCAAAGAACTAAGTATTTGTCATTTTATTAAAAGCAATTAGTATCTTGCACTACATACACTTCAGCGAAACCACTTTGCAACATGCCACAACTCTTCACCATGAGGTTAGCTTTACTACTACTCACATGGAACAAACTATTAGAGACAAAGGATTCTATACCAGATTTCAAAATTATACAATAAGCAAGAACCTGCATTTCCAGAAAAGCCTGACACTAATTTAGTCACTAACACAAGTAAGATACAACTGCATCATTTAAAGGACTTGCCAACAGCATTACTTCTGGAACTCAACAGTATGCCAAAATACCAAAAGTTCATTAGCTCATGACAAACTTAACTGACTAAAGACTAAGTTGCTATGAATGCTTTAATGAATGGTTGTGACAATTTTGCTAGCTGTTACTTTGTCCTAAGTCCTCTATCAGGGTGTTTATCTAACAAGTAGAATCAGTAATGATTTTAAACTGCAAACTGAACAGGAAACCACAAAGTTTTAGCTACATTTAGATTCAGAAAGCCTAAGAGACTTGACCTTAAGTATCACTGAATTAAGTGAAAAAATTTTGCAAGTGCAGAGATGCTAACATATGCAAACTTTCTGGTTCATCTTCAGACACCAAAAATGTTTTCTTTTTCATCCTGCATGCACTGTTAGAGATCTTACTGGAAAGCCTTTTAAAAACGATATTTTTATGCTATGGAATCATGAATGTGCATGTAGTAACCTCTCAGTACAATCTCTAATGAGTTAACTGTGAAATAAAATTATCTTCTTAAAAATGCAATGTGCTGTTGGTGTGCAGCGATTTGTGACATTGACATCACAACAGCAAAATCTGATTATTACACTTCAACAGAAAAACAGATTTTCATTCTCTATATGTTAGAACCAATGATCTTTGATACTTCCTTTTGTTATATTTCTCTGATCACTCTTCAAGTTCTTAATTACTTTAAGAATAAGAATTTGCATTTAATAGGTCCTAATGGATCTAGTGTCTCAAAGTTGCAAGTTACATGGAGGAAAAACCAAGAACCTTGCCTTTTCCTTCTGCTTTCAGGTTTTGATACAAACTTAGACATTACTGGTAGAATCAGATTGATATATGTATTTAACAGAAGAATGATGCAATTCTGATGATATTTTAAAAGATCAGTTTGTCAGAAAGGACTGACTGTATTACTTCCATTGCGATGGATACATTTAGAGTATGATCATTATCATTCTATCTTTACCTTTATCTCTTGGCATAAGTTACTTATTTTTCTGTATAAAGATCATTCAAATTTATTTAAAGATCATTCCAACTCGTATATACTTTGATTTGCCGGACAATATTCAGTCTCCCTAATATTTTCAGGCTTTATAATGTTTACATCCAGGCTGAAGGAGGCACTGAGCAATCTGGTATAGTGGGAGGTGTCCCAGCCCATGGCAAGGGGGTTTGAACTAGATCTTTAAGATCCCTTACAACCTAAACCATTTTATGATTCTCTGGGAGGTTGCAAATTACCATAACATTTATTTTCATATTTTCATCAAAAGCACATTGTTTTTCAACTTCCTATATTCTCACATGGACAAATGCTACCCAGAAAATGCCCCTGATCTCCACCTTGAAGGTATAATAAAATTCATGTTAGTTCTTTGGTTTCTGCTTTTTGCCCATAAGTTATTTCTGTCAGGAATGTAAAAAGGCTTTGATTCAGGAACTAAAATCTGGATTATGTTTAATGGCAGCTAACAGTGCAAAACTCTGCACATTATATATCCCCAGAGACATGAAATGCTGAGGTCACTAGTTTTGAAAAGCATCCCTTCCCCTCCCCCTTTTTGAGCCTCAATTTAGTAGATTGGAACAATTATATTTGAATGATGTTTACCTTTGTGAACTCTGTAAAACAAGAGGGATTCTCACCATTGTAGGAGACAAGTTCAGACTTTTAACCTGATGTCCCCTTCTTTCTAGGGAAGTTTAAATGTATTTGCTCAATTTCTACACCAAGTGGTTTGGAGATGGTTTCTCAGAGTTCAGTAAATACTAACTACTTACAAGCTGTCACCCAGCTGAAACAGCTGAGCCAGAAAGGGAAAAATACATAAGTGATCAAGCACACACTGTCTTGAAATTTCTACTGAAAACCATTTAAATATTAATTTCCTTTACATGGCATGCAGCTAAAAAAGCAACCAGAGTTAATGTGCTAACATTGACTAGGTTCTACTTCAAATCCACCACTGTACTCAAGTGATGAACAAAATAAAATGTTGCACTTATGTTACAGTTCATCTTTCAGAGACATAGAGCTTTGTTATGCAAGATGGTTCCTTTAAATTTCCAGTGACCATAAATAGCTTGGGTTAGAAGGGATCTTTAAAGGTCATCTAGTCCATCACTTCTGCAATAAACAGGGACATCTTCAGCTAGATCATGTTCCTCAGAGCCCAGTCCAATCTGACCTTGAATGTTAACAGGGATGGGACATCTTCCACCTCTCCAGGCAACTTGTTCCTGTGTTCCACAACTACCCTCATATTTAGTTTAAAGCCCCTTCAAAACTTAATGCCTTTTATCCTTTTGGAACAGACTGATACAAAAATTCATCCTCATCTTTCTTATAAACAAATTTATAAGGTTGCAATAAAGTCTCTCTGGAGCCTTTCTTTCCTCTAAGCTAAGTAACCTCACCTCTCTCAGCCTGTCTTCATATGAGATGTGCTCCATTCCCCTGAGCAGGTTTTCATGTCCCTCCTCTGGACTTATTTCAGTAAGTACATATGTTTCCCTTACTGAAGGTTCTAGATGCAGCATTCTAGGTAGGATTTCACAAAAGCAGAGGGATAGAGTCACCTCCCTTGATCTGCTGCTGGTCAAGCTTTTGATGCAGACCAGGCTACAGTTGGCCTTCTGGGTTGTAAGCAGACATTGTATGGTCATATCCAACAGCGCATTTAAGTCATTCTCAGAGAACCCCCTTCATCCTCCAGCCCACACTGATACTGGGTTTTTCTCCATCCCAGGTGCAAGACCCTGCACATGGCTTTGTCCAGGACAACACAATGCTTCGTCAGGAAACTGAAACTTTAAGACCCTTTCAGATTTTAATTGAAATATTGTAATTTTTTTTGATACAATTTTGAAGTGTTGTACTCTGCCTTCTTGGATATGCTTTTTCATTACATTTGATGATCCTTTCAGCTACATCAAGAACAAAACAGCACAGAAGGACTTCCCAGTAGCTGTTTCTCTGAAAGATAAGTACAGTAGAACATCAATCCTTGACTAAAGAAAATACTAGTACTAACAGGATTACTTAGAGTACACCTCAACCAGAGGAGAATTCAGTCACTACACTTAAATAATTCACTTTCCTTCACAGTTTTCCATGACAATACTGTACAACCTAAAGAGGCATTAGGACGCTTCTGAACTTCTACATAATGTGGCTCATTACAACTCTACATACCTACTCACTATGTATTTTATCCACATTTAAGGTGAACAATAAAATGGGGTTGTCATTAAATATTCAACAATCAAAGCAAGACAGAAATTGTTATCCAACAAGCAAGCCTAAACAGCATTAAAATGGTTTCATCAAAGAAAGTTAGTACTTCAGACCTTGAAGAGACACAGAAATTTAGTCTACTGCCTCCAACAGTCCATTGCTCTGGACATATACAGGTATATGTCACTGTGCCTAGAAATGGGACTCCCTGAACTCTGGTCCATAAAAAGGAAGTAGTATTACTCCAAAGCTACCTAACCTTTGCCTTCTAATATGCAGACAAATCTCTCCAAGCAGACCTGAAAACCTTCCTATTATGAACTCATGCAAAATACCAAAAATACCTAGCCTGAAAATTACATTTGAATCCTTTTTTTCTTCCAAACAAGCTGCACCATTTTATTCTGCATAAATATGAGAGTAAATTTAGCATTGGTACATAGGCTATACCAGAATAAAGCAAGGCAAAAAAACCCACAGACTCTTGAAGGTGACAGCACAAGGTTCATGATCACTCAATTTAAGAGGTATTATGAAGTTAAATTACCAAAAATAATTACCAATTTGAATTTAAAATTTTTAAGCAGAACTATGAAGAATCAATAGAAAAATTCCCTCCAGCAATATTTTGAAAGAAAATACTTGGTAATGCTCAGTATGCCATAGGAATATTTTTACATTTGCAGCCAGAACTAATTTGATATTTACTCAACATCCACATTTGCAAGCAAGAATTTTATGTTTATGTATCCATGATACTTTATTATGTCCATACAGCCAAAGTACTTTAAAGATCAACCATTACAAAAAATACCTTCTGTTTGAATATTAAAAATAAGTAGTACAAGAATTTGTGTGTAAATTTCTTAAAGAATAAAACAGACAAGCTGGCTTGATGCCTGTTACAGCTTCACGGCTACTTTGTACCTGAAAACATGGGCCCTTATTTTGGACTTTTTCTGCCTAAGGGAAAAGCAGGTTTTCCAGGGCATTATATTGGAGTTCTGTGTGTGGTTCTTTTTCCCTCCACATTGTATCTAATCAGATGCTGTCTTTAAGCTTACATGCTGATAATGGACTAGCAAAGAAAAGCACATTTTAGCTACTGGTCTTGGGCTTCCCTGTGGCTCAGCTCTTGATGGTTACATCAATACCAAAGATTCAGAACTTGCTATGTCATCCCACATGATATAAAATCCAGAATCAATGCATTGCTGCAGATATTTCTCCTTCAATACCTTTAAAGGGACTTAAACTCAGCATTTCCCAATATAACTAAATACATTACAGCTGTTACCAGAGCTGCGTACTATTTTGTAACTGAGACATCCAAGGCCCTTAAAATCCTTTGTTTTCATGGTCACTTAGAACAGATTTAAAAGAAACCTTTATCCTCTTAAAATTAAATAAACTCCGATTTCTTCTTTACAGATCTACACACCTGACTGCTGAGAATATGGCCCTCTGTTGTATCCATTTCTGTATTTATTTCCTTTTTAACTTCATGAACTATGCTGTGTTATAACACTGTATTAATAACAGGATTATTTTCTTACTATTTACACTTGTTCTGGTGTTATCTTTTTCAAGGTCAAAGCATTCTCTTCTAAGGTGGCTCTGGAGCCTTTATATTTTAACATAACTATTTCTTCTTTATTCTTAATTCCCATCATGCTTAAAATTCTAATCAGACTGAAAAGCCAGATTCTCATACAAGACACTGAACTAAATTCACCCATCTAGCAATGCTTTGTTCTTGTATATCTTAAGAATCCCTCCACCAAAATTAAATTTGCAGCCAATCTCATTAGATTTACAAGTCATAACAATGAAAGATAGGAAAATGGAATGAGATTTATACTTAATGATCTAGCCACTCTGTGCTTTACTCAAACTAATACTCATTACCAGCAGCCTGCAGTAATGCAATCCCCATGCAGCATTCTAGGTTAATTTTGCGCATATAAATCAGTGCTGTGCCTTTCCAATATTCAAGGGCAGTCGGAATCTTCCAAAGGTGGACTATCAACCCAACAAATTTGAAAATAACATGGAATTAAGGTCTCTCAAATCCTCAATACCATTTCCATTAACTTCTGAAGAATCTTGCTTTTCCTCTTGCAAACTGCATCCTGGCATTTCCCTTGTTTTCCTTCCATCAGGCTCCCATTCAGACAATCAGAATATTGTAAGTGCTGAATAACTTGCTAATTATCACACTCTGCTCCCCCACCGAATGTGATGACTCTAATACAAGCTGCACTTTTCCAAAAGCAGTCTAAACTTCTTTATTCAGAAGTTAGCTTAAACCTGTGTGTACTGCTCTCTGAAAGGGTCTTGACAACACTTAAAAAGCCAAGGGGATGAAGGGGAAGGGACAGAGGGAAAATTATTGCCTATGCAGACATGGCATAGTGTGGTACAAATAGTCATTTCTCATATCACCTCTTTCAAAATTATACAGGTTAGACAGAGCATGGTTTATCAAAAATGGAAGCTGCTCTTGCATTTCAAATAGCAACATAAGGATACAATTGTTGATTAAAAATTTATCTCCCTACCTATACAAATACAACTCAATGTTTTTTTCAGCTATTTCAAAAACATGAACATAAAACCTGGTGCTAGCAGAGATTATTTTATTATGTGTCACTTATTTAATATCACTTTTCTCCAGCATAGCATGCTACAAAGATGCTTTTTCTGATCATGTTAAAGATAAGCTCTTAGTATGAAACAACCATTTTGGGCAACTCAAGATTCATCTGTGAAAACCTGAGTAGTCAGATACACTAGTATCATAAAAAAATTCCTATTTCCTTTTTAAGAAATCCAGTATATGAGAAGATAGGACAGACTGAATCTTGAAACTCTCAAAGTTGCAGGTGGCACAGTAAAGACATGTGGAAAGTTCCATGGCAGATGGTCTACCTCTCAATCAGCAAATGAGAAAATACAAATCCTTTCAGCAGCAACACGATACTGTTATGTTAACTCTACCTGCATGAGGAAATGGGTAAGAATTTCTAATAAAAGATTTAGTGTTAGTAAAAGCATAAATATCTGGATTGGGTTTTATATATGATATAAAACTTTATCACTTTATCTTAGCTTTTTCCAAAAAGAAAGTATTAAAGATGGGTAGAGATGTGATGCTTAGTGACATGGTTTAGTGATTGTTTTTGTGAATGTTAGGTTGATGGTAGGGATTGGTGATCTGAAGCATCGATGAGGGAATTGAGTGCACCCTCAGCAAGTTTGCTGATGACACCAAGCT
>VZTY01025151.1:40238-55047 GCA_013400935.1 Turnix velox | reverse complement strand
AATGGATCCAAGTTGAAGGAGGGAAGATTTAGGTTGGATGTTAGGGGTAAGTTCTTTACTAGGAGAGTGGTTAGGTCCTGGAACAGGCTGCCGAGGGAGGTTGTGGATGCCCCGTCCTTGGAGGTGTTCAAGGCCAGGTTGGACGAGGCCCTGGGCAACCTCATCTAGTAAATGTGTTTGTTTGGTGGCCCTGCTAGGCAGGGGGGTTTGAGCTACATGATCCTTGAGGCCCCTTCCAACATGGGTCATTCTGTGATTCTGTGATCCCTTCCAATCTGAGCAATTTTACAATTATGCTGTTTCTTTATACTGATATCTGCCAGGTCCACATCAAAAACTACTGAACTTAATCATCCACTTCATATTAATTTTGATGGATAACATTTTCTTATAAACTCTGCTACAGAGTACAACCTGAACACTACCTTTTTTCAGTGGGGCTTGTCCACCAGGTAACCAATTACATGAGCTCAGTCCTGCCTTTAGGACACCACCTTTCACCAGCTTTTGATGGGTGGCAGCACTGAGAACTCTGACAATGCTTGTCCCAAATTGCTTCATCAGTATTAGTTTGAAAAAACAAACCAAAAAAAGTCTGACAGATATATAGTACTTCATCATAGCAAATAGAAATTTCTCATTTTCTTGTGATAACACATCATTTTCCAAAGTCTACACAATCAGAAGGAAGGGAGTATAAATTTTTTACTTACTTTTCTTCTATTTCCCTGTTATTATGACTGAGATATAAGCCTTAATTTATAACTATGATTTCCTCATTCCACATGAAAATGCAGTTCAGTATAACTCAACATTGCACTATAGTTTAGTATATCTCAAGTAAACAACATTGAGTGGAGCAGATCTGCAAGTAGCCATGCTTTATACATTGTCTGTGATAAAGTTTAGTGGCTTTGCTTCGATTCCTTTTGAAACCACACAGATAGTTAATGCCTCTTTTAGGGGAAGATGAGGATTTACATCTTTTTGCGAGACAAAAATTAAGTAGCAACTCAACCACACCTCTATCTCATGTCACTCAACTGGTTTCTTAAAATCCCTTCTCCATCATTGTAATTATAGTTTGTTCTGGAAATAAAAATTCTCTTCCCAGTTAGAAGACATAATTTACCTCCTAGTATCCTGAATGAACTCACACCAAAAACAGAAGAGCTGCTGCCAAACTCAAAGAGTAAACTCAAACGTATTTCCAGAGATTTCTAAAAGAGTGGGTTTTATACCTTTCAAATCAAATACTAAGCATGACCAGATAACAGAATAACCAGTATTTATGAGTAAGACTCCTGAGCATACTTTGTTTATACAAGTCAGACAACTGAAATAGCTTTGTTCCTTGGAGAGAAACCCATTCTTTTAATATACAATTTCACAACTGCATCCATGTACTGGCAAGATGCTGCAGTTCCATTTTTCAAAGAGAATGTAGTTTTTAGTGTACTTAGTGCACTTATACTTTCTGTGGCATACTAGGCATATAAACTGAAATAGAAAAAAATACATTCCCATTATTAGAAAAAAAATCCTGTCTCATTAGTCATTGTGTATTCCTTGCAGAGTTTGACCTCAACCTCTCAGACAAAGACATGTTCTTGCTTGTTAGATTCTTTCATTCTAGTCTTTAGGATTTACTATATTTAACATTTTTCCAGTTCTTGATGTTAGTTAACTGTTTTACACTTAATATGGGAGCTGCACACATTACTGCAGACTGCTTTCCTATTAACAATGATTTAATATTAAACTTGGGTTTTCCAAAGAATTTCAGTTGTGTCTCTATTTGCTAAGTCAGAATTTTATTCAACACATTTCTTAGCTAGACACTCAGTAACTGTTAAGTATCTGATTTTGTGAAATTGTTCAGAACCCTCATTCTTGTAATCTTAAACAGCTCTAAGCAGCCATGCAAATGGTAGTCTTCAGATTGTGTTAGACACAAAAGTATCTCAGCAGCCCCCTAAAAAAAACCCCATATCACACTTGGCAGAGCTGCAATTTCAGCATGAACATTTAATGGAATAACCGGTAAATCACAATAGCAGCAATAACGAGCAAATATTGCTTGCCCTGATTTGTCTTTCATAATTTTCAATTCCAAATAGTGAGGGACTCCCAAGTAGGCCCACAAGACACACACTTGTCATACAGTAGTAATTTAAGAAAACATTCTACAATGTGCTAAGTACAATCTGGCTCAGATCCAACCAAGCACTAAATACCTGGTAACAGCAACAAGACACAGGATCAAGATTAGCAAACTGAGGTTCACCCTTCAGCTACCAATAGGATGGAATATGATGGCTCTATACAATCCACTAAGGTACAGAAGATCTTCTGTTAACAACAGCAGCAATACTGAGCAAGTATAGCTTGCCCTAATTTGTCATTTATCATTTTCAATCCCGAAGAGTGAGGTACTTCCAAGTATCCCCACAAGACACACTTACACTTTTCATACAGTAGTAATTTCAGAAAGCATTCTACACTGTGCTAAGCACAATCTGGCTCAGATGGTGTTATAGAAGATCACTTCTGTTAACTGCTATATAATGGAAGGGGTTTTCTTTTTTGAGTCCTTTTTGCAGAGTTATAGTAAAAAAAAAAAAAAGCAATGAAGAAAACACCAAAACTATTACTTTGCAATCACTCCAAACAGTTAAATATCTCCCTTACATATACCAAAAATCAAACCTGCTAAACTTCAATTAATTCAAGATCTGAACGATTTCAGGTTGATATGCATGATAGAGAACAACTTCTCAATCCACATATTGGCTTGTTCTCCTGTTCCCTAGCATTTCAACAATCATTTATTTTGACACAAGAAAAATAATTCCAGACTCTCCTGCACTTGCAAACTACCTTGACATGCTCTTTTCATGTGCAGACTATTTGAATCCCAGATCTTTACACAGGCTTGAAAAAAATGTTTCCTCCTCAGAGTAGTAGAAATAGGAAGGAAAAATCTTGCAAACAACACTGCAGCTTTCTCACAAATTCTTCTTTCTCCACTAAGTTGCTACACACTCCACAAGCTCAGAAACACTCAAAACCTGAAATATCATTTAACAAGTTGCTATAACACGTTTTATGCTTCTATAAACATCCATATATATACAGCACACAATTCTACTGAAACTTTGATGCACTAGTGCTTTCTGCATTGGTCCACTTTCCCTCAGTAAGGACTTTGTGGACTCTCCTCAAATAAGATGTGGATGGGCATCAACTCGACTAAGAAAAACCACATGCAAGTTTCTTTATAAAGTGATATTTTTTTCTCAAGTACATAATTTCCATCAGGTTACTGCTATCACATTAGTAACAAATAACCCATAATTTTCTTATGCTCTTTTAAAGTTAATTACATTCACAATCATAAGTCTACCACAGAGTTTTCTGCTGGTATCTTTAACAGGTACAGAGTATTCATAAGTAAAAGTTAGTTGAATAATTAATGTACTGAATGCTTCTCAAGCTAAAGTATCCCGTTAAGAGAGAGCACCATGGCCAAAATTAGAAAATACAGATTGGAAAATTTAGCCTCAATGCACACAAGTTCTATACAGATGTTGCTCATGCAAGTCTAATCAGCTAATTTCCAAAGTCTTCCTGTCCCACTTGAACTTGGAGTAAGTCACTTCAAAGGTTTAGGCAGCTCTAATCATAAAATTTTTTTCCCCCATCACCAAATAAAGTTTCTAAAATATAAAAAATAGAAAGCAAGGCCAAAAAGCACAAGTTTTACCATTCTGAAGAAAGTGTCAAACTTGCAACAATTTGATGTTTGATTTGGCGAACACATGGCATAATTCAGTTTGTCATTCAGTAACTTGGAAAATCATCATTTGAATAGTATTTTTCAGTTGTTTACCCAGTTACGATCAGCAAGATGATTAAACACCATTCAAGAGTGCTAGAATACCTAAGACTTTGCTGAATTTCTCACTTACAATACGTAACTTAACAGAGGAACAAAAAGCACCTTCCCAAATATGCTTTGGTTTTGGGAGGATTTTACAAATGTAAGTTATATTTGCCTTAAGAAGTTTGCCTCAAATTACCATCTATTCCTCTGGCTCTTAGTTGAAGACTAAGTCCTCAGCACTGTAATATTTCTTCATTTTGCCACATTGTCATCCATGCCCCCCTACTCTCCTCCTGCAAACAGTACAATATTAAGTCAGATAACTGTTGAGTCTGAAGCAAACAACTGATTCGTGACATTTAAAATGCTTAGCTAGACAAGTCTGACAAATAGAGTTTTTCATTTAATTGTAAATAAGGTGGTATTTTGCCACAGTGATCAGAGATAAATCTTTACAGACAATTTAAAGGTCTGTGTGCAATATTACATACCACATTATGCATGAGAAAATGCCATTTCTCTCTCCCATCTGTCATAAAAGCTCATTAGAAGCAAATGCATATGAAGACTCCTGGAATGCTAGTGGGGAAGAAATTCAGCCACTCTGATAAGAATTTAGAGAGACCTACTCAAGGGCAGTTTCAGGCCTGCCATCCTAACAAACAAAGGTTTAATTTAACTAAAAAGACTTAGAATTTCTTTTTCCCTTAAAAAATTTTGTTGTGTAACTGTGAATTTTTTAAAAAAAAAATTAGAAGTTCCCATAAAAAACAGGGTTCCAGTTCTACCCAATTATATGTATTTAGCTCATTACAGAATTTTTAATATAGGAAGTGCTTAAAAATGTTGCTTTCTGATACAAAAGACACTGCCCTCCCTGCTTACATTTACAGTTCTTCATTATTGCCAACAATACTTCAGATGCAGAAGTATTTCATAAATCAAACCCAAGAAAAAATACTCTTAAAAGATGTTAACTTGACAGGATGAGCTCAAAGTGGTAGATAAACAGAAACTCACCACTCCCATAGAAGGTCAGGAAAAGTTTGACTCATCTGCTTGAAGCCCAGGTTCAGAGGGAGGAAGGGTCATCTCTTCCCAGTTGTGTTTCAGTCTTACACATACACTATTCACATATACAGGAATATTCATAGTGCCAAACTTCCAATATATGAGCTCCCACAATTGCATTATGTCCATTTTTAGTACAATTAAATGAGGATGTACATATTTTACACAAACATCCACTGCCATATATGTCTATCACAAGGAAAAATTTCCTTATCTATAAATTCAGTGAAACACCTTATAAAAAAGGCTTTAAAAAGCCAGACCAAAAATATGAACTTAGATTTTCCACTGAATCTTCAAAAGACTGAGAGATCCTTATTAGAAAATAAGTACATTCTAGAAAAAAACACGCTCCATGGTCAAGTCACCAGGATTGTTCTTGTGCATGATTTCTGTACAGTCAATACAGTGTTTAATGAAAGCTTTCTTAGAATGCAATATAATTGTGTTGTTCTAAGCAGACCTTGTTCAATTTAAGGAACGTAATTAATTCAGTACACTCAATCATTTACATTGTCAGCAAATGAACACCAAAGGCAAATTGTAACTTCAAAATTGGATCGGCACCCCTAAATGCAGCCTTATGTATCAAGTTGCATACATTTTTGGTGATGATCATAAATACATATGCACGTGTGGTACACAAACTTCTAGTAGTAACTGAAGAAATTAACAAAATCAGACCTCAGATTGTTATAAACTTGAAAAAATGAAACACATGAATGTCCTCAAGGATGGTGCCACCANAAAATGAAACACATGAATGTCCTCTTGTTGCCCACCTGGGCAACAAGTTCCAGTGTCTAACCACCGTCATGGTGAAAAACTTCTAATGTCTCATCTCAGTCTGCCCTGCTCTAGTTTAAAACCATTGCCTCTCATCACATTGCTATATGCCCTAACAAAAAAATCCTGCTTTCCTGCAGGCCCCCCTTCAGGTACTAGTAGGCTGCTATAAGGTCTATTTGGAGCCTTCTATCCAGGATGAACAGCCTCAGCTCTCTCAGTCTCCCCTCATAGGACTCCAGCCTTCACATCATCTGGACCCTCTCCAGCAAGCTTATTTCCTTCTTGTGCTGAGGGCTCCAGAACTGAACACAGCACTCCACATGGGGTCTCACAAGAGCAGAGTAAAGGGGCAGAATAACCTCTTGACCTACAGGCTACAGCTTTGCTTATGCAAATGTGACTTCTTCTACTAATGTAAACACAGTTCACAAGTTATTCTGTGTTGGTTTAATGCAACCAATTTTTAGAAGGGACAAGTTTGTTTTTTTTCTGGAAGGATCTGATCTAGGTAGGCTTTTCTGTTTGGTTGTGAAATTTATGAATTTTGGAAATAAGCAATTGTGCTGCTTTCTATAAAAATTATTTTTCCCTTTTAATTAAAAAAAGATCAGAAAGAAATAACACTGTACAGACTACACTAGTATTTTGCCTGCAATAACAGGAACTTCTCTGCAAAAATAGCATTTTATATATAGCAAGTAAAGGAATATGGAGAAACATAATTAGCAAGTGTTATTATTAACATCACATTCTGGCATTCAGTTCCTCTAAGAGCTGAGGGAAATAGCCTTATCCACGCCTTTATGGGATGAATGAAGAAGCAGATGCCCAGCTACACTGCACGCTCTGTTAAAGCAAAACTGCAGGGAGGGCATTTTTCTCAGTAGTTTTTCATTTGAAAACAAAAACCTTCAAATACTTTTGTTTCAGCAAATCTTAGATGACAGATGGGTTCATCCCTTACTTCAGAACATAGCTAGGAAAATTATAACTGGCTACACTTCTTCCTTATTTCCTCAATGCATATCTTTTCAAATACATATTGCCTAGTGTCCCTGCCTATGGCAGGGGGGTTGGAACTCTATGATCTTTGAGGTCCCTTCCAACTCGGACTATTCTATGATTCTACACTCTGTTCTGACATTCAAACATGCCAAAACTAACAAAGAAGTTTCTCATACATTGAGGAATTGTAACAGGATGCAAATGGCATGAAGTTATTCAAATCAACGGAAAATCTTAGAACTGACTTAATTTGAGTGAAATCAAATCTTCCATCATTACAATTTTTTCTGCTGTGTAAGGCATCTTGCTGGCCTCAAGAGCAACCACAACTTCATTTTGAAATCTTTAAAATTTTTACAGATGTGAGCCCAAGCCTATCATCTTGAAGAAAAATTTCTCCAACCGTCCCTCAATACCACTAATCAAATTCTGCTTTTCACAAGACTACTTGTTTTTGCCTATACTTACGGCTTTCCAATTTAAACTTAACAAATGGATAATCAGTGATGCCTCATTTAACTACAGCATTGTTCTGATAGCTGTTTCCTTAGAAGATAATGTTATAGGTTGATACCACTACTCAAGTTAATTTCCATAAAGGCATCACAGACATTTAACTTAAACACAACAACAAAGCATAACCACTAAGATGCAACTCATAATTTTAATGAGGCCACATAAAGACAGTACGGTTGGCAAAGTAACAGCAAAGCAGCTCCCAAGTCTGCTCTAGCTACCTAATCCTTGTTGGAAGTCATTAAATTGAGTTCAAAAAGATATGGAAAGGAAATTCAACTATAAATATCCAGAAACACCTTCCACTACATTTGGTTGCTCAAAGCCCCCTCCAGTATGACCTTGAGCACTTTCACGAGTGGGGTATCCCCAATAGTCTTCTGTCAGCCTGTCTCATTGTCTCAGCACCACCACAGTAAAGAATTTGTTCCTAATGTACAACCTGAATCTACCCTCTTTTAATTTAAAATCAGCATCTTACATCATGTCAGTACAGACCTTGGTAAAAAACTATTAGTTGTATACCACCTTCTCATATATTGTAAAGGAGCAATAAGGTCTCCCTAGAGCATTCTCTTCTTTAGGCTGAATAACCCAGACTCTCTCAGCCTGTCTCCTTAGAAATGGATTTCCAGCTTTCTTCCTGAAAAAGTCCCTCAGAGAGTTTATTTTCAACTGTCTTTCCACACTACAATTACTGGATTGCAACCAAAATTATCTCTTACCCAACATAAGTATAGTTTCAGACAACCCTAAAGACTTTTTTTAAATGAAGAACTAAAGATAACCAGGCTCATTAAGTACTTGTGAGCTAAAGCCTTTGTTACTCTTCACAATAAATTCTATAAATTAGAATAATTGTTCTCTGGGACCATCTATATGAAACAAATGCCCTCTATGATTCCAAGACCTGGTATTTAAAACATTTAATCAAAAAAGCCCATCTTACTCCATTGTCAGATATGATGAAACAATGATATTCAAATATACTAAGATATTTAAATTTACTAAATAATACTGAGAAATCAGCTCAAAAGACTACAAATAAATCAGCAATGCAATCAAGCCGTCCAGATAACTTTCTAACAAATACAGTGTTGATGCAGCAAGATTCTCTGATACTAAGTGTAGGCAGGTTTCATTTAAGTTTGAGTACTAGTAAGCTTATATATATTGCTTCGGTAGCATCATTACCGTTTTGGAGACACCTGTTTGCAATTAAGATACACTGCTGGAAAATCATTAAACCATAGAATAGTTTGGATTGGAAGGGACCTTAAAGGTCACCTAGTCACAATTTCCCCTACAACAGGCAGGGACACCTCTCACTAGATCAGATAGCTCAGTGCCTTTTCCAGCCTGGCCTTAAACATCTCCAGGGAGAGGGCATCTACAACCTCTCTGGTCAACCTATTCAAGTATTTCACCACACTCACCATAAAGTATTTCTTTCTTATATCTAGCCTGAATCTCCCCTCTTCCAATTTACATCCATTATTCCTAGTCCTTCCAAGATTATAATTCATTGAAACCTGTTGACTTCTGACCAGCTCTACCAAAGAACAACTCTTCTCAAAACCTGTAGGTAAGATTCTGTATGTAATTCTGATATTTAAATATTTATAGATAATTGAAATGGTTCAGAAAAGCATTAAAATCTCAATATTTTATGTCTAGAGCCATGAAAAATATTAGTAGCCTCCCAGCAGCACAAGTCTCAAAATTACTTTCCTCTACTGCCCTCTCATTATAAGTACTCAAATCTAATTTAAAGTCCACTATCACTTCCCCTGTAGGCTTCTTAGCTTTCTAAGGTTTACGACTCACTCTCAGCCTTATTTCAGCACGTTCAAAGTCTACATGTTGCAATTCTTGGAAGACCTTTGCTTTTTCCCCCCTCTTTCATTGTCATTTGCAAAAACCTTTTAATCATCTTGTCTTGAAGACAGAGACACAAAATTTAGCAGCTCCTGCTTCCATGGTGACACTTTATAGCCCTTCAGAAATTATTATTCATCATTATGCAGGCTATAAAAATCAGGATGGCTTTAATTTTGTTGGATAGCATAAAATAAGTTATAGGGTAACAAAATTCAAACTTTCAAATACTGAATATTTAAAGTTACAGTCAAACTATCTCAAAACACATGTTCATTAACTTTTTCTATCTAGAATATTACAGAAAGATCTATGGCCATCATGGATAGGCCATAGATGAGGTGAGACAAAATCTTTATTTCTTCCAGTCATGGAGATTCTTACTCCAAAGTTTTGGCAAAAATTGCTGACTATTTATCCCAACTTGATTTAACTTTGGTTGGAATCCCTTAAGACTAGCATCAAAGATGTCACATCATGAGCAGTACTTGCCACAACAAACTGAACTTCAATATGGACACTGCAGCTTTTGATACATACTCCTCTGCTGCTTTAGTAGGCTTATTTTACTGCTATGCTGAAGTGCCTCTGAGTATTGTTCAAATACCAACAGGCAAGTTGTACAAGAATGTGCAGCTCTTCATCTATTGTTTTCCTAGCCTACTGAAATGAAACCATTAGAATTCATCTTACTACAATTATGCATGCATATGTAAAGCCTATGTAACAAATACATTCAGCCTTTAATGCAGGTACTGATTTGCTTTAAGGGTGCTAAGTGGGAGAAGGGGAACATCAAACCATTACTCATCTCCTACAGTTTCTTGAAAATCACAAGAGATAATGACATCTGTAGACAAAAAGCAAATGAGTACTTGATTTTTGTATTGGAATTATTTCACATTACTACTGCATTGAAACTTAATATTATTTAAAAGTTTCTAGAATCACGTTAATAACTAAAAAAAAAAACAAAACAAAAACCCAGAAAAAAATATCATGGTGTTGTGACTTCAGGTTAGTACAGAGTTGATCTTTTTTACTAGCAGCTGGTGCAGTGCTATGTTTTCAGACAAGAAATACTTTTTATAGTGCAGCTGGTGGTTTTGCCTCTCCTACTCCTGCCCCGGAGGTGAGTAGATGGGAGGACACAAGAAGCTGGGAGGAGATTCAGCTGGGACAGCTGACCACAACTGACCGAACATCTATTCCATACTAAGTGACAAGATGCTCAGCACAAAGTTGGGGGGAAAATGGAGGGGGGGAAACCTACAGAGTGATGGTATTTATCTATCCAAGTATCACTTTGCATGATGGAGAGCACTTCCTGGAGATGGCCGAGCACACATCTGCCAACAGGAAGTACTGAATTCATTCCTTGTTTTGCTTCGCATTTGTAGTATTTGCTCTATCTCAACCCAAGAGCTTTTTCTCAGCTGTGCTCTTCTGCTTTGCACTACCCACACTGGAGGTGGCATGCAAAAGGTTGTGTGGTTCTAGCCTCCTGCTGTGGTTAAATCATGACATACAGGGACATGTATTGTATATAACCCCCAACAGGCCAAAGTACACTGCATTTCAAATTCTACTAGTAAATCAGATGGAAAAGCATAATTTTATACATTTCAGTGGTAACTGTAATACTCTTATAGCCATTTGATAAACAGCGCTTATTATCACTGACAATATTATTCTGTAATATAGCAATCCCATAAATAATACCAAGACCTGTGATACTAGAGAAGACTCATTAAGCAGAAACAAAATGAGGAAAAAACTCCCAATATATGTAGAAGAGTAATCAGGAGCTACAGATAACTTGGGAAGGACTCGAATTTTTAACAGATTAATTAGGCCTTCAGGCAAAATCTTCACTGACCAACAAATAGACACACACAAAAGACAGCCACTAACAACTAACCAATCTTTACAGTGCTATCACCCAGTAATAGGCAAAATCCATAATTTTCCTTGTGATTTACTAGCATATATTTACTGGCAGCTGCAAGTTATTATATGCCAGTTTCATGACATTAGAATGTGTGGTGTGACATCAGAATGAGTGTGGCGTTGCTGTTTAGCCTGAAGTGTTCTTCCTAAGCCTTCAAGTGCATAACACATGCATCATCTGTAACACTAGAGCAAGCCGTATGGGACTACTGGGACCAGCCAAGACTTCTCACCTTTAACAAAGGGAACAGAACAACCAAATAAATAAGTCTATATAACATAAATGCATGTACAGAATACACAGAATATACAGAATTCACAAACAGAAGTGAATAAAAACAGACATCTGCATCAGACAATTTGACACGTTCAGGAATTAGATGAATGTTTCAAGACTCAAGCAAAGAAAGCAAGTATAAAAAGTGAACAAAGGGACAAGTAACCTGAAAATTAAGACGAAATACTGTGCATGCAGAGATGTAGTTAGAAAAAACAAAGTCCACCTGGCACTGAATCGGGTGGGGAATGTCAAAGGGAATCAGGACTTCTAGATGTACATAAGCCTACCTGAATGACTTTGACACTGTCTCCCATAAGATCCTTACAGCAGTGAGGTCTGGATAAAAGACAATGAGTGGACTACAGACTGGCTGAACAGCTGGGCCCCGAGGGTGGTGATCAGTGGTACAGCCTCTATCTGGAGGCTGTCTTGGCTTGCATTAGGTAAAGCATTGCCACCAGGTCAAGAGAGGCGATACTTCCCTTCTATACAGAACACAGGAGGTGTTGTCCTAACATTAGGAAACACTTTACTGTAAGAGTGACTAAGTACTAGCATACTAATGCAGAGAGGTTATGGACCTATGAAAATAAAGAAAAAAAAAGTTTTTATAGTCACATAGATAATTAACATTTCATAAATGAGCCTCTCTTGTTAAGCTGCTGCCCCTCACTAGGAAGGACATCATGGTTCAGCATGCACAGAATGATGATGCAATTACACCAAAGTATCCCACTTTCAGTGACATTTTAGTCCTTTCAGTAGAAAAGGAAGATTAGACAGCAAAAGCTTAAATTTTAAGCTATTGGCTCTTCAAAACAGGCTTGCCAGAATATTTTATTCTTCTGTGGATCAAAAGACATACTCTAACTGCATTTCCCATTTACATTTATAGTTGCTGACACTTGGTAGGATCGTGAAGTTCACCATGCATAATGGTGGAAAGGCTGCATCTAACAAAAGGATTAGGGAAAATGGAATCTCAAGAATATTTGACCAAGGTTAAACAAGTGATGAGAATCCTTTTGTCATGTTGTCCCCAAAATGACTGTCATACATTCAGACTGATGGCAGATAAATTGGAAACATGTAAATACAATACATATTCTGTACAGTGTATAAGTGTAGCCTCATTTCCAGAAGTCAAAGCTGAAGGATCACAGTAATTCCTTCTGTTTTGAGGATTCTTTTTAGTGCAGCTTCTGCAGCTGAGCAATGTTTAAGACCACTTTTAGCAGTCTAAAGCTTCAGAATTTTTCTCCCTACATCCATTTATTTGCTATTATTATTGTGAGCTAGGCAAGTAATTGCTCAGTTAAAAGTGATGTTCTATACAAATGACATGCAATGTATCTTCAGCCCTTTCAATTCAGTAATTTCTTCCCAAAAGTCCAAGTCAATAACAAAGCTACATTTCTCTATAGGCCCATACTTTGGAATACAAACAGCTGCTTCAGATTATTTATGCCCATTAGGGACAATCACCTGCTCTCTTCTGGAGTTTGATTTCCCATCCCAATTCTCTTCTCTGTTCCAGACACTCAATGATATTATTACTGTCCCTTTAGCAGCTGCTTTATGCATTAAGTCTGGTCTGGGAGAACAGGAACAGGGAAAATCTTGCAAATAGCACTAGCTAAACCAGCAGCATTTGCCAAGTAAAATATTTTACTTAAGTAAGGATGAACAGGTACAAATCAGGTACAAGCATTTAAGAGATCTGATTGTTTTTCAGAAACATGTTCATTATTTTTAGCCACACTAATATTAAAGCTGCACACCCATTCACTAACAACTTCTTAGCTTATGCCAATTACTCTTCTCAAAAATGGGGGAAGCAGAAAAATACCACTTCTACCTCCCAGGAGAAGTATTTGGTTGTGTTTGCAGCAGACAAAACAGTTTTAGGTCCTACAAGCAAGCCACAATGAAAACACAAAGGAATATAAAACTAAGCAGACAGGTGAAAAGAAAAAAATTCTCACTAAGTCTATACAAGGCTTGGATGAAATTAATTTCTTAACTCAAGAATTTAATTCTCCTGTTAGGATAACTAGGAGGTTGCTGTAGCTGAAAGGCTACGGAACATGCTGCTGGTAAAGCTTTGTACAAATAATTGCTCACCAGAAGAGGATCCAGTATGTGAACTATCACCCTAAATCAAAACAAAAAACATCAAGAACATCTGTCACCCTCTTAGTGTCATTAATTAGCACTTTAGGGAGCAGCAAGAACTAAACTGGAAAGACCAAATAGGAAATATGCTGCTTGCTAACACTGTCTTTGTGGCAGATGTATTGTGCAGACAGCAAAACCTCTGCCTTCAATTTGAATCTATGCTATTGTTCTTCTAAGCCACCCATTTGACATTTCACATAAAACGTTGGAAGGGTTCTTATTATCCCAGCTCTTGTGTAAAGATCTTTCTTGGGGCTTTAACAAAAGAACTAGACTTTAAAACAGACTGTTCCATTACTACATTCTGCATTAGGATAAGGTGCAAGTTTTGATGTTGAGAAAATCTGAGAAAAAAAACCCAACTTGTATAGTTCTTCTAACAAAGACTCAAAATCTTAGTTTTTAAGATTTTTTAAAATGTTATTTTTATCCATCATTTCTGTTCACAGTGGGATAGAAAGACTAAGACACATTGAAATACTCTAAATGCAGACATTTTGTAAAATGGTGGCATCAGCTATACCCAGAGTGATTCTCTCTGATGCTGTACAGGTGAAGATTTCTACAAAGTGACATAGATAATTTTGTATCACTCTATGATTTCAGGATCACAATGAGCTTTTCTCAAACCTGTGGCTCATTCTAAGTGAAGGAGTTTCATCACAACTTAACTATTTATGCTTGAAAATTCTGAAGTTGCTTCCACTCACATTAAAGCCAAAACAAATTTCCTATCCAGTTGACCATCTCTCAGACGAGATGATGCTTTTTATACTTTACAGACTATCCCCTCTTTTTGAGAGATTTGCATAGAGAGCTCTTAAACAGAATCATAGAATCATAGAATAGTTTGGGCTGGAAGGGACCCCAAAGATCATCGAGTTCCAACCCGGGACACCACCCACTAGATCAGGCTGCTCAGTGCCTTGTCCAGCCTGGTCTTGAGCACCTCCAGAGAGGGGGCATCCACAACCTCTCTGGGCAACTGTTCCAGTGTTTCACCACCCTCACTGTAAAGAATTTCTTTCTTATGTCAAGTCTAAATCTACCCCCTTCCAATTTACATCCATTGTTTCTAGTCTTCCCATCAGATATTATGTTAAAAATTCCTTCCCCTGCCTTTCTGTAGGACCCCGTCAGGTACTGGTAAGTTACTATAAGGCCCCCTCTGAGCCTTCTCCAGGCTGAACAACCCCAACTCCCTCAGCCTCCAGCCATCACAGAAAGCGTGGAGAGGCACATGGGGGAGTTCACCT
>VZTY01025151.1:0-39839 GCA_013400935.1 Turnix velox | reverse complement strand
TAAGTTACTATAAGGCCCCCTCTGAGCCTTCTCCAGGCTGAACAACCCCAACTCCCTCAGCCTCCAGCCATCACAGAAAGCGTGGAGAGGCACATGGGGGAGTTCACCTGGTGCGTGATCTCATCAAGGTCGTGGTGCACCAGTGCATGAAGAAGTCTCTGAGGCTCTGGAACTCCACCTCTGGCCAGCAAGAAGAGGAGGAGGAAGAGGAAGAGCTGGATGATTATGACCCAGTTTTTAACTAGCAACCTTACAACAACAACAAAAAAAAACAACCAAACAAAAAAAACCCTACACACACCTTATTTAGAAAATTAAATAAGGCTAATCAAAAAAACTATAACTACATATTATCAACACATTGGCAACTACTTAATTTTGCCTGAGGGATACCATTGTCAACAAGGATTTAACTTTCGGTGTCAGTGACAGGAGAAGGCAACCTGCTACATAGAAGTTCCTGCCTAGAAGAATTTCTATATGGCACATCTTGCTCATGTAATCCTAGACTTAGAGAGAACACATTCCCCATGATCCACATCCAGATAAAGTTACAATGAAATTATGTAACCATGTTCAAAATACATTAAATAATGCTTGCTCCGCATTTAAAAAACCCTACATACTTCATTGCCCTTTCAACTGTCAATGAAATATCTTTCCTTCCATCTTCTGCTACAGTTGTCTTACAGAACAGTGTAACTTTAATATATGTCCTAACTGATCCCTTAACAATTTTGATTTAGGATGTTTAACATGTGCCCACACAGTAAAACTGAATCTGGATAACAAACACAGTATCCTCACCAAACACTATGCAGAAATTCACAAAAATTTAGTGGAAAACATCCAGTACTAATGAGTCAAATTTGTATAGCTGGTTTCAGGAGACAAATAACTAAAAACCACACTAATTGGAAACTCACTGCCCACACTCAAAGAAAAAGAAAATTAAAGACAAATCCTGTAGCATTCTAGTCAAAACTCTCAAATAAGGTGATCATTAATCAATGTTTTGGCAGATATATCTCAATTACATGTAAATAACCTAATAGTCACCAATATATATAAAGATACATGCAAGTACACACAAAATAGGACAAAAATGAGTATTTCTAGGGCAAAAAGCAATTATTTCCTTTAAAAAAATAATTTAAAAATCATTAAAATATTAAAGATAACTTGAAAAGATGTTGCAGTAAGAGTTTATATTACTCTCAGTATTTGCATATTTGCTATGCTTCAGTACATAACACCTGAAAACAAACAATATCAGTAATTCCCTGCAAATCACCATGAGTAAGCAGGTCATTCTTGGTTTTGTGAAAACTTGAGCGTTAGAAGGAATGTGTGTGATACTGAAAGTTTGTTTTATATCATCACTGAGGACCTGATCCAGAGTTATTTATTTAATAAGCAACCAGTTCAAGGGAGGATAATCAACACTTGACTGTATCTCATTCCTTGACTCCTGCCAGACCCCACCTCTCTATACACATGCCTGCAGACCAGTGTAATTGACACAGCTTGTAACCCTGCCCCTTAATTCAACGGGCATTTAGCTCAGCGAAGCTCTGCCCTCTAAGTTACTCTTCATAGCACTATTTCATGCTCCGCAACCACAAGGGCAAGAATCTTTCATTAAAAAATACACTAAGTCCATGAGTCTTGGACATAATCAGAGCCCAGTAATGAGTTAACATCTGACCAAGCTGTTCAAATAATTGCTACTTTTCCTGTATGGTAGTTCCATCCTTTCCCTGTGTGATCTGGAACAAACACCACTAGTAACAGACTTCCTCCAGATTTCAGTTTTGCTATAACTTAAAGGAAAAAAACAGCTTTATATACTCCTTTTTTCCAGATCCTATGTGTTATTACAGCACTGAATCCTGACGAAGAAAATAGTAACTAAAGTATACACATCAAAAAACCACACCCTCATCGTAAGAACGGTGACCTCATCAATGTCTATATATATAGAAAATGTGTCAGGAGGATGGAACCAGGCTCTCTCACTGACCTCCAGTGATAGGACACAGGGCAATGGGTGAAAGCTGGAACACAGGAGGTTCCACAGAAATATAAGAAAAAAATTTGTCACAGTGAGGGTGACAGAACACTGGAAGAGGCTTGACCAGAGAGGTTGTGGAGTCTCCTTCTCTGGAGACATTCAATACCTGTCTGGATGCCTTCCTGTGTGACCTGATCTAGGTGTTCCTGCTCCAGCAGGGGGATTTGAGGTCCCTTCCAATCCCTGATGTTCTGTAATTCTGTGAACTGTATCTTTGGGCCAGTAAGAAACAGTAGCAACACAAAAATCCTTCTTTGGCAACTGGCAGGAATTTTCAATTACGTTTGCATGTGCGAAGAACAGCAAGCCATGCTGAGCAGGACCCAAAGCAGGGGATTTAGTAATTCATTTCCTATTTCCCATATGTCAGTAAATTAATAGCATGTGAAATCTTGATGTAATCACATATTTCTGAAATTTTCCAAAAAACACAAACAACATTTTTGTTTTGGGTCCCACCTACACCTTACATTAGATAAAAATATACTTGAGACTCAATGTTTAGCTGGTAAATGAATAGTCACAATATGGAGCTTAATAAACTTGGAATAAAATATAAACAGAAATACTTTGCTTTTCATTTTTCTGCATGCTCACTAGTTCATTTTTCAGCTCAGCATCTAAACTGATATACACGCACATTTTAAGATCTTGCACTTAATGATTTTGTTGGATAAGATAACAAGCAAACCAGAAAACTACCAACAAGACGCTTTTTAAGATTTTAACGTGAAAAGTAGCCCTACGTATTGGTCACAAATTGACAAGAAGGGTGTACTTCTTTATATCAAGCATAGTTATGTCATCTGCATGCCTTGTGTCACAGATCTAGAGGAATGCTTCCAAATAACTTTCCTTAACCTCACAGAGGGCAGCTAGAGCCATACTGCTTGCTCATTAGAGGGGAGACTGGCAAAAATTAATTCCAGTAATTCCCTCCTGCAGTCATTTGCTGAATCTGCAGATACAACCATATAGCATGGTCCTAACAATCACATTAGCATTAGCTTGTGTAGAATACTGTCAAGTACAAGAAATTCACATGTAAGTGCATCAAGAAGATCTTCTTCCAGATTCAGAATTCCCACCTTGTATAAGGTTAAAAATGCTCACCTTCAAGCTACTGAGTATTTTGACAGTTCTAAAAAAGGTGAAAAAATAGGATAAAGCACTAGATAAAAGTTAAATGTCCCAAATAAAATAGAATAAAATAGAAAATTTCTTATCCAACTCTTATTGTGAGGCCTTATCTTTCAAAAACCCACAGCAAGGATCTTTCTTAAAGCCCAGAATATTGACAACCCACTGTACTGAAAGCCACTCTTTCCAAAATGAGAGCACTTGCCAATAAATCACAACTGTTTTACCATATGCCATTTTGTTCTGCCAAGTATCACCAGTCTGTTCTACTTTTAAGCAAATTTCATTATAAGATAGCTCAGAGCAATGCACATTAAGAAGTATACTGAAAAATGTCAAGTTGTTTTTAATATAAAAATGTGACTTTGTTTTCCATGAAGATTTCAGACTGGTATTTATTGAAGAGGAAAATTTGAGAGCTTGCCTCAAACACACTGCATATTTCTGGGACTAAGATGACAGCCCTGTCATTAGTTCCATCACACACTGATGTCAATTTTTACTTTGAAGACTGTCCATTTCCCAGCACTCCAGCATGATCTGATCACAGCATAATCATTAAGTATCCTCCCTATTTGTGCTACCAAACAGGTGTACCTTTAAATAAATAAATTTTAATATATTTATTCAACCCAATCAGTTTAAGAGTCTCTAAAAAGTCAGTAAAGCAATTTGACCTTTTTCATGAGCATGTAAAGCTGTGTACCAGAGTATCATAGCTAAAAAAAAAATAAAAAAAATTAAAAAAAAAAATCAGTCTTTAACTGATAAATACTCCAAAAACCAGGCCAAATGCTGACACAATTTACAAACTCTGATCTCACTGGACTCATG
Source organism: Turnix velox (assembly GCA_013400935.1). Classification (NCBI taxonomy): domain Eukaryota; kingdom Metazoa; phylum Chordata; class Aves; order Charadriiformes; family Turnicidae; genus Turnix; species Turnix velox. The sequence goes on along the minus strand of VZTY01025151.1, from coordinate 35,791 downwards.
GGGTATGTAGAATATGTAAATCCAAATAAAAAAAATTATTACTCTCTCTTTTATTTTTTCTACTTCGAAGCAGATAACTTGCATTACTTTTACATTGTAGCTTGATTCCTAAACCTATCACAGGCTAAAAAAACACCAAAAAAACCCTCCCACCACTTGCATTCAAAATCCTCACAGTTAATAATCAAGAAACATTACTTCTTCCTGGTACAGATATGGTTCCAGTAGAAGTTTAGAGAACATTACAAGTTTATCTCAAGATAACATTCTCAAGACTAAAAAAGGAATCCATCAGGTATTACAGCACATGTGTAACAGAAGTTATACATATCATAGCAGTTTTCTTCAGTGAAATCAGATTTTCATCAAATGTCAAACTAATATTTAAGGGTTCCACACACATTTTGATCAACTTTTATTTGCAAACTGTTACAGCTTTTCATTAGTGGTTGCTTCCTGTCTCTGTTCACACAGGAAAGCACCAATGAAATTCAACCACATGGCACAGCCACTTAAAAGCCAGGTTGTTAGTTCTATGGATGTGTTCCTGAACTGAAAAACTCAAGTTCTGTAAATATACAGGACCACTTAGATGTCGTTTCATTGCAGAATCTGTTTTTTCACACTCTCACTTGCTCTCCTATAGAGCTCTCCTTTTCTGTTCTAGACACAATTAGTTTTTCCTAGATCCACCTCCCCTTCCCTCATTTCTTGACTTACCAGTCTCAACAAGAACACCTATGGAGAAGGAGCTTGAAATTAGGTTTTATCCTTGGCTATTGAAAAAGCAAAAAAATTCCATGTTGTTGTTACACTGAATTCTCATTCTGATTTTTATTGAAACAATACTAAAGCATAGTCTGGCTGGACCAAGATGACAGTGTTCTTTGAGAGCTCCTCTCAGCCAACTAATTACTTCTATGCATGTATACATACAGATACAAGCGTATGTATCTTCTTGCTTAACTGTAGATGAACATTGTTTCTTGGCAGAATTCAGCTATACTTAACTTTAAAGGAAAACTAAACTAAAAGTCTGTACTTCAGTGAAAAAGAAGAATAACCAGAAACCTGCCTTTCCTCTATCCACAATTCAGCTTAAGATGAATGAAACCTCTGCAAAGCAGATACTATGAAGCCACTAACTACAGGGTCTAGTTGCCTGGAAACAGGCCTGAATGCACCAGGTATTGCAGACAAGGAAATCCTACCTGATCTTTCAGGATCCATCAGGCTTATTATAGAGTATGAATTTCTGTCAAGACTTTTCCACACATTAGTATGTTTTCAGTTGTTCATGAATTAAAACTGAAGGTAAGACAAAAAGTCATAGAAGCAAAAGGAAAAACTTAACTGCCATCACACTTCAATGTGGTGAGATTCAGGGCATATGTATATTGGCATGACTGCATACATGTGACTTCCTGCGAGAACTACAGAATCAGACAGTGTCTATGCAGAGAACTAGTAACTGGTGTCTGTGTTCTGCTGCAGCACACTCTTCGCTTTCAGTTATATGTAAACCTGAAGTACAACTTAAAGACTTAAGTATTATCACCTGCATTGAAACCTATTACAGAAAAGGATGAGGAACTAAAATAAGATACCTATTTAATGACTGTAAAGCAATGGACAGTTACACTATTACTTCATCTTTTCTGCTCTATTATTTAGAATGTGTTTCACTCGGCCTGCTACCTTTCTTATACCAGTCTTATATTGTTGGAGTTGCACTAGAAAGACATAAACCAAACAGAAAGACATAAGACTTTTTTTTTTAAATTTATCTTCTCAGTGGGGAGGTGATAGAAATTCCCACTACAGTTCCTAGTACAGCAACAGGCATATTCCTGAAACACAATGCAGATCACAACCCTATTTTGAACAGGGCAGAAAAAAGTCCCCACCTGATTTGCCAGTATTTCCTCCAATATAACATAGAACCAATTTACCATTTTGAAGACTGATCCTGCATTTTCCTACTCTCAATTTTTTATTTAAAAAATTATAGAATTGCTCATGACAGTATTTTTCTGATCCATTTCTGGAAAAACGAAAATTAGTCCTTGGAAAGCAGCAACAGGTATCTTTGAGTAAAATAACAAGGATAAAAGAGGTGGCTTGATTTTAAAGATCTTATCCTGCCTGCATTTTAGAGGGAGAAACTGATCTCTTCTTCAGTGGTGGTGGTGTTCATTCAGTGCAAGTGTTGGGTATTGTCTCACAAAACACATAGTAATGCACCACCAATTATAACCAATTTAAGTGCTCACTATTCTGGCAAGTACTATGAATTAACTGTGAGGTACACATTCTGCTTCTAAAGCAAATCAGTAAAACAAAATCAAGAGTATTTTCAGTGTCATTTTCAGGCATGACCACCAGTTTGTGATCTAATCTCACATTCTGAGGGGGAATCCCTTCACAACTGCTCACAAGAGCCAGTGCTGCAACCAAAAAAAACAGTTAAGCTTTTGATCTTCGACCCCAAGTGGGAGGCAGCATTATCTTCTCCCAAGGTACCAGCTAAGGAGGAAGGAATCACTAAAGGTGACTTTCATGGCTCTGGAACCATACCCTGTTCCCCAAGTGTGCTCTGGGGAAATTCACATTGATGCAAATCAACACTATAGGGCAGTAAGTCAGTAGGATGAAGCAGCTGGCCCTAGCCATTGCTGACTGGGAGACTATGAAGCAGGACATTTTAGAAGAAGCTGCAGTAGGACAGTCAAGTGAACATTTGGAGGTAATCAAAATTAAAATCATAACCAGCAGTTAGGTGTGTGCTTCCACACACAACCATTTTAAATGCATCAGGTCTACCTTGGTTTTCTACTGGAAATTAGTTATTTGAACCAATCTTTTTGAGGATAACATAAAAGTATAACTGACAACAGGCTATTCTTCTGTGCCCTGTTAAGTTCCTCCATGTTCTAGGAATAATCTGGCCACAGTTCACAAATATTTAAAAAAAACACCAGATGCTTAAGAATCTAAATCAGCATGTAAATCAAACGCCTTGTCATTCTTAACCTTTTCCATGAGTAACTTATACCGGTTCTCGTAACTGTTTTGGGACTCAAGACTTCCCCCAGTAATTTAATAAATCTTGTAATCTTAAACATTTTCAGTGACAATTGTTCCTTTGTTAACATAACTTTACCTGTATTTCTTACAGGGGACTGGACACTTTGTTGAGCTGTTTCTGAACAAAGTTAAGCAAAACCTGGCTTAATGTGAAAGTTTGGATTAAAACTTTACAGCTGTAGGAACATGTTACTCCTGCTTACTATGCAAAGAAGGCTTAAATGACACAGAGATAGTAACAGCTGAAGAATAAAACAAAACAGGGAACAAGCTTTCCTTGCCTGTTTGTCTAGATCTTTTCTGTGGTGGATGTACAACAGTGTAAGAACAACCTGGAAATTCCTAGATGACATTACAGGTCAACAGCTCAGTTTTGAAATACTTCACTGCAGCAAAATTCGTATGCATCTCTGCAATGTATATTAATGCCTACATCAGTTACTACCTGTCACTTCACAAGGCCAGTCAAATAAACTGATTTTAAGGAATGGGAGTATTTCTTCTACTGTACAAGTATAGGAATGGAAACAAAGAGGTGGTTGACAACTTGCCCCAAGGCACAAAAAAATGGTGTTAGTTAGAATACAGATAGAAGAAGAGTTAGCAAATATTGATGTTACACTAGCAGAACCACCAGTAAGAGTTTAACTGATGATTTTTAGCAACCAGATAACTGCAGACAAATATCCACATTTTTCCCCAACTTCCATCTAGGACAAAGAAATAGAACAGGTGCCGGATGCCAGCAAGGCAAATATGCAAAGGTACATGCTATTTAAATTCTAGTCCAAGGGAAACATTCTAATCCTTACTTTTGAGGGGCACGGCCTTAGATAACATTTCATTTTATGCATTTTTTTCTGCACTGCTGTCCTATCAATAACATCAAGCTTAAGCTGCAGTCAGAGCTTTAACAAAGATCCCCTCCCAGGTTACCAATCAGTTTGCCCTGTTCACAGCTGTATGTTCTCATTTTAATTGAGCTAACATACAGATATACACAAACAGTGTTTTATTCAGTTAGACATACTACAGTCATTTGGAGTCAAACATGCAGAGACCAAGTGACTTTTAGTGTTTATCAAAGTGAAAGATTAAGAGCACTGGGGCTGTAGCCAGATGGGACAGACAGGCACTGTAGGAGGCTTCTTTGTACTAACCTGCAACTCTTTTAATGAGCAGCTAAACCCCACTTGGCATTCTGATGCTAGGCTTTTTAGTCAGGGTAAATCAAACATTTTCCAAGGGAAATTTTACAGATGCTTTGCATGAACCAATTCTATAATTAGGAACCGTATAAACAGATCTTCAAATAACACTTATAGAGGAATGCAAAACACACATACTTTTGTTTGTCAATATTTCAGTTAGATACTAATTCACAAGGTATTCAAACACCTGTCTTCAAGGATCATTCTTGAAAGCATGCAGATTAACTATAGAAGAAATAGAAAATGCTACACTGGCTATCTAATTGGTGTATTAATAAGCTATGAACCATGCTGAGAGTAGATGTCAACTGCCTCTAGGTCACAGATTGTATCTACCTTTGAGTTTCAATAAAGCCAGTGAACCTCAGCTAAATTATATGCTACCATTAGAAGGAACTACACTGAAAGAACTGAAGGAACACACTTGATTTCTCCTCTCTTATTTGAAGTACAACTCCAGGCAAGAGTTTTTCTTTACCTTACATGATCATTTGAAAGCTAGTGGATCATTAATATTCCCCACAGGTAAACTTTGCAATTTCAGATAGTGACAAGTTACAGTCACATTATTAATATTTACTTCCTAAATACAGGGAAATATTATTTCTCATTCATGTTTTGACTCTGATTTGAAAGGGTCCAATCAATTATTTATTTCAGCAAAGAGAAAAATGGAGTTGGCTTGCACCAGCAATACCTTGAACTACTTCTAGTAAATGAAAGTCTGATTAAAGTTAGAAAGATTTGAAAAAACACAGCCATGCCCATGAAAAAGTTAAGTTTTTCAAGGAAATAGATGCATACATACAAGCCTAAAACAAACAAGCTAACCATCACACTAAGCATGCTTTTGATGCTTTAAGCAGGACATTCTTAGAAGAGCCTGCTCTGTTCACCTTTAACAGCAGAAGACGGGTCAAAAAAATCCTTACAGTATTTAATATTTAAAATTTAGAACTACTTAGTGGCAGAAAAAGCAACTTTTATGATAACATTTAATAACAAAGACACAGACAGTGGAACTATTTCTAATGCACATTTAGATGTAATAGTTGTACAGTAACTAATTTGGACTAAAGAAAGTTATGTATGCAATAAAACACAGTATTACATTGTTTCAAGGGAAGAATTACCAAAAACTTTTTGAAGAAGTAATGTCGACTTTATCAAAATAAGTTTGGAAATCACAAAGTAAAGGGAAAGGAAATAAACACTTTCCATTTAGACTAAAGAAAATAAATGCTGTATTTTCAAAGAAGAAACAATTGAAGGATTTGTGATGGGCTGGGATTAATCCACAAGGTCAAATTGACCAACAGGTTGACCTGATCCAGTTGATCTTATTTTGAGTAGAGGCTTGGACTAGATGACTCCCAAGGTCACTGCTACTTAAAAGAAGGTGCAGAAACATTGATTTTATAGTTAAAAATCCTCCACCATATCAAACCTTCCCAATACTATAAAGCAATCTTGTAATCTTGCCTATCTGATACGCAAATGAAATTTTCCTTTTGTGTTTGCAGCGGGTGATAATAGTAGATACAAAGGTCTCCACCAACCTTCCAACCTTCAAAGCATCACCTATATCCATCACTTCTACCTCTGAAAGCACAAACGGAAACACCTCCACCAGAAAGTTAGAGGGCTCATTAATTTAATCCTGTTGCAGGACTGAACTCTTTCAAGAGTCACAGATCCTCTTCAAAGCATTCTTATAGAAAAGGACTGAATGAAGATACATTTCAAAAGGGAGATTTACTTTGTGCCTTTCCTCTTTTCTCATTACACCAAATTAGATCTAACTCTAAGAGGAACTATATCTAACAGTATAAACACAAATATAAAAATTAAGTCTTACTCTAGTCCGTGCTACTACCACTAGTTTTCCACTTAGCATAGCACAGATTGCAGACATAAGCTATTAGCCATCTTGAGCATCAATTTAAGTGAAGCTTTCATAATAGAGCACTTCATCCACTTTCCTGTAGAGTTCTCTAAAGGCTGAATTCAGCACATCTGTTTCCACATAGTTATAACCATCAGTTATTTCATAAATTCTGGGGCACAGCACATAAATTAAACAATACAATCTTTAGCTAGCAAAGGAGAATGTTAATCTCACAATTATTGACAGCTAGCAATGATTTTTCTCCTAAAAGAGATGCTTTGTGATTTTCTACTTTACTTCTCTTCCCAGTGTGGCTAGTTTAGCGATCCACAGCATCATTTATACTGTTGACTCTACAGAAGTTACCATAAGAAAGTAATCAAGTTATATGAAGCAGTTGTCCATCTATATAGAAGTTATTTCCTGCAAGCTACACACTATCAAGACTAAACCAAAGTTTTCTTTAAGCACAGCTCCTAGCAGTATCATTTCTGGTTTCTCCCTAAGAAACACAAGCACGTGCTACAATAACGTTCAAACCTCCTTAAGGACATGCCTTATATAAATTATCTCAGATACTCAACACCTCATGGTGGCAGCAGTGATAAAACCTCTGATGTTTCATCACATCCTCATCTTAATAGCTGACTTCAGGGCCCTGCAGTCCATAAAACAGTTAAGTCTACCTCTCCCACCACAACAATCCTTTGAGTATCCAAAAAACCCAACCAATTGATAGTAAACATGGCAAAGCAAACATTTGAAATATTAGTGAAGACCCATGACAGACAATTTTTTCTTCACTTAAAGTAGCACCCATTTAATAAAACAAGTAATTTTTACTAGAGGTTTACATCTTTATTAGCTCATAATCTAATCCCCCCATTTCCTAAGACTCTTATAAAGAGAACCAAGTGACCCCAAGCCATGGCAGTGAAAAATACAGAGATGCTACAAGTCTCCTAGTCTACCAGTACCAAGGACTTCAATAAATGGTTAAATTCACATTTTATAGTTAAGTGGAAGCAATTCTCTCTTTATGCAAGTTCAACAATCATTCAGACTTCACTTTCTATAATTTGCCCATGTATATAATACAATATGATTGTATACCATCCCTTCTGCAGTGATGGGAAACATAATACCCATATTTAAAAAGGGAAAGAAGGAGAACCCAGGAAACTACAGGCCAGTCAGTCTCACCTCTGTGCCTGGCAAAGTCATGGAGCAGATCCTCCTAAAAGGGCTGCAAAAACACATGGAGGGTGACACAGAGGTGATTGGAGGCAACCAACATGGCTTCACCAGGGGCAAATCATGCCTAACCAATTTGGTGGCCTTCTATAATGGAGTAACATCAATGGTGGACAAAGGAAGGGCAACTGACATCATCTACCTGAACTTGTGCAAGGCATTTGACACAGTCCCACATGACATCCTGGTCTCCAAACTGGAAAAGAATGGGTTTGAAGGATGGACCACTCGCTGGATAAGGAGCTGGTTGAATGGTCGAACTCAAAGAGTTGCAGTCAATGGCTCACTGTCCAAGTGGAAACCAGTGACGAGTGGTGTTCCCCAAGGATCAGTACTGGGACCAGTGCTATTTAACATCTTCGTAGGAGATATGGACAGTGGGATCGAGTGCACCCTCAGCAAGTTTGCAGATGACACCAAGCTGTGTGGTGCAGTTGATACACCTGAAGGTAGGGATGCCATCCAGAGGGACCTCGACAGGCTTGAGAGGTGGGCCCAAGCCAACCTCATGAAGTTCAACAAGGCCAAGTGCAAGGTCCTGCACCTGGGTCGAAGCAATCCCAAGCACAGATACAGACTGGGTGGAGAGTGGCTTGAGGGCAGCTCCGTAGAGAAAGACTTGGGTGTGTCAGTTGATGACAAACTCAGCATGAGCCAGCAGTGTGCACTCACAGCCAAGAAGGCCAACCAAATCCTGGGTTGCATCAAGAGGAGTGTAACCAGCAGGTCAAGAGAGGTGATTTTGCCCCTCTACTCAGCACTGGTGAGACCCCACCTGGAATATTGCGTCCAGTTCTGGAGCCCTCAACACAGGAAGGACATTGAGCTGTTGGAGAGGGTCCAGAGAAGGGCCACGAAGATGATCAAAGGGTTGGAGCAACTGCCCTATGAGGACAGGCTGAAGGAGTTGGGGTTGTTCAGCCTGGAGAAGAGAAGGCTCAGAGGGGACCTCATAGTAACTTATCAGTACCTGAGGGGGTCCTACAGAAAGGCAGGGGAAGGAATTTTTAACATAATATCGGATGGGAGGACTAGAAACAATGGATATGAATTAGAGGGGGATAGATTTAGACTAGACATAAGGAAGAAATTCTTTACAGTGAGGGTGGTGAAACACTGGAACAGGTTGCCCAGAGAGGTTGTGGATGCCCCCTCTCTGGAGGCGTTCAAGACTAGGCTGGACAGGGCACTGGGCAGCCTGGTCTAGTGGGAGGTGTCCCTGCCTATGGCAGGGGGGTTGGAACTCTAAGGTCCCTTCCAACCCAAACGATTCTATGATTCTATGATTACAAATCGTATTTCATCACATCAATGAACTTTATCAGCTCTACCAAAGATGACTTTTACTAAGAAGCCATGTCAGAGCTCTGCAGCAAGACAGTAGTTCATTCTACATGGTGTGTGTACACATACACTCCTCCCCCTTTGAAGTGCATTTGTGCTATTAACATCAAGGCAACACTGAACTACATAGAACAGTGTAAAATCATATATAAATTTCTGTTTGAGGCAGATAGAAACATTTACCCATTGACATTTTCATAATGTTTAAGAACAGAGAGTTGCAAACAGAAAACAATTGTTTTTTTCTATTATAGCCTTTCCTTCCCTCTACTGAATAATAAAAAAAAAAAAGATAAAACTTAGGAATAAAATCTATTTCTAATTGCTATAGATATATTTTGAGAAGTTCTGAAGGGAAAAATCTTCATTTTTATTTCTTTTCATGCTCAAAATTAGAAGCACCTCTCAATGGGTATTCACAAAGAAGTAGTAATGCTTGATAAAAAACAACCCTGTACACCAATCAGCGACAAAAATCTTAATGCAACTTGAATGGTATGATAAACCCTGAAGGACATGATACCCTGAATGGTATGATAAACCCTGCTATTCATAAAACTAACCTTATGCATATATGTTTCTGATATTTTTATCAGCATCAAACTATTATATTAACTAACATGGAAACAGCTGACCATCTCCTCGCTTCCATCCTGGCATTTTTTCCTGTATTTGTTGAAACATAGTAGCTAGGGCTCTCAGAGAAATTTCTTTCAAGCAAGAACACTGATATTTTGCTTGAAAATGTTTCCATGCAACTCTAAAACAGTGTTAAGTTGGGTTTTGGAAAAGCAACATTAACACTGAACGAAGCTTAAATCTATCTTGAGAAGATCACCAGCTATAAGAAAATGGGCAGCAGGAAAGAGATCTAAGCGTAGATACAAATATATAATTAAATTTGAGATAGCATGAGATGTCTTGCAGAATAAGCGCTTAAGAGAAGCAAAATGTAAAATTCCCCTTTCCAAGTGTTTCCAGATCCCCAGCTGTTGTCTGCTGTTTCCCCGAACACTTGCACTCAAAAAAACCAGATAATCTAACTCAATTATATTACATCTTGAGCTCTTTAAATATGCAACTTTACTACTCTCCTCTACTGAGAGGAGACTCTTGTTCTTAGACGAATACACAACCCATTCAGACTAATGCTGGGAAGGACTTGCTTCTGACAATCTACACAGTCACCTGCACAGGATTCTGGTTACCAGCTTACATGGTATAAAATGCTATAGAGAGAACTGCAGTTGATTTTGAGACATTTCTGTATACAAAAACCATTCTATTTCCTCACTTTATCTATTCTGCATGAGAAGATTGACAATTTCTAAGCACCAGCTGCAATCTCTGATACCAGAGTACTTTTTTTGTTAAGTCCGATGTGAGTTCCTAGCTAGTAAAGGGGTGTGAGATCAAGGAAAAGTAAAGTAATTACTGCAACCAAATTTACATAGTGCTTCCCTTGGTAGAGAGCAGAGTACTGGGAAGAAATATTTTCAAGACCATCTTGTGAATTTGAGGGAACTGTGAATGTCAGGAAACTAAACTCCAAAGGAATCAGATAATCACTTCTAACATGCTCATCTGCTGCAACATGCTTTAATCAGTTATTTTCCGGAGGAGGACAGAAGCAGACTTGAATTCCCTATATTTTAAAAACATTTCATATTTATAAATTAAAAAGATCATAAGAGAAATACTTCTTTTTACTTTTGTTCTTTTGCTGCAAGCATGAACTTATTTTAATATTCTTTCTGGCTCTTAAAATTTCATGTTTACTTCTGCTCCTAACTTTAAGTTAAACCTAATATGGGATTACTAGTACAAGAGATTAGACAAATAAAGACTCAAGACAATATTGGTAATTTCCAGATTATTAGAATAATTTTGTCCTCTACTTTTCCCCCTCAGCATTTAGATGAGGCACTGTGTATTAGGAGACATACTGGAAACAGTGGCCTTTTTGGAGATCTGACAGAAGTAAAAAATGCTGAGTAGTATGATAACTGCAAACTTTGCTATATCTCCAACCTCAGTACTGCAAAAAAAATAGAAACCAAGACCAATTCTTGAATAGTCATTGAAAGAAGATAAGTTTTCTTCCCACTCCTGCAGCTACCAGTTACACATGTTGCTGCCACACATATGCTGATGAAGGAAGAGAGCTTGCCTTCCAGCAGTTATTTACTTACAAAACATTTTATTGTCAATTGGCAATATTCAGTATCTGACAAAAACAAAATCTAGCCTACAATTGAATTATCACATTGAACAGATGTAATTGTCATTATAGTTTTACATGAGAATCATTATCCAAAATCTTCTTTAAAAACATAAGCACATCTGAGGACAAAATATTTTTCAAGTTAATTTCAGTTTTAACCAAACTGGTTTTATCAATAAAAATAAACCAAAAAACAAACACTTTTCCAAACAGGACTGCGTATAGAATTTCTGAGAGATAGTTAAAAATAACATTCACTTTAAAAACACAACGTATGCAATCTTACACAATCACTTCCAATTTTTGGAAGCGGCCTGATGCATCCTCCTCATTCATTTCTCTCACTTCAACTTCCCCCACTAGCCACTGAACAAGAATTTCCATATAGAACTAATTATCAACTTAGAAAATCCACCAGCATATTCTGTAAGAAACACTATAAATAGCAGCAAACATTTTTCCAAACACAGTGATGTAACTGATATGCTGCATGGCTCCCCTTCCTGGAAATGTGTATCTCAGCAAACCAACTGCAGATCACACACAAGCTTTTTTCAATCAAGTCTGCATTGTAGTTTCTAAAACCAATTAAGCATAAGCAGCAATTACTTATTTTTTACAAACAGTATAATTTGTTTCCCCCTAACTGAAGAACATAGCATGTAAACAAGGAGCATACTGGCCTGACTGCTGTAAACACTGACAACAGAGTTGAAGTGAAAATGGTAATAGCATTAACTAGGTAATTTGAAATCACACCTCAGCAAGTGAGCTGTAGAGCCTCTCATGTGAGCACAGTGACCATTTACTGAGAGCCAAAGCATGGGGGTTCACAGACCTTCATGCTACTGCAACATTCTTTATCACACAGAATGGCTGTCTCAGCTAAATCTTAAAACTATGTCAAATCACCTTAAGCTACAATTCATCACAGTATTAAATTACAAAACAAATCTTAATTAAAACAACCTGAGCCAAACCCCTGAAGAACAACTGAGAATTAGTGTCACTTAAGACACACATGAGAGCAGGAGGGGCATAGGCAAAATAAGCCTAAATTTAGGAAGAAAACTGAAAAATCTGGATGCATTACATAGGTAACACATGCAGCTGGTCCCGATTTCTAAGAGGCAAACAGTAAGTCCAATATTAGATGCCTTACACAAAAAGCAACCCCAGAGGGTTGCTGTCCCACTTTCACAAAACTCAAACCTGGAAACATCTTTACAAACAAGCAAAGAATTTTTTTTCTCAGCAGGCCTAAATCCCAGGGGCCAAAGTCAAGAGAATCCATCAGCAGTAGCTGCCCAAAAATTTAAGTTGCATTTCTTCACTTCTACACTCTTTCCAAAACAATGAATACAAGCAATTTTCCATTGTCCATCTCGTAAGGAAATGGAAACATCCCTATATAACTATAATTCACACTGCAACCCTGAAACAAAAAAGGATAACAAAACAAGCCAAAAAACGTTTAGCATCAGGAGTACTTCAAACTAACAAAAGATAGCAGCTGTTCTTCCCTGCCTTCTTTTACACTGGGCCACATTGTTCATTTGCTAGCCTTGCAGGTAGTTTTTTCAGACCTTCTGGCAACATGATGTAAGCTGTGCCAAAAAAAAAAAAAATCCACAAAGTCTCTGAAAGCTAATCAAAGCTCACAGACAGAACAACAGGCTTGAAAAAACTAATGCCAAATCTGGAGACCATTGTCATAATCTCTGAGCAACAACAGGTTCAAGTGATGATCCAATAATACATTTTGAGAAACTTACAAATGACTGCCCCCTAAAAATCCTAAATTTAAAATATTGTATGACTTAACTAGTAACAGTATTGTTTAAACTAATAAATGCTCACCTTGTTCTGTAAAGTTCACAGATAAAATCTGCTATAGTCCTGGAATAATACAGCATTTTAAGAGAACATTTTGCATAATATCAGAGGGTTAAATTAAATACCCAGAGTGATACTTGAAAGTCTCACAATGTTTGTGAAAAAAAGTGAGTAGCTATGATGACTCTACCAATTTCCAAAAGAGTAGGGTCTGCTAATGACAGCGGGAGTTTTCTCCATCCCCCATTTATATCAACCACTTAAATCAATATTGAATTATAAGTATGTATCCCAGTATCTTAAAATCCCACCAGGCATGCTAAGACTTCTCAAACCTGCACAGGAATTCCATAAAATACTAGACACTTTATATTTTTAAAAATATATTTGCTATATTGTTTTCCAACAATAACTGAAGAATTTCTAGTACAGTCAAGGGAGCTGCCACAAAACAGCCATTTTAATGGGGTACTCCTAAAAAGCAGCATCTAAATAAACTTAAAAAGTAGGCTTTTGGTACATTTCCATGCACTAAATTCTCTGAAAAAATTTCACCTTTTAAAAGAACACTCTTTATTTTTCCCTGACTCAGCTCTGTTATTTTTGTAGCCACTTCTTAAGCCACTACATCATGAAGTTTATGACTTACAAATCAAACCGCTTAGACGAAGCGGCAAACCTGCATACCCTTGCCATTGAGCCTGTATCTATAATCATAGTTAAGCAGGAGAAAACATTTGTTCTTAATTTTCCATCTAATGCAGTTACAAATGAGATATTGCAATTAGGTTCACCTTCAAAGGAGTGAAAACCTGGAGTACAAACAGGAGTTTTATGACACTAGATCTCTCCTCAAAGCCTCAGTTTTCTTTATGGGTTTTTTTAATAATATCTTGATATACATTCCAGACAAACTTTAGAGAAGTTAGACAAGTTAGATCCATATTTTATACTAGCGAATCCTTTCAGAACCCTGTATACTAGAAGTATTTGCAGTATCTCACATTGGTTTCTCAGCTGGTACTGCATTTCAGTTTCTCCTACCTTATGCAATTTGTTCATTTCCATTGTAAAACTCGCAGTTGAGAGCATTTAGAGACATAGTGCTACAGAAACTTAGCCTTCATTTTTTATCTGCTGATAATACAGTAATACTTCATTAAAAAAAATTCTGTATGGTGGATACAATCCTCATGGTTACAAAAACAAAGAGACTTCACTATGCTCTTGATCTTTCTTACATTCTTCCTGTGATAGGCTGCAATTCCAGAGTTATTTATTACTGTAGGCCACAAGTTTCCATGAAGACAAATTAAATACATACTCCGTAATGCTTTAGACCAAGGAATTCCTTGCTGCAGAGGCTTATGTGGTCACAGGAAGTTCAAACGGAAGGAAGAAATGGACTGGAAACACCCATGGATTTAAAACCCAACAGAAGCAAGCAAACATAATGACATCCTCTGTGATTTGAGGTGCCCTTCCCCAAGTGATACATCACTAGACCCTAGAACCATATTCCAAGAATCTTCACCATATCCTTACCCTTTTATTTTTCCTGGGGTCTAGGAGCTGAACATCCTATAGGGAACAGGACACTTTGGCTAGAGACATTTCAGCTGTGGCCTAACATTTCATTCGTAAATTAGGAATTGCCGTCTGGAACATGGTATTGAGAAATGTAGAAACCTCTCACGGAAAGGAAACTAACACACTGTTACATAGTTACAGCCACCCATTGTCAAGGAGATTGACTTGAAAAAGACATTTGCAGTCCTTTCTTCTACTACTATCTTACCTGGTCACACGACTATCAAGTCTCTTGAAGAACAACTTCATATTGTTACTTTAATTCACTTATCTGCTGTGTGTGGCCTTTATTTTCATAGAATTTGAATTTTCAATTTGTATGCACTGCAGTACTGGCACAGTTTAAAATCCCTGAATAACATTACACTTGAGTTTCTGGCAAGATTAATGGGAAGTGGATTTTTGGAAAACCCTTTAAGCAGTCTGTAAATGGCCACAGGATGCTTAATGGAACAAGAAGCAATTTTCACAAGTCAGCTTTTCTGTGTGGTTTTTACAACTTGGACTTAGTTCCAAGTTGAAGATCTTTATATTCCAAAGGTTACATGAGGATTTTGCCTTAGAGTTTACTTTCTGCATATAGATAACACTTCAAAAAAAAAAACAAACAAAACAAAACCAAACCAAAACCAGCATTAATAAGAGGTCACAATTATATTTGATTCCTAAACTTCATTCTCAAGCATTTGCTTTTTTTTTCCAGAGCACATCAACAGCAAGTAGCCCCAATAATATGAATTTTATAATTACTTTGCAATTGAACTGTGAAGTTGCAAGTTTGCAAATATTTCATGATAATCCATCTAAATAAAAACCTAAATAAAACACCTCCTGTTAGGTTTTCAAAAGTTTGCCTTCACATCTGAGCCAATTTCCTTGCTGGAACAAAAGAAAAGCACCTGCAGCTCATCTTAGCCCCTTCACCGGCTTTTTCGCCACCCTCTCCGACCCCCTCCACTTTCCAGAGCTCAGAAAAGATTTTTCACTTCCTTTTACTTATTGGAGCACTGATACTTCAAAAATCAAAAAGTTAAACCATTAACACTATTTACTTCTCCTATTAATTGTCCTAGAAATACTATTAATCTCTTTGGAATTGATATTGTCAGTGTTGACAGATGAAAAGGATCTGTAGATCTTCGTACTTCTGAAAATCTCCCTCATTGTGATGAAGAATGGATTTCAAGCATCAGAACTAAAAAATATGCATGTTTTATTACTTCTACAGCATTTAAAAGAATTAAAAGCTCTCTGACTTACTGCCTTTGCAGGAAAATCAGCTGATTTCAGTTCACATTATATTTAAGAATGCTTTTTATGAGCTAATGACTCCTTTTATCAGAAGAAAATAAGCAGGCACCATACTTTGACAATAAACTTCCCTTCAATTATTTTAGCACAAAATTCCACTCACTGTACCATGTAACATGATAGCATTGTTTCACATGAAATAGCACTGCCAGCTTCTGCAGTACTATCTAAGGGGGACAGAATTGGAATCCAGTTGTGTAATGAACTTCTAATAATGAACTTTGCAGCCTTCAGTGTTAAAACCCAGCACCATTGTAAACATGCGAGTGAACCCAGGATTTATTTTAGTCTCCAATTGCTCACATAACAGGGATTTATAACTTGGAAGAAAAACTCATTATGTGAAGACATTAAGGTGAGTTACTGTTTCCAAAGAAAAACAGGTGCCAAATACATTCATGATGTAACTCCAATTTGGATCATTCTGGAAGACCACAGAGTTCAATCAATTACAAGCTGCACAAGTAATTCATCTTGGCTTGAAGCACTAGTCAATCATTACCTCCTGCTAAAGTAGGATTCCTTGAGGCTAATAACACGCGCTCTTTCTTACCTACATCCCCAGCAGCAGAATGTTTACTTTAAAGTGGCTCATTTTTCACTGGCTTTCAAATTCAGAAATGCAGTCAAGAAACACTCCCCAAGTTTGTTTTTTGCATTGCCTGCCTAGTCACCTAACAGTCAAACAAGCCATTTGTTAACAGTCTCCAGAAGTATAATCGGCAGTGAGATGTTTAGACAATACATTTATAGAAGCAACATCAGAAAACTGTGATAGATGCCATTTTTAAACTCATGTACACAAGAATTAAGTGATCCAGTTAGTAATTTTGGGTAATAATAAATACAAATTTAACCTCATTTGCACAAAACCAAACCTTAAACATCTCTCCTTTCATCATATACTCTCATTACTTCCAGGTAAGTAACAGTATTTCTGCGGTTAAGATGTACACAGAAGAAAAAAACAGGTTTGCAGATCTCAGCCCTAACAAGCTCCAACTCCCATAAAGCACAAGTGAAGCCACAGTTTCATAAGACAGTTATGTAGATCCAGAGGCTCCCAAGAAGAGGTTGACCTGAATTCATCGCACACTTATAACACCTCCATTCTTTCTACAGAAACTCCCATCCTGTTACACAGCAATTCAAAGCAATAAAAGGGCTGACCAGTCTAAGATTTTAAATATCTAAAAATCTATTTTGGGAACTTGACCAGGTTCCAAAGCTCACCTACTCAATGAAAGCATCAGGAATCTGCAGACATGGCTTGGGTAGAGAAGGAAAAAGCCCACAGCTTGACAATTGTTGTGGCTGTTTTTATCTCTCAGGGACAGCCCAATGGGTAGCAGTGCCTTCATCAAAGCAGCATAGGCTTGCATTTAGATGAAAAGGTTATTGTCACAGTTAAGGTACTGAAATTGTTAAGCTCCACGTACAGCTCGCAGCTGTTTGTCACAGAAACTCCTGAAGGTCAGGTAAGTGATTTTTGATCTATCATACAGTAGTGTCCAATTTCTAAGATGATGGCTACCACAGCAAAACTAAGTTTACAGACTTCCTTCATCCACTCATGGAAAGCTGAGCAAGCAGCTCCACAAAGAAAATCACCTACAAGGGTCCACATTAAAGCAATGACTCATTTTGTCCTAAAGCAATTGCTCACAAGGCTCAGCAGACTAGAAGGTGCACAGAGAGCCACACCTGCTGTTTCCTACTTCAGCTGAAGAATTCAAAATAAAGCTCATGGATCATAACACTTTTCTGATCTATCACTGTAACTAAATTCGAGTTGAACAGATCCAAACCAGTTGTTTCTTGAATTAAATGAAGAAATGTGTGCATTTCCCCTCCCTCAAGTCTATCAATTCGTCTTGCCTACAACTGATCTTCTAGTCAACCTTCAAACACTAAAAAATTTGCTACTCTGAACAGCAGCAATTTGAATTAAAAACAAAAAAAAACCAAAAAAACCCCAACACAGAATAGTTTGGGTTGGAAGAGAGCTTAAAGATCATCTACTTCCAAACCCTCTGCCATAGGCAGGGACACCTCCCACTAGGATCAGGCTGCTCAGTGCCTCACTGAAAAGAATTTCTTTTTTATATCTAGCCTGAATCTTCCCTCTTCAAATTCACATCCATTATTCCTAGTCCTGCCATCACATATCCTATTAAAAAGTCCTACCCTAGCCTTTATCTAGGCCACCTCATATGTCACTATGAGGTCTCCCTGAGCCATCTCTTCTGCAAGTTGAAGAACCCCAACTCCTTCAGCCTGTCCTCATAAAGGAGTTGCTCTAGTCCTTTGCCCATTCTTCATGACACTAACCATTCCTTCCCTACTCTGTTACTACCTTCTGTTGTACTACATGCACTTGCTGCACGTTGTCTTCAAACAAAAACAAACTTACCATTAAGAACAACTGTCACTTCTTTGTGTACTGGTATAATTATGAGAGGTTTTAATAGTGGCATTTATTTCTGGAGCAGTAAATGAAGAAATCTGTCAGAGATGTTAAGTAACCTTGCATCTCTTCAACAGGTACTACTTAAATTCACTTCCCTCATAATAAATTTTTCAATTTTTATCATCACTGTTTACTGTAGTAGCATAGGACATATCAGGTTGTGTGACACTCTTTCTATTATGCAGTCCGTGATTTTTAAGAAAGTAAACTTGTTCAGAAATGTTTTGCACAGAATGTTCTGCTTCCCACAGCTTGCCTTCTGCATCCTTTGCATAAATCTGACTATTCAACACTTAAGCATTAAAGTAACTTTGCCAAACTTCATGGCTCCACAATCCCCTCTGTACAAGCCTGAAGCTACCAGAGTCTCCAGCTCCCTGAGCAAGACCCCCTGTGCTGCTCTGCCTGCCTCCAGAAAGGCTCTGAATAGACACAGGAAAGGAGGAGGCAGAACAGCAGTAATTTAAAGTTTAATATTCTGCCTACAGCTGAGGCAAAGGTAAACTACTTGCTTTATTCCCTGAAAACATACTAGTTCCATACAAAGTTACTCAGAGGCCATATGTGACCCTCTAATCCCCACACCTGAAGAACAAATATTCCTCCTCAAGGAGAACTAGAAGCAACAGTAAAAAAGTAAGACCTGCAACTGAAATAAGAATATTTAACTGTATTTAATTGCTTTTTTCTTCCTTCCCCCCAGCTGAACAATATTTAATTCAAAACTATTACAAAGAGTAAAACACTGAAGAAGTCCTCAGTGGCTATTTATGCAACCTCAGTGTTCTGCACATTGCAGCAGATAAATGTTATGAGTGTTACCTGAGGAACTAAACTATCCAACTGCAGTTAGATAGAAGGAGAGCAGCTAAGCTCCTAAAACACAATTTTTTTCTGTTGTTCTGACCACAGTCACTTGAAAAAAAGAGTAAATTTGATACTTAAACAATACAAAATGCAGGTGCACATACATATTCACCCTACCACACCACATTTTTGTGTATTCCTTTTTCCTTCATCGTCTTTTCGACCCCTAAGGAGATAATTACCAATATCTTTACATCAGACTGAAAGCTGAAGTAGTTGGAATAACTGGATAAACACTTTATATAAATGCTGTTTTAAGCAGTTCATAATCTTCACATCTTCCACCTTTGACAGATCAGCATTACACATATCAAAGCTTCAAGAATGGCTTTGAATATTTCCACTCCACCCTTTTTCCAAAGGATCTTATATCAATACACACTGATTTGCAACATATGTGTATCAAACCAAGTTTTTCCAGTGGGTTAAACAAGAACTGGATACATTTTTGATGCCCTTTTTAATACTTGGACAACATGTGCTACTTCCCATGCATAGGTAGAGAGTTCAAATTTGAGAGAACAGGAAGCTACACAAAAAGAATGGGGACTGTGACCTTCTGACTGACTTCTTTTTTTGTTTAGGTTATTGAAAAGATCCAAAGAAAACAAGCCACTGTGAAGTCTGTTGTAGTGACATGAAGAGTTTGAGGTTTCCCCAGGGACAGGAAGAGAGGGAGTAGGGAGTATTTATTTTGAGGTTTTGTGTTTTGTTTTGGATTTTGTTTTTGTTTTCCTTCCTCCTTTGAATTCTTTATCCATCCTGTGGGTGCTGATAAGAATCATCACTTTCCAATTACAGGTAACCACAGGCACAGAGGTAAAGCTTCTGCTGTTTTCTGGAAATTCATAAATAACACAGTATTTTTGAAGAGTCATGATGCAATAGCCTTAAGTCTCCATGCAAATAAATAATGCATTGCCATGCATATAGAGAGGACAGGCATTCCTTTCACTATGTATCCTTTCACAATCTCAGTTAAAGGCTTCCAAGATCAGTATTAGAACTGCACAACAGCAGTCATGGAAAGATGAAAGCTATTTAGGAATGAATCAAGTCTCCTACAGCATTTCTTAAGTTACAGATCTTATTGCAAGGATCCCTAATCCTCCTCCACTTTCAATGAAAGGTATGAAGTCCAACATAAGAAAGAAAATTTAAAAAGGTAGAACTTGCCCTAGTACAAAAGCTAACAGAGAAAAAGCAATCTACACATCGCACTTACGGACAGAAATCAGAAGCGTTAAGACTATACTTGACTACAGAGTATTATAGTTTGTAACTGTCCAATAGGTCTTCCAGATGCCTAGTATTTTTCTTACAATTTGCCTAGACTTCCTTTCAACTTGCTTTAATTACCACTCCATCAAGTCTAATACTAGACTTCATTATCAATTGGACTGTTAAAAGACATTAACAGAATAATTTCAACTCTATTGTGTTCTCATTCTGGAAGGCACATGAAACAGAGAGCATAGGACTAGAAAGCACACCCTGAGTCACCAATTTGCTGCTCTAATATTAGAATCAACCACATCACATGATCCACTTCCCTTCATATAGCAGAGGAAAAGTAATACACTCCAACAGTCCTAGCAGTTTATAGGGGCAGAAGGTGCACCCTATATGTCTGTGTCTTTCATTACCAAGAACATGCATATTGATTACAAACAAGCTTCAAAATGAACAAGCCGATTTTCATCTTGGAGCAAAAAGAAAAAAAAAAACCAAAAACACATCAAAACATGGTATTTTAAAGTTTTTCCCCCACAAATAACTTGGCTTATACAGAAAATAATATTTCAGAGACAGAATATCATTAGTCATCAACAGTTTATTTTCAGGCTTTTTAAAAAAAAACCCCTAGTTTAAAACAAGTCTCTATCTCAGTGAAGATACCTCTATGGATTGACCAGTACTTCTCACTGAAGTTGGATATTTGTTCTACTTAGTCAAAAAAAAAAACCCAGTACTTCATGAGACATCTCATGTAAACTTACTCCAAGGCTTCTTTCTCTAAACAAAAATAACACTGAGAGTTATAGAGGGTTAAGTTCTACACAACCTCAAGTTCACATAAACACACTTTTACTGTACAGCATGAGCTGTTTTAACTTTGAAAAGACAGATTCATCTTTTTAAAGGCTGATTAACAAACAAATCTCAGATAAAGAACCCCACAAAATTCCACTTCAGTGGCTGTAAAATAAAAGTATCAGCAGAAATCCTTGTATACTTATTACTCCAACACAAAAACTGAACATCTTTCATGCATTTTGATATGCAATGCAAACATTAACATTTTGAATGAGGAGGAACTAGCTGAGGTTTCCATAATTGAAAGCATTGAATACAACACCTCAATTTCTACATATTTATTTCAAAAATTTAATAAAGCTCTTACAGTATGTAATAAGCTCATTTTGGTCTTCAGTGCTCTTGGTGATTTTTGGTCTTGTAAAAAAAAATCCAAAAACCAAATAATGACGGTCTCCCATCCTCTCAAAAATCACCTTTTTCTTCCGGTATAAATTTTGTCCTCTAGTGTTTTCAACTGAGCTATCAAGGTTCAGAATCAATCTATAAGAGCTCTTTTGTAATGAACAAAGCAGCAAGGTAAATGGATTGCTTAGTAGTCTGTATATATGAACATTCCCCAGGTACAAGCTTGTATCTTATGAGGGCAGTATCTTGAGATCTGAACTGTTATTACAAAGTAAACAGCAAAACTGCACTATCAATGCAAAATTTTGCACACAAAGTATTTCAAGGTCATTTTTTAAAGGTACCTTATCCACTATCTATGATAATATGTACTAGAAATTAGACCAGTTTAATTATTACAGGATGTATATGAATACAGATGCAGTCTGCGGACTAAAGTGAGCCTTAGCTATAAGAACAGGCTGCACAAAAGAGCATGATACAAGGCAGTATCACATACAATAGATATTGATGCAGAAATAGAAGTCCAGCAAGAACAACAAGGTGGGGCAAGCAGTGATACCCAGTAAGAAGAAACACAGAAATAGCCATTCTGCTTCTGGACAGCTGCAGCATAGTACATCAGGGTTTAAATGAGAAGCAGTAACATACAATGGGAAGCTCAGAGTTTAACAGCAGAAACATGCATCCCACATGTCCTCCTCACTAAGACTTTACAAGGTTCCTCACAACTTAAAAATGCCTTCTGTGTCACTGTGTCCAACCACTAGAGTAGTAACATCAGATGTGAGCAACTGACTTCAAAGACACTTACATGACAAGACAACTATATAAGTGGTTTGAAGCAAGACTCAGCTACCACATGGAATAAGCAGTTAATATTTCTATTTTTTGGCCAAACGACTCCTTTTTCCGCCGAGTATAACAATAATGAATTGTCAAGAGCCAGCTACATATACAAAGCATGGTATTCTCTTGCCTTTTTCAGATCAAGCTCAGTGAAGAGCTTGTTCTCCAACAGGATCTTAGAAACCCACACACAAAAGCAGAGAGCAGTACTAAACTAGAGGTTGCAAATGGCCATACTGCATTGTCATCTGCAATTGTTATGGAGATATTGTACCTTTACTTCCATTCAATCACTAGTTCTTCATTCAAGTGTTTCTATAGCATCCACTTGACTGCACAAATTAAGGCGGCAGATTTTGGTTGATTAACATGGCTCAGCCATTGCTTTCAAGAGACAAATCATAAGACAAGATTCTTTTTTTAAAAAAGTACTTTCCTGTCTGCTTATCCCCAGCACAAGGAAAAACTGACAGGGCACTTAGTGACTGGTGGAAAATTAATTTGGGTCACTCTACAGAAGAGTTGCTATGGCAACTGCATGCAAAATGTAATAGGCACACTCTTCATCAATGTTAATATAATACCGGCCACTCTTCACAGATTTTTAATCTATGTAAAACAAACTATGTTTCACAAGTATTTATAGAAGAAAATAAAACTTGTATGGTCACCTCTTCTTTGTCAAAAAGAAATCTCAATGGAGTATACAATAATCTGTCACATCATCTGAATTTCTTTAGAAACTAATTCCCACACCTAAAGGTCACATGAGAACAAGCATATTTAACTAGAAAACAGGAGGGAGGATCAACTGAAGGGTTTTTTTTCCCATGATACACGAATTTAATACCCATAAGTCCTTTTTATACAGTAAAGCTAAGGGCTAGAATCAGAAATGTGACACCATTCTAAATCAAAACAACTCTGCCAGCTTTACAGAAGACACAACTTTATCTGACCTCAAAAAGATACATTTTCATCCACACATGGTAGGAAGCGAATGCCTGAAGCCAAAAGCAGTTTTGACATATATATATCAAGTATCCTAGCTTCTTTTATCCAGATTATTTATTTATTTTAGGTCAACTTTGATTGCTTCAGAGCCTGCTTTAACTCTCGAATTCTAAATGTGGTTGAGCATTTTAAGACTAGATTTTCTGTCAGCTACTATTATATCATAGAATCAAAAATACTTGAGCTATAAAAAGCTTAAGATTCATAGTTTCTTTCCTAGACAATGCTAGACTGATTAAATGTTACATCTTACTTCAAAGATGGTACAGTCAACCATCAGATGGCAACTTAAGAAACCTTCGATGCTACAAAAAAACCAACCAAAGAAGAGAGGACTTGCCACCTCTCAAAAAAGAAAATTCATTTACCTCTTTTTCACTAACAATATAGTGCACAAGTATTCAAATCCAAGACCAAAGCAAGCATTTTACTCTGCACAATGTATCTACAAGCCATAGCATGCTGGTTAATACACAACATCTTTGAAGGCCCCTCCTAGAACAAACAACACAATAATGGTGGATTAGTGGGTGGGATTGCAGTGATGATGTGCCTTTGTGCAGCACAATGCTACTTCAAAATGTCACTGCACTGAAGGCAATTGTGTCACTTGGTTTTTTTATGGGGCCTGAACATGATTTTGGGGTCTGGTAGCTTCCCTCAAGACAAGTTTGCAGAGCATGCAGTTGATTGAACCAGACAGAGATGATTTTAAAAGTGGATCTCCACCTCCTCTTGGCTGTTTCCCAGGTTAAATTTAGATAAACAAGCAAGCTGTTTTTGAAGTGTAGTGTAAAGTCACCACATGGCAGCAGTTGATGTCAATACTTAAAGATGAAAACCTACACTCAAGGCATTGTATTTTAAAGAACACCCCAATCTTCATAACTGAGAAAGGACAAAAATTTTAGCCTTCAATGTTATACCAAGCATTGATTTGACTCCATATCATAAACCAGGTTCAATGGTTTTAATCCGAATTAAAGTGAGACTCAATAGCCATTTCAAGTATACTAATAAAACATAACTAAATGAAGAGCTTTTATTTTTTTCCTCCTTTTTAAACAAAAACCCATCTTTTTGGTCCAAATAATTTGTGCAATAAACACAGTGCCATCAAGAAGAACAGCAGACTAGCAGAACTTGCTTTAGTATTAAAGCCATGTATCATCTCCTGCCAAAGATGTATTTGCATTTAAAAATGGTTTAATTTTTGTGCAATTTTTTTCTCCATGTGTCAGTACCCACATGATAAAGACAGACACAGACAACATAACACACAATTTAGAGTCTGAGAGAATCAGGATGCTATTCCATTCTTAAAAGCAATTTTAAATTTAGATTGCCATTCTATATTAAGCAGAAGCACCCTACTGAAACAAACAAAAGTAGTTCCATGAAAAAGCATTTGCTTTGAGACAAAAATCTAAGGCACAAAACTAAAGAGGTGAAACATTCAATAAAAAATTTGTAGTGAAACAGATGCCAAGTGTTCATGGCCGAAATAATCACTTATCTTTCTATTATTTGGATAATATTTGGGAAGAAAAAGGTGTTATGTACAGCAAGATTATTCTCTAAATAGCAAGCTATTCTCAGGATGCTTAATTATTTCATAATCACAACAGTCTGACTTTTTAGGTTAAGAAAATAATGCTTTGAGCTTAGAGAATTTAAGAGCAGTTTCAGTTTCATCAGCATTATCAGCATTACAAGTTTCCAAATAAACACAAGTTTCCTGTACATTCCCATAAGTGGAGATTAAAGTTTATGTTCTGTATTCTCTAACAGCTCCTGTCCATTCCTTGTTCAGTGGCTAACAGATACGCAGCCAAGTATTGTATCTGCATTTCCTGCATCCATTATTACAGACGTAAACAGCTCAGAAATTCAGATTCAGGGTTTAACTAGCAACAATGAATTGGGAAATAATAAGTTGTGAAACAAAAAAGACTCTCCTCACAATAATTCCTAGTATTCAGATTTAAAATTCAATTCACCTAACTTGGACACCATTCACAGGCACTATTGCTGTCCTATCCCCAGAGTTGCCAAAACCATTATGCTACCCATTGGAGGAGCTTCCCAAGTCTTGTTTGTTGAAGCTGTCAAGCTTACATTCTGAAGCACTGTGGAGCTGAAATTAAATTCAAATCCTCCATGGCAACAGTATAATTTGAACCTACATCTATCATATTTTACATGAACCTTCTTACAATTAAACATTTTATGTAAGACACCCAGGAAGGATGCTGTGCTCATAAGTTAACAGACTTCAGACAAGAGGAAAAAACTCATCTTCATATCCTGGCAAGACTTAAACCTTGGCACTAGTGAATGGTTCAGCATCTGAGGTGAGTCAGATAAAGACCAGAAGTACAACATAAGGCAGTTCAGGAACATAAGCATCAGAAATTCAAACACTTAGAGACTCCTGGCATAGGCAGGATTTGTGACAGTGAAGCAGAATTTGATAGTATAAATTTGAGCTTCAGGCAAAGCTATTAAAAAGCCCTAAGAAATATATTAGATATTTAAAACAAAGCCAAGTTCTTCTCTACTGCAGAGAATCAAGGGGAGCAAAACGCCGGTATGGCAATAACTATATTTTTTTTAAGTGATCACTAATTTCGTCAGTGAGAATATTCAAGATAATCTGTGTTGAACTGAAACAATCAAAATGTTCCAGCTGGAAGTATCATGCTTTTTTGAGAAAATCCCCATCGATTGTTCAGAAGGCATAACTGTAAAATGAACTAATAAAATCCAAACTTAACTGAGCTTTGGCTTAAGTCTGATCTATCACAGTCAGTAACTTAAGACAAGTTTATCATATGCAATGTACCAAAAGCAGTAAGGTAACAACAGGTTGGTGCTGATAAAAGAGAGGGACTCAAACAGGACAAGTCATCCCCCAATCTAACATGTAACTTGTATCGCAACTGGCTTTGACTTTATTTAAGCAGTCCAAAAACAAATGATGTGCAAGCTCAAATGAATATAGTGAGACCTGTCACATACTCCACATGACTTACTTAACATGGCACTTAAGCACTGACAGAAATAAACTAAAACCTTTAGTGTGCTCAGCACAGTACATTATCTTTTCTATCTTTTAAACAGAAGGTTTTTGAGAAAGGGAGATGGCTAATAGTATATTCTCCAATTGTCACAGCACAATTAAGTGCTTAAGCTGGGAACAGCCTGAGTGGTAGGAGACATAATTTAACTGAAGCTAGGATGCTCACACTATCCCTCACATTGCAACTAGAACTTCAGTAGACATGAAGGAATCTGCACTATCACCAGCTGAAAATAATGTTTAGAGGCCACCGCAGGCAGCAGCGACAGTCTCAAAAGTCTCAAAATCCTGAATTATATTACATAGTTTTCAAGCTAGTCATGTGAACAACTAGACGAGGAATGAGTATGTTCATTCTATTTACATAATTAGTGACCTTATTAAGTTGGCCCTTCAGACATTAAATTCTATCTATGCTCTTCTTCTGAAGAAGTTTATTGCATAAACTACTTAGCATAATTAGAGCTTAGCATAATTGTAACTTACAAACATAATTGTAGTTCAAGGCCTGCTTACATGTAGATTAAGGGTTTTCATTCCAGGGGAAAAACTGACAATAAAAAGCTAGCATGGACTGACACCTGCCAAATGGGAATCCTGAGTATGAACAGGAGTTCAAATAAGTGTCAATTCAGTTCTATACAAAGCCTTAACAACACATGAAATGGGTAAGCAGATTTCCTCCCCTGTGACCTTAAACCAAACCACTACCAGACAATACAAATTAGATCTATAAATACATATAAATAATGCTAAACTCTATAAATGTCACATTAATACAAACAAGGCAGAGCTCCCATAAAATACTAGTATCTCCTCTAGCTTATTAATTTGTTTCTATTCAACTGATAGGGAAAGAAGAAAGCCACAGCTACTTTGTGGCCAATGATCCTGATCATACATACATGAACCTGCCTCAGTTTTACATTGAATTATACAAATACAAGAAACCAAAGGAAATACATCTGGTCAACACTCAGACAGTGATTAAATACATCTATGAAGAAGGATGGGTAAACAAAAATGACATTACACTAACTCTCAATGCCAGTCACAATCACAAAATTCAGGCCTGGCTCACAGGCCTAAACAGAGTGTCAAACCAATTAAAGGTAACACTAAATCTAAGTTGATTTCTTTATTGAAGGCAAATGACAAACTGAATATAGCAGATGTTAACAGGAGAATTCTGATCAATGCATTGACGTTAAGTAATGCATTACTAAAATTTTTGAAATTACTCCCTTTGCACTAAAACTTGCTATTGACAGCAGGTCAAATAAAAAAGCAAGATTAAAATCCAAAGTGCTTATTGCATTATTTATGCAAGTATATAAGACAGTCCAGCTGCAGAGACTAATTGCCTTCTAAGTCCATTGAGCCGGATTTAAAGAATAAGGCAAGAATTTTAAATGTCATATAATTAAATTGACCACAGGCAAAATTTCACTGCAAAAAATATCCTATTTTCTGAGTCCCACAAGGGAATGAATCGGGCCCTTCCAAGTAGTTCAGACTCTATGCACATGTGACAGCTGACATTTGACATATGTACTCTGCAGAATTCCTGTATGTAGTAGTCACAGCTAGTGTCATTAAAGCATTCATAGACTTCAAAAGCATAAACAGAAATGCTTAATTTCAGAAATAAAATTTGCAATGACAGAAAATTCTCTGAAAACATCTATTCCCAATCCTATTTTACCTATTCTGATAAAGCACAAGTTTGCCAGTGAATCTTCCAATGTGATGTAAATGGCTATAACACCAAAATCCATTCTGCAGTGCTACAAGCAGCAAGCATAGCTGCCTTAGTATTTGTATTTCAGATCAGCAACTCTCCCAGTAATCTCTGTACACAGGTAACAAGAAACCACCAAACTAGCTTTCTATGCTTCAAAAGAAATGGCAAACTCTGCTCCAAGGCTGCCCCAACACATCACAGACATGAGTACGCATTCAGTTCACCAGCTCACTCTGAAGTTTCAGTTTGCTACAAACTTGCATTAGTGAAATAGTCACAATTAGGTGTTATCACCAGCAGTAAGAATTATTTCTGCCCTACTCACTAAGAAAACAAAAGCTTAATTGGTATTATTTGTTCTCTGAATTACAATATAATTGTGTGATGTGACTGCCGTGTTTAGTACTGTTAATCCTAAATATACAAATTGTCACAACTTTCAGATTATCTTTGTGTTCATAATATGCTACAAATAACACAACTTGATAGTAAAAGCACCAAACTGAATACTTCTAAAAGCTGTAGCTACAGCCCTCTAGCTACAAAAGTGCTAAAACATTAAGAGAAAAAAGTGCAGTAATGTGAAATAAAGTTTGAAAGATTGCTTCGGTAATTGTCATGTTTTCATATTTAATTACTTTAGCTGAAAATAATTTTGCAACAATACAAAGTCCTGTTCCAACCAGTACAACTTTGGTTGCTGGGAAAGATATGTCCATAGAGGATAATTTTCAGGACCAGCACATAACTGTGGTGACTTATGGATAAAGATATACCTGCTCACTGCAGGGAGGTTTGACTAGATGACTTTGACAGTCCCTCCCAACTCTTTGATTCTATGATTAACAGGTCAGTCTAATACATACACAAAGCACACTGGAAAATGTGCTATAAATTCGTATTTATAAATATGCAGCAGTCAAAAGTTTACACAACTGCAAGTTGCATTTATCTGCTGACTCAAGTGTTTGCTGACTAAACTATAGCACGTAAGCTGCATTATCACTTTGTACAGTATTGTTACTTCAACTAAGAAAGCTCTGTCAAATGCAAGATACCACAAATGTAATTTTTCCTGGGTTCTGTGAGATCAGCCACTTGTGAACAGGAAGTCTGAATAAGAAAAAAAAAAAATCTGCTTATCCCATATTCATAACATGATTGCTTGATTTCTCAGGTGTTTAAAACCAATCTGTACAGTAGAGAGAACCTGTATTTTTATCTAGAAAACCATCCAGTGGCAATACAGGAGTAATAGCTGCTCTTTATTTGCTTCAAACAGTGTGCAAGACTTTCCTGGCTTAGTCAGCCCAACCAGATAATCATGTTCCTAAATTTGTCTTTTTTTTCCCCCCCAAGGAATTTGTGCTTTTAACTCACAAGTCTATTAAGTGCAAAACAACAGTAAATACAATCTGTTTACATACCCAGAATTCTGTGTTCTTGAGACAAAAATCACCACATTCCATTATTTTTTCTGCTTAAACTGAGGGAAAAAGACCCGCTTTTGCAGCCTATATCTATTCAAATAATTGCCAAAACACTAATTATGCACTGGACTTCCTTCCACACCCAAACTCAAGTTTTCATATAAAACACAGAGGTACGCTATTAAAATTTAACACAAAGCATTCAGTCTATTTATCACCTCTGAAACCATTAAGACTAGAGGAATTTCTACTAAATTAGAGAACTTTGGCTTGAAATTTCTGACATAATTGAATACAGCTATAACATAATAAGATTCATTAATTTCTTTTATAATGTCTTCCTTGAGTCTAGTTGCTCAAAATATCATCCAAAATCTTTATATTCTTTCATTTTTGATTACTACCCTATCAGTAGGGAATTCCCCCCTTCCCATTCCTCCCAGCTTTGGATTCCATTCCTCCATATAATATACTGCTGTCACTAAAACAAGACATACTAATTAGCATCTATTTTACCCAACATCTTCTCAAAATAGGTCAAAACAATACTTTAAGGGATTTCAGGTGGTACCAACTGGGCCTGCTATCACTTACGCTACATTCCTCCTCTCTGTCCAGTGCTAGCATTCAGATCCAAAGTACTTTCAAATTAAAAGTTGTAAATTGCTCTAGTTTCCTAGTACTACCAGCACAGAACACGTGCCTTGTTAGTGGTCCGTGCCACCAATGCATGCTTTCCACCCCATCACATGAAGAGAGAGAGAGAGAATGTCATTGTACAATCTATTCTGGTCCCATACATCTCCCTCCATCTCAGAGAGCACCTTAACATCTCCCTCCACCTCAGAAGAGAAAGGAGGAGGGTGACAAGTGCCTTTTTTAAGAGGTAGATGTTAATAGACTGTGTTCAATTGAAGAAGAGATGGCCATAACAGGGCATTACACAAGACTGTGAAGTCACATTCAAAATGGGAAGGTGAACAAGTAATGCCACACTGGTCTCAGTTTTTTCCCAAAACAAGGGCACAAGAGCTTTCAATGAATCCAAAGTAGGACATAAAGCAAGAGATCATTCTTTAAACAAAGCAAGGTTAAACAATTATACAGAATAAAAGCCTAGCAATAGCCAGGGACAGTACCATTAACTCAGGGTGCCACAGGCCACAAATGCTTAGAGTGCTCTGAAGCAGTCTTTCTACCTGCTTACCTGAAGTAAGGCTCCTTCCAGCAGTGACCAGAAGTAGGTGCCATGCAGAAGATAATAATGGTCCATGTGATACTTACTTCAGTTCATTCACATTAACCCAAAGCCACACCTACAGCTCATTTAGAACACCTGATTTGATCCCATCACAACTTGACCAACCTGAAAAATACTGCTACCCTCTCACTTGGTAAGATAATAAAGCTGTGAGCATAACACTGTAGCATATACTTGCTTTTATGGTGATCTATCTTTTCTTAAAATATGCTGCAACATTTACCAAGCTTACTCTCAGAGAGAAATAGGGAACAAGCCATAAGAAAACAAGAGAGTAGAGTTTCAGCAGCAGCTAAGACTAGACTGCAGGTTTCCACACAGGGTGGTATACATCAATGAGAGGAATTGGGGAGAGCAAACACATCTAGACAAAGGCTTTTTTGTTAGTACTACAACATCCAGTGAAGTATTCGATGAGTATCGTGGGAATGAGTCAGCTAGAGGAATTGTTGCTAAAAACACATGCCTATTTAAGAGTCTACCACTTCTACCTCACTGCCACAAAAGCTGTGTTTAATTTTTTCTGAGATCTTAAGGTACTAGTTTTTCTTCAAAATACCTTTGAACTCCAAAGGAGTTTCCATTACTAAAAGTTCAGGCATTCCAACAGATAT
The DNA here is from genome assembly GCA_013400935.1 of Turnix velox. Classification (NCBI taxonomy): domain Eukaryota; kingdom Metazoa; phylum Chordata; class Aves; order Charadriiformes; family Turnicidae; genus Turnix; species Turnix velox. The sequence continues at coordinate 4,270 of VZTY01025151.1, read as the reverse complement.
ACTTTAGACTGCCTCAGAAAAGAAAATGTGGATAGCTCAACTACACAATTCACAAACTATGAGACATGTTATTCACTGCAAAGTAATACATCCTTTAGTAGGAAGGAGAAATAGTGTTTTGCATTTTTGGAATTAATTTATAAGAGCATTATTTTATGCTAGCTTTTCAGTTTCAGAATAAAAACCATAAAGCTAATGAGGTCTTAATAAACTCAAATCTGTGCAAAATTTCCCAATACATGTGCTATATAAAGACTCAGTCCTGCCATGTTTCCTGACCCAAACAGACCTTTTTTTGCAGGAAAAACTCTGACACTGAAATGAGCTTTATTCTCTAACAGAAGAATAGAAATTTGAACCCTGCAAATCAATGCCTCACTATCACATACAATTTTAGCAAAACTGGTATAAAGAACAAAAACTTTAATCTTCCCATTCTGTCAAAACACATTAAGACAAAGTTCTAAAAGACTTGGAAAACTGACACTTTGTAAAAGCAGCTATCATTTTTCACACAAGAGTAGATTAAGTGAAGAACAGTAAGACTGTGTGAAACAAATTTATCTCTGCAGTGTTAATTTCAAATCCACTCAACAAAAAGTGAATGACAGATTTCACTCTCCCATTCACATTACATATAAGGAGATGTATAACAAACCCAGGAGCTTGTTTGTTTGCTTTAAAGCCACCTTTACCTACGTAAGTATTGCTTATTTGGAGTATATTTTACAATATTTGCCACAGCAAGTAAAATTGATTACAAATCCTTGACAGTTAATCACATACAATAATTTCTTTAATTGTTCCCTTTCGTGGTTCACATTTACATTCACACACAGGACAAAAGCTCCACATCGCTATCTCAGAAAAGCCATTACATTCCTCCTGGGCTGAATAACCTTCACATCTGAGGAAGCACAGTCAAGGGAGAGCAGTGGCTTGCTTTTATACTAAAAAAGTTTAGCTTTAATATCAGATTAAATCTTTAAGTCATCTACCTTACCTGTAAAGGCCCAACATGAACCAGATCCCAAATCACCCAGCACCACCCCCACAGCAGCAGCATCCACAGCTGGGCTTGGTGGGAACCCCTGCCCACAGCCACGGACCTTGAACTTGAAAAGCAACAGCATCTTCTGAATGAAATGAAGCCCTCCCAAGGAAAGTTTGCTATCTAGATAAAGACCTATTTTCATCACAGAGACAAGCTGTTGCTGGTGGCAGGAACAGCAAGCAAGACCTGCACAATGGGCAAGGTCCCCCAAACATCAGTGCAAACTAACTACAGTTTCAAAGCCCCAGGGGAGACAATACTGCTCCCACACATACATGAAGAAAAAGAATAAAATAATTTTTTACTTCAGCACAGCACCAGCCAGAGCTCCTCCAGCAAAGCCCTTCCCTCAAAAGGCTTGAGTCTGTATCACAACAACCTTAGAGAGCCACTGATATCAACCCACAGCTGCCTCCAGCCTAGCAACTACAGTTTAAAGACCTCCACCTCCCTCCACCTGTGAAATCAAACAGCCTCCTTCAGCCCCCTCTCCTCTTTCTCCCTGGCCAGGTGGGTCCAGCAGCTGAGGGAGCTCAGTCTGAGCCACCTTGTTACCCTCTCCCTGATTAATTTCCCTTTTCTTAATCTGCTGTCTCTAATTCATCTTCCTTGCACCATGGCCCAGAGTTTGACAAAATGGTCCAGGTGGAGTTATCTTGAAGGTCAAGAAAAAGCTTATTACTCTTCTGTGATCTCTAATGGAGCAGCTTTTTAGGAGCTGGGGTTTGCTGGTAGACCCAGCAGCCCATGGCTGTCTATTTACTGAGGAAATCAGTACTAAAATCGGTTCAGCCTGTAAATAAATTCTTTATAACTGTACCTGCCTCTGTCAATTCCCTACTTGCAACTATGTTTTGAGGGTTTTAGCACAAGCATTGTGGATCTCACTTCTCAAGTTATGTGCTACTTGATCAAAATGTATTGCAAATCTTTAAAGCCATGGTAACATTGCTATTAACTTTCTTAAGCAAAACTGTAATCTCAGGAAAATACGCTGAAAGAAGATACAGCACTAAGAGCAGTTATGTTCCGGGTAACAATGTAGCCACAAATAAAATCTGTTGTAATGCATGTGCTTTGCTTCCAACGTTTATTGTGTTCTTTTCCCTGAAACTGCAACACTAGAAATTGGGACTGGCTGAAATGACATGTAAGAAACTAATTCAAGATTCTTTTTTCAAGATTATCTTTGGACAAGCGGGTCATTAAGAGGAGGTGGATATTTAGAGTAGTCTGACATTACATCTGTTCATAGTTGAGTGTTTTGATGAGCCGTCTGTTGTGCTATTCACCTTTGCATTTGTCAGATAAAGCAGGCAAAAATTATCTTCCTCCTGACTGCATCCCAGACTCGTGAATCAGAGGAGAATCCAAAGCAGACATGCACATTTGTGGGGGATCACAATTACATTTGTTAGGGGAAATAATACAAATAGTAAAAATCAAAACCCAAAACCCAAATGCTGTCAAACCAGGTTTGATGGGAATGGAAAATTAGTAGATGATCTCTGAAGGCCAGGTGGTTCTTGTTTTTTTTAATTCCTTTGAGTCCTTTAGAAATTAGATGGGTGAGGATGTCTCTCTTTTCAGCCCTAGTGTTTACTGTGAACAGAATTAGTAGGCAGATGCAAAACTCGTAACAGGGAACTACAGGCCTGATAAGCAGCCCAAATAGCCCACAGCTGGCCTTCAACTTGGTGTACAAAACAAAGACACCCACGGTTAAGATTGTGCATGCACATGCAAGGCAGGAGCAGGAATTTGGAAGATTTTTGCTCCCTGGTTCCATCTCTTGGCATGTATAGGTCCCATGTGCCAAGACTGTGGGACAGGATAAAATCCAAGCCTTGGAGCTACTGGACTGAAGGAAGGAATGCTATATTTCATTCCACTGGGACCGAGTTGTATCTAGGGATACCTGCTGAGTAGTGTGTGTCCACCCAGGAGCCCTGGATTCCAGAGAACTTGCTCCTGCCTGCAAGGGAAATGTAAACATTAACCTGTTACCCACCAATCTTGCTTTGTCCTGCGTGTATGGATGTGTGTATGGGTTAGGAAGTTAAGGAATTAGCTTAGCCATATGTTTAGACTTGGGCTACATGCCTTCTATTCGAGAATCACTGAACCCTTTTGGTTACATCAGTGTTTCACCTCATTTTAAACTTTACTGATGGATTTTTACAGTAATGACCGAGCTCCCAGTGCTGTTACTTCTCTGATTCTCCCAAGCTTGGTATTACTGCCTCATCCTGCACTTTAAAATAACCTAAAATAAAATCTCCATGCAGTAACACATCTTAATTAAACTCAACAAAGTGATGACAGTACAGCTCCAAAAACCTAAATTCAGAAATCACTACTTTAAGGCGACAGAGCTGTGCTGTTCTGACAAAAATCAGAATGCACTCTGTTAATGTGCGAGGACATTGTCCACAACAGAACATTAAAAAAAAATCCCCTGTCATATCTAGCAAGAGGATATTCCTGGATGAAAAAAAGAATTTAACAAGGTAGGTTAAATCACTAGACACATACTCTTCAGACAAGAGTTTAACAAGTGGCTACACTTTTGATGCTGTTTCCCTATATCGCAAAAACAAGACCTAATGCTAAAGCTAGAGCCAGGGGATCAAATACAAGATTTGGCCATTTTACTACGTATGAAAGTATATGAGAGGTATAGTACCATCTCTACCTCATCACTTCACAAAATAAAATAATTATGAAATGAAAAAATTAAATAAGTGAAATTCCTTTCAATGAAATAACCTCCTTCCTCTCCTACCCAGAGGTGCATGCAAATATTATTGTCTTCTTTCATACAAGAGAAAATAAGGCATGGGAAGAAATACCTACAAATCCAAATATAGAATTATAGAATAGTTTGGGTTAGAGGGGACCTTAAAGATCATCGCATTCCAAACCCCCTGCCATAGACAGGGACACCTCCCATTAGATCAGGCTGCTCAGTGTCTTGTCCAGCCTTGCCTTAAAATACCTCCAGAGAGGGGGCATCCACAACCTCTCTGGGCAACCTCTTCCAGAGTTTCACCACCCACACTGTAAAGATTTCCCTTCTTACATCTAGCCTGAATCTACCCTCTTCCAATTTACATCCATTATTTCTAGTCCTGCCATCATGTACCCTATTAAAAAGTCCTACCCCAGCCTTTCTGAAGCCCGCCTTCAGGTTCTGAGAAGCTATGATGAGGTCCC
>VZTY01025144.1:28103-51812 GCA_013400935.1 Turnix velox | reverse complement strand
CTAATAACTTTCTTTCCACTGATACAATGTACAAGTTTGGGAGTGGATTTATATGGTAATATCTTGGATTTTCAACTTCTAAAATCTCCAGGTTAATTCTGAAATGAGCTCAGACCCTTCTGATATGAGAAATCAAGGTAGTAACTGCATTCCTTGTGATCTGGAGAACTGTAGAAGGGACTTGGAGATGCAGGTGAACCTCTGAAGGTCCTGTATATAATGAGTGTACACAGAATTCATGGTGTGCATGTGGCAGACAGAAAATGTTTTCTAGTGAGAGATCCTGTGAGAAGAACCAAGAAGAACCAAGATCCAAGAGTAGGTCCTAACAGTCTGGCATTTTACTATTTGTGACTTTCTTTGATGGAGGGGAGAAAAGGAATAAACAAGCAACAAAAAGTACAGCCAGGAAATTGAAGGAGAACAATGAGATGCTCCCTTGGGACTAGAAACACAGATAGCCAAGTGTAAACTCAACTTGAAGAGGGACAAAAAGGGAACTTTAAAATGATAGGTGGAACAATTATGTATATGATACCTTTAAGAAACAATTGTAGATGCCAGTGGAAAAACTTAAATTGCAGTTAATATTGCTAAAAATGTGGAAATTATCTTGAATATACTCTATGGTCTAGTGGGAGGTGTCCCTGCCTATGGGAGGGAGGTTGGAACTAGATGGTCTTTAAGGTCCCTTCCAAGCCAAACCATTCTATGATTATGTTCCTATAATAAGGCATCTCAGGATTCTGATCTCCTCTCCAGTGCCTTTTTGGTGTGCTACATCTATAACTGCAAGAGTTTAAACCAGGACTGTTGATGAGCTAGTGCAATACATCTTTCATCAACCTCTTTGAAAGTAATGTGGCTGGATGGAAATCAACCACACAGAGGTTTAGGGAATTGCTTTCTGAAGCCACACTGTCTCAGCAGCTAATGGATATCTTTCCTTGATGGCTATTTGGAGCCAGTGCAGCTGGNTTAGGGAATTGCTTTCTGAAGCCACACTGTCTCAGCAGCTAATGGATATCTTTCCTTGATGGCTATTTGGAGCCAGTGCAGCTGGTAGAAAAAAATATCACTAAGAAGAATTCAATTTATTTTTTCATTAAGTTTAGTGTTGACAGATGATTTCCAAACGCTGTGCTGTACTTTGTGATCATAAAATGTGAAATATGTATCTTTCGTTCATAAACAAATCAGTGAGGGCTTTTTCATAATCCTTCTCCCAGAAATTTTCCTTGTGGCTACATCAACCTGAAAACATACAAGTGTAATCCACTGTGGTTTAAATGGGGAAAAATGCTGAGGCTGTCAGCTAAAATGCAGATGTGAATTTGTATATCTTTATTAACTTGACATTCAAATCACTGTTGAATAGAATTTCCCAGACACTAAGCAACCTGCTTTTAGGAGGTACTTGTTTTGGATGGTTCCTCTTATTGCTTTTGCTGCTTTTCTTAATGTGAGCAACATTTTTATTGGCTTAAACACACAACAGCTGGCTGATCCACAAAAAGTAAAGCCATGAACAAGTTATTTCTGCACTCAAGATTTTTGTTTGTCTTGCACAATTTGGAAAAGTTATTTTATAGGAAAATATTATTGGTGTTGCCTCTCTCTGTTCCTTTCACCTGGCAAGGTCTTTGCTTGCTATAGAGCTATAGTCATTTATGTAAAGAGTATGTGTCTATCCGCTCCTTTCACCTGATTGAGTTTTGGCTTAGTAAGAGGCACAGAATTCTGACTCATAGGAAATAAAATACCACTTTACAGTGTCCTTCCTACTGTAGAGAGTGACAAGCTCTCCCTAGACACTAACAAAGAGGGAATCTGTGATCCACCTTTTCACCCCCTTTATAATACAGGATGCATCAGAGCACTTGGGGGTTTATTTGTGGATCAGGCATATCTAAACTGCAAACTGTCAGCCTTTTCCACTCTATTGCTCTGCTATAATGAGAAATCTACTTTGTGGATGATTTTTCCCTGTCTGAAAGTGTTCACCTGGCATCTTTTCTTTCCATCTTTACCAAGTGATGACCGTGTCCTCTAATGAGGTAATTATAGTGTTTCTGCAATGAGGCTAACTTAATCCTTTCCTATTCCTTTCCTACTAACATCGAGTTTGAGTTCTGCTGACACTCCTCTTATCTTCAGGAGCCCCTGGCAGAGGAGAAAGTGCCTAAATATTTTTTATTTCTTCACCCTTCCCCTCCAGGATTTATTCTAATCATCAGTCAACCTGGCACACTTCCATTGGGGCAGTTCATGAGGCTTTTCTGTATGGGAAAGTCACAGAATCAATTTCAGGGATTGGAAGGGACCATATCTATCTGGTCATAGGGCTCTATTTGGATGAGTAATCACCCTGTTGTGTGGCAAATAGTTTACATGCAAGGCAATCTGCTGAAGAACTTATGTTTTGCTTAGATCTCAGAGCTTTTTAGGGTCTGTGGGAAGTATTGGCATTAGTAAGTGTCAGTGAGTGGTCTCTAGTGTAAGGGTGAGCTGTATGCAAGGCTAGGAACCCAGTGTTGTGCAGCTTTGCAGGTTTTCTTGGACTCCCAGTGATGGAACATTAGAGAACACAGGGTAGGAGTTGGGATTTCTCTTTTGTGAGGAAGGAATTGCACCATAGGCATGCTTGTTGTACTTAATGTTTTCAAGAAACTAGCTTAGGCAGGAACTCAGAACTTGGAAATGGTGTGCCTTTGCTTTTTTTTTTTCTTCCTTTGTGTAGAAGCCAAAAGCCATCTCATTAAATTGCCACAGACTTTTGTTCTACTCCATCCTGCCAAAACACAATATAAGATCCAGCATGGCAGATCAGATGGCAATTTGCACGGCACCCGAAGTAAAAACTATTTGAAATAAAGTGTAAAAAACCTTCAAAATTAGTTTTCCATTTCTGTGATCCACACAAAATGCAGTGCTGTGTGGCCTGTTTTAAAATTTAAAAAATTTTTCTTAGCAGAATTAGTGGCAAGGTCCAAGAACTGTTTCCCTGACATGACTGCTCCATAATGCTCCTTTTCTCACTGGTAAACCACAAGGATGCCTCCTCAGTAGGTCTGCTAATCCCAAACAGTCCTGTATCTCTGTGGGATGAAGAGAATAGATAGTGAAACACTGGAACAGGTTGCCCAGAAAGGTTGTGGATGTCCCCTCTCTGGAGGTGTTTAAGGCCAGGCTGGACAAGGCACTGAGCAGCCTGATCTAGTGGAATGTGTCCCTGCCTATGGCAGGGGGCTTGGAGCTTAATGATCTTCAAGATCCCTTCCAACCCAAACTATTCTGTGATTCTCTGAGAATCTCTGAGGCAGGTCCGTTTACCCCTGTTCTTTAAACTGACATAATAGGTGAGAGATCAACAGAGATTGTGGATGTCAATTATTTTCTCTGTCCCAGCGTTAGCAAGACCATCTCTCATGTTTTCAAGCTGAAATGTGTTTACGTTGGAGAAGTGAGCAATCTCCAGGGGAACAAGTGGCCTTCTTCCCAGAGCCACAAAGATGGTTAGCATTTAGAGCATCTCCCTTAAGAGGAAAGGCTGAGAGAGCTGGGTCTCTTTATCTTGGAGGAGACTGAGAGGTGACCTCATTAATGTTTATAAATATGTAAAGGGTGAGTGTTGGGAGGGTGGAGCCAGGCTCTTCTCAGTGACATCCAATGATAGGTCAAGGGAAAATGGGTGGAAGCTGGAACACAGGAGGTTCCACAGAAATATGAGAAAAAGCTTTTTCAAATTGAGGCTGACAGAACAGTGGCACAGGCTGCACTGATAGGGTGTGGGGTCTCCTTTGGTGACATTCAAAAGCCACCTGGACACCTTCCTGTGGGACCTGTTCTGGGTGTTCCTGCTCTGGCAGGAGGACTGGTCTAAGTGATCTCTCAAGGTACCCTCCAATCCCTGACATTCTGTGATATACAATTTGCTTGCTTTTCCTGTGTGGAAAAATGCCATCTGATATGCAGTGAATATGCAAGAATTTGGTCTTACCCCAGACCAATAAAAGTTTTAGTAGATAATGTTTTTTCCACACTACAAAGCCTTAGAATGGATTATGAGTTATTATTAGAAGGGATGAAGCAAAATAAATTGTAGTAATAGGAAAGTGGTGGAGAACATGATAAATCAGGCTTTTAATAAGTACTACTAAACTTTCTGAAGGAGAGCCAAGATGTAATGACTGTGTGTGTTTGTACAATTTATTCATGCAAGAATCTGAGATCAAAGTAGACCATCCTACAGAGAGTCACATCCTACAGATCTTTTTTGTCCTTCAGTAGAAAGAAAAAGCATCATATTTTATGAAACACTGGCTGAGTGTCTCGAACAGGAAAAGTCTGTCTCTTCCATAAATTTTCTTGATTTAAGTTGACAAAGTAATTTTCTTACCCACAGCTCAATTTGATTAGTTTGGTTACCTGCTTTCAGTAGACAATGTTTTGCAGATTTGGAGATATTCATCACATCTTTGCTTATGACCTTGCCTTCTGCTATGGAAAAAAAAGAAAAGTCTTTAATTAGGTACCAGAACTTAAGTAGCAGCTTGGCTTATGTTAATTTGTTTATTTGTTCATCTTTTTAATAAAATCCTTATTTATTCTAATCTGTTTGAGATGTGCTTGGCAAATTACAAAGGCCTGGGTAATCTCCTGCAAACAATCTGCATGTTTTTTGTCTCTGCTTCCCAAAATAGTCCTGTACTTTTCTCAGAATGTCATTGAGGTTTTCTCAATGTCACAGAAGTGTCCTTCTAGTGCAGTCCTCCCTAGAAGATCTTAGGAATCTTTGTGTCTGCTCTATCTTTTCCTAAGCAGGATTTTCAGAGGTTTTAAATATTAGATTTAGATTTCTTGTGTTATCTGTAATGTTATAAAAGCCCCCAAACTATAAGAAATAAATCAGCATTTTCTCTGTAAATCAGAAATATATTAATTGATAGCTTTGGCAACCACTTTTTTGCTTGCAAAAATACTGCTGCAGAGTAGTAAATTACAACAAAAATACACCACCTTGTTAAGACCTGCACTTTTGTTTTTATTTTATTGTCAAAATTTGCAAGTCAATAGACATGCAGCATACCCCTTATCAGCAGAGAGAGGCATACTAGGCTTTCAGATCTCTCTCCATGTCTCTGAGAGCAGTAAACAGCTTAAAGCTGTCACAGTGAGGCAGATACTTGTAAAGAAGGATTTAGTTAAGTGATACTTAAAGGTTAATGAATTTCACCCAGAGAATAAGTAATCTTTTGGACTAGCACTGAATGATGTATCTGGCCCAATAACTTGCTGCCCTGTTAGATCATTAGGATGCCTACACTGAAGCTACCTAAGTATTATCTTTCCTGCTCCCTGTTTTTTCTCTTTTAAACTTCCATCATAAACCACCTAATTATAAGCAGGAAATATGTATAAAAGTGACCTTTAAATTTTCTATTTAGCAGCCAAAGCACACTGAAGTTAATGTGAATATTTCCATTTACTTCAGTGGACTTTATAGAGATTTTTTTTGGAATAGTCTTGTAAGTTGTGAAGTTTTGCAAATGAAAAAAAAAAAAAGGAAAAAAAGACCAAAACCAAAGTAAAGTAGAAAACTCCTCAAACCCTATCTGGGATTGCACTGGAACCTTGTCATAATGGGATACATCAAAACTGTTCTTCTCAGAGTGTGCATAGCCTTTGTCTTGAAAGGTATCTCATCCAAAGGTCTGGCTCCACACTGTCATTAGATTTAAAGGAAAGAATCTCTATTCCATCAAAAATGTTGGTTTATCAAAGTTGTCTTAAAGTTTTGCTAGTTTTTATCCTCCAATTAGCTAATTCAGCAGTCTTTCCCTTGTTGGTCATTTCCATCTGATAATCTCATACTTTCTACCAGAAATTCTTAAGTCCTGAAGTACATGACCTGTATATTGTGCTACTGTATTTTGGTATTTTTAGAGCTTCAGCCAGGACCCAAATGTTACTCATTTCTTACTATCCAGTAAGCCAAAACTTTCCATTGATTTGAACTACAAGTTTTCTACAATCCCACCACCCTCTTTTATTTTTTTCCCAATCCCTGAAAATAAAAAAGTTTATTTGGTTCCATCATGGCACCTGAGGAATTTTATGGATTGCCATTTTTAAAGCCTTATCTTCTAAGAAAAGTTACCTGCTTATCTATTACATTACCCACTTTATAATCTTTGTGTGCTCTTTCTGAACTTCATCTACCCCAATAAAGTTCATAGACTCATAGAATATGTTTAGTTGGAACAGGCTTTCAAAGGTCACCCAGTCCAACCCTCCTACAGTGAGCAGAGACATCCTGCACTAGTTCAGGTTTCTCAGAGGCTCATCAAGCCTGGCCTGGAATGTCCCCAGGGTGGGCAATATAAGGCTGATGTGGCATGCTCTAACTTAGGTGAGCATTTATTTCTTTATATCTATTTTTCACTTGTTCTTTGTGGTTACTTTTTGGTTTCTAAATCATTTATGCTCTTGATGAGATTACAATAATGAGGAGAGTGATGAAACACTGGGACGGATTGCTCGGAGAAGCGGTAGAGGTCCCATCCCTGGAAAAATCAGAATAAACAGAAATTCATGGGATGTTCTGTAGCCTGCAAGCACTCTCCCATATCAAAACCTTGCTGTGGTCACTGAAGTGGCAAACATTAGGAAAAAGGAAATGCCACCAGTTGATGTCTCAGGAGGGTAAGCATAAACAGAACCCAGCTAGAAAAGCAGTAATCATTTTCATTTCTGAAGGAAATAGTGCCCATGGGAGGTTATCACAAAGTCTGGTATAGATCTGAATCACTTCTAAGGAAAAAAGCCTGCTTTTTTTCGTGAATACAGGAGGAATGTTTTGTGGTGAAACTGATGTGCTTTTAGTGACCAAAATGGGAATCATGTTTGTTTTACTAAGAATTTGAGAATCTTGGAATTAGATTAGTCCTGATTAAGTTCACTAGCTACTGAGCTAAACCTTTGCCTAATACAAGCAAAAAAGTCAGGAAAAAAGTTAACTTTTTAGGCACAATAACAACTTCCAACTGCTTCCAGGGCTTCCACCATTAAATGTAAAGTTTATCCCATCTGTGTGTGAATAAGGAGAGACTTTTTGGTAATGTGCACTACTTTGTGTCCCAAAATTCCTTCCTGCTTCACTGCTGTCAATCTACAATATCCACAAGCTGGAAAGAGACTTGAGTGTCAAAGTAATCTTGGTATTCATTGCTAGATCACTAAACTTAAAGATTACCTGGTTTTCCACATCAACAAATACAGGCCACAGCATGAAGAAAAACTGCTAGAAATTGCTTGTTTCAAGTACAAATGTCCCCATATTGTTACAGAATTGTTTAAAATACTCTGAGTAAGTAAAATGCAGTGACTACTCGGCAGCACAGAAGGAAAAATGGAGATGGGGTGACCTGAGCACATAATCCCACAGCTGAGCTGTTATATTGCCCATCATTTCTCAATGAGAGATAGTAAAAATTTTCTTTGATACATTCTTTTAAATGCTGAGCATTTTTCTCATCAGCTGCCTCCCTAAGCATTTTAAACTACTTCATTTACAAGCAATGGTACATTTTTACTGTGCGGTTGGAGTAAAGGGGAATGTATCTACCAAAATTTATAAGAAATATTTGTGTAGACCCTGCTGAACAAAACCAAGTTGTTACTAAGAGCATATAGGAACAAAATTTATCCAAAAAAGGAATTTTGTGAAATTTATATATTGAGGGACAATGAAACCAAGGGACAATGGGTAGTTGCATGCTTTCAAGTTCCATACTAAATGCAGGATATTCTCATTTCCAAATGTGTACATCTGGATCACTCACAGATGCTCCTCAATCATGTTTGCCAGCTATTCTTTCCTCTTTCCAGCTAAGTCTTGCCTCTAGTAAATTCAACATTTCTGTATTTTTTCAGGGAAAATGCTCAGATTCAGGGTTGTCCTCTATATCCAACTTTTATAGCCTTCACAGGCATTTTTATGGCATGGACTAATCAGTTTTTGCTTTATCTTGACAAAGATTTACTGAGGAAAGTCAATAAATACAAAAGTACTGCACTAAAAAGATACATCTTTTAGCAGTGTTTTCTTTGTGCCTGTTCCTTTACTCTTGAGCTTCTGTCTCTCACAGCAACAATACCTCTTCATCAAGGGAAGATAAGAACAGACAAATTAATCAAAATCACTGATAGCTGCTCTTTACCATCTGCTTATGGTAACAAGAGGAAGAAGGTTAAAAGGCATCTAAAAATAAACTTTTAATAGAGCTTTTCACCCTTTTAAAATTACATTTTCTTCTCATCTTATCATGCTTCTTTTTCATCATGTCAGTTATATTTTGCCCCATTTCTATGTCTTGTTTTTACCAGCTCTCTTTCACCTTTTCTTTTTGCCACCTCCATCTTCTTGTAAGTGCCAATGATAAGTAGCTGCAGAAAGACTTTCTTCCATCTATAAAATCAATCAGAGATCTTAAGTAGTTTAAGGAAGTCAATATTTCTGGCATCTTCCTTGCTTTATGCTGTTAAAAGGTGCACAAGAAATCTCCATCCAGTTTTAAGGAGATTGGTAAGGAGATTTTACTTACATTGTCACTTCTTCTAGTTTCCATTAACTTCTGAAAATGCCAGTGCTCTAATTTCCTTTGCATTTTACTGATCTCTTCAGGGGAAATTTCATATATGCATATTTATGTCCTTCATTCATTCAGTATAGATATGCCTCTCTAATACAAGCTGAGAAAAGGACTACCCTAAGAATACTACTAGGAAGAAGTGGTTCAACTTTCTTCTCTCAACTGACTGGAGTAGGACTTTTTAATAGGGTACAGATTAACAGGACTTGGAGTAATGGATGAAAATTGGAAGAGGAGAGATTCAGGCTGGATATAAGAAAGAAGTTCTTCACTGTGAAAGTGGTGAGACACTGGAACAGGATGCCCATAGAGGTTCTGGGTGCCCCCTCTCTGGATATATTTAAGGCCAAGCTGGATGAGGCAACCTGGTGTAGTGGGAGGTATCCCTGCCCATGGCAGGAGGGTTGGATCTAGATGATCTGTAAGGTCCCTTCCAACCCAAACCATTGTATGATTCTATGACTAATGCAGTTTAGTCATCCTGCAGCCAGGGAGTACTGAGTAGACACACATCCACCAGCAACAGGGTGGAATATGGAGGAATGAGTCTGTGGGCAGAAGACTCTTTGTTTCATGAGGCTGGGCTCTTCCTTTGTGGCCCAGTTCAAGATAGATCAATTTTAAGATGAGTGGATGGAGTATGCTTATGTTTATGCTGTGAAAGGAAGGTAGGAAAGGAAGGAATTGTGAAGTGAGAAGAGCTGGAAGACAAGAAATGTTCAGGTCTTCATGGGTGGCAAAGGTTAAGTAGCTGAAAAGAAGGGAAGGTGAAGAAAGTAAAAAAAAAGGGAAGTAGAGTGTTTTGTTTTGGTTTTTTGCTATCCTTCACTTAAAAGCCATCGAGATACTGTGATAATGGAGAAGAAAGGTGAGAAAAGCCTGAGAAGAAAGTCAAAGCTGGCGTTTAGTTTNTAAGTAGCTGCAGAAAGACTTTCTTCCATCTATAAAATCAATCAGAGATCTTAAGTAGTTTAAGGAAGTCAATATTTCTGGCATCTTCCTTGCTTTATGCTGTTAAAAGGTGCACAAGAAATCTCCATCCAGTTTTAAGGAGATTGGTAAGGAGATTTTACTTACATTGTCACTTCTTCTAGTTTCCATTAACTTCTGAAAATGCCAGTGCTCTAATTTCCTTTGCATTTTACTGATCTCTTCAGGGGAAATTTCATATATGCATATTTATGTCCTTCATTCATTCAGTACAGATATGCCTCTCTAATACAAGCTGAGTAAAGGATTACCCTAAGAAAACTACTGGGAAGAAGTGGCTCAACTTTCTTCTCTCAACTGAGTGGAGTAGGACTTTTTAATAGGGTACAGATTAACAGGACTTGGAGTAATGGATGAAAATTGGAAGAGGAGAGATTCAGGCTGGATATAAGAAAGAAGTTCTTCACTGTGAAAGTGGTGAGACACTGGAACAGGATGCCCATAGAGGTTCTGGGTGCCCCCTCTCTGGATATATTTAAGGCCAAGCTGGATGAGGCAACCTGGTGTAGTGGGAGGTATCCCTGCCCATGGCAGGAGGGTTGGATCTAGATGATCTGTAAGGTCCCTTCCAACCCAAACCATTGTATGATTCTATGACTAATGCAGTTTAGTCATCCTGCAGCCAGGGAGTACTGAGTAGGCACGCATCCACCAGCAACAGGGTGGAATATGGAGGAATGAGTCTGTGGGCAGACGACTCTTTGTTTCATGAGGCTGGGCTCTTCCTTTGTGGCCCAGTTCAAGATAGATCAATTTTAAGATGAGTGGATGGAGTATGCTTATGTTTATGCTGTGAAAGGAAGGTAGGAAAGGAAGGAATTGTGAAGTGAGAAGAGCTGGAAGACAAGAAATGTTCAGGTCTTCATGGGTGGCAAAGGTTAAGTAGCTGAAAAGAAGGGAAGGTGAAGAAAGTAAAAAAAAAGGGAAGTAGAGTGTTTTGTTTTGGTTTTTTGCTATCCTTCACTTAAAAGCCATCGAGATACTGTGATAATGGAGAAGAAAGGTGAGAAAAGCCTGAGAAGAAAGTCAAAGCTGGCGTTTAGTTTGCCAGTTGTTCAAGAAGTAATTTCAAACTAATAGAAAAAAAGTATTTCTTAGAATCTATGTACCCTAGGCTATGATGTGATTTGATTATCTGAAACAGATTCTGAAGGACTCAATGTTAAGGTTTATAGCGTTAAATAATGTTTTTTGCTTTTACAGATTTTCCTACTTGATGCTGAATATGGACCAAAGAAAACTGGAACTCCCCAAAGGCCAACATGCAGTGCAGTATTAGATATCAAACATTAAAATGAGCATAAAGAATCTATGTACCGTTGCACTGAGGGTTCTTAAGAGAGGATATTCCAATTCTTTCAATGTTTCAATTCATAGGATTTTTCCTCTTCATTAAACTCCATTCACTTCCTCATTCTCTTAAGCGAAATATATTTAATATTTAATTTTAATAAACACTGGAATGATGTCATATTTAATTAATTCAGGTTCCCACAGAATCATGATTGCACACACAGTGTTTCAGAATGATCCTCATATTCTATGATATATTTAGTCTGGAAGATTACTGGGGAACTCCTGGTATATGAACTCACATTTGATTTGAATTTTTTTTTGAAATATGAGATTTAACCCCAGGTTTAAGACTTCCCTGTAAAATGAGGCAAAAACTCCATCCACACCAGTTATGCTATTTAATATAAAGATAATGAACTCTTAATTTAATGACATGCATTCCTTGAAATGCAAGGACCTCACCTAAAAAAATTATGCTGCTTTTATGTGGGGGATAATTGGTGATAAAACAAGCCAAAAGAGCATGGGATACCTCATAAGATGAGGAGTAAAATGAGAGGACATTGTACAAAAGTGGAGCTCTTTACCTCTTGCCTAGGTAGTGCTGGAAGGCAGCACTCTGGGACATCAGGGACACTCATGTGGTGTACTCAGGGCTACTTAAGAGACTAAGATGACAATTTTCTGAACTTTGGTAGGTTGTTATTACTTTGCAGGGGATAGAGAATGCATAGAGAACGTGCATTCTTTTCATTCAAGTTATTTGTTTTCACAGCCACATCAAACTCATGTTAGGAACTATTCAATTAGTATTCAGACCTTAACTTTTATGACCAGAAATCCCACAAAACTAGCTGCCTCTTGTAGTCAAAGCTTGTGTATAATAGTGGAAAGTACTTGGCTCTTCTCACATTCTTTATTCTCTACAGCNCTTTTATGACCAGAAATCCCACAAAACCAGCTGTCTCTTGTAATCAGAGTTTGTGTATAATAATGAAAAGTACTTGTCTCTTTTCACATTGTTTATTCTCTACATCTGTAAATCATAGAATGGTTTGGGTTGGAAGGGACCTTAAAGATCATCTAGTTCCAAACCCCCTACCATAGGCAGGGACACCTCCCACTAGATCAGGCTGCTCAGTGCCTCATCCAGCTTGGCCTTAAACACTTCCAGAGAGGGAGCATCCACAACCTTTCTGGGCAACCTGTTCCAGTGTCTCACTGCCCTCACAGTCAAGAACTTCTTTCTTATATCCAGCCTGAATCTCCCCTCATGCAATTTGCATCCATTACTCCTATTCCTACCATTCTATACCCTATTAAAAAGTCCTACTTCATACTGCTGAAATATAAATATTATCTGCTTTGCTCAATATTATCTGCTGAAACATAAATATTATCTGCTGAAACATAAATATTATCTGCTTTGCTCAAGCTAAGCTCTTAAGTTTCTCTCTCCAATAGTAGCAACCCAGTTCTCAAAAACTGAAAAGCAGTGGTGAGGGAAATGGAGGGCTAAGTGACAGCAGGTCACTTTTTTACTTACAGAAACATTGCTGGTGTCTGGGATGACACCAGCAATGAAGGAAAAATCTGAGCAAGAGAGTTGCTTCTAGAACTTGATATTGCTGTACATTACCAGTTGTTCAGCACTTGACTAATATGGTGTGCTTTTACATGCCTCACTGCCAGAGCTCCTCCTGTAGAGCTCCATTATCACTGTATTTAAGAGGCTACAAATAAAAAGTACACTTTTTGTTTGTTTTGCTTTCAGCAAAAATCCACTGTAATGTTAGAGCTTTGAAGATTAAACTGGGTGCATGACCTAGTTGCTATGGAAACCTCTCTGGGATAAAATGAGAAGCAAGGGGAGGGAGCATTGATGAGTGCTAATTTGTAGAAGTAAGAATATTAAGTATCCTTGATCTCTGGCAATAGATAGCACCTCCCCATTCTATTTATTAGCAAAATAGTTGAAAGGAGGTATTTCTTACTTTGCCCCCTGGATAAAAATACATACACAATTGCTACTTTGCAGTTATGGTCCATTAGTCACATTAGCTTGGTTAATGTAAGAAGAATCAATATTGAACTGAGCATCAGGCATAACACAATGTAGTCACTCTCAATATGAATGTTATAGTGTGATCCTTCAAAATCTACATAAAAATGCATAGTGGTTTAACCTCAATGTCCCCCCAGCCACTCACTCACTCCTCCCTCCTCAGCAGAATAGACATAGAAAATGAGATTAAAAGTCCATGGGATGAGAAAAGGACAGGGAGATGTCTCTGCAAGTACCGTTGCAGGCAAAAGAAACTCAATTAATTTAAGATTAATTCAATTTCTTGACAAGACTCCTCTGTGGGTTCCTTCACATGGGCCATAGTGGGAATTTTACCCTACATTTTGGATGCAGTTCAGCACTTACGACTATGAAGCTGCTGAGGGTTATATTATTGGCCAACAGAAAATAAAAATTCTCTATAAAATCTCTCTGTGATATTTCTCCATAAAATCTATACAAATCTGCAGAAAGTTAAATCCTAGGAGCTGAAAATCACTTTTCTCTGGATGAAAATCCAACTTCATGAGCTTGCAGTCCCATGTGTCTTTGTCACTATCACCAGTTCTCATAAAGACACACAAATTTTTCTGCTTTTGTGGTGATTCTTTCTACTTTGTGTCCAACACAGTCCATCGACTTCTCTTCTTCTGTGGTTTTCATCTGACAGCAGAAGGTGAAACAATAAAGTAGGAAGGGTGAGGATAAAAATTTTTTATGAAGTGGAAAAGACTAGAGCAGGAGAAGCACTGCCAGTACATGTGTGGTCTACATTTTGATAAATCACATTTGATGAGCTACCTCCCCCTGACATTCTAGTTACCTCTTTAATTACCTCTTTACAGCTACAGATCTGTGTTTTTTTTTCCTTCTGTGACAGCATCTTGCAATCTGCATAGGCAGTCTGCAATTATAGGTGTAACTGAGACCAAAATGTTCATTTTCATTGCTTTAAATACTTGTTTTAAACCATTGTGGTGCAACAGAAGTTAATGCATCCTTAGTGCAGTTGTTTACTGCACAGGACACATACATGCAGAGTAGATTACTCCCTGGTGTTATACCCAGTGGGTTTAGTTCATCATAGTTTAATGAACCCATAGATCATAGCCTGTTCTTCTAACTAGGCACTATCTAAAAAGATAATGTTTCGTAACTGGAGCTGCTGTTGACATTGAGTGTCACAAAATCCTTTCTTAGTTTCACTTTCTTTTACCTTCTTTTGTAGATTTTTTTTCACCTTTTCTATGGATGGAAAATAAGCAGAAAGAGAAAAAAATTGTTACAAAGTCCAATGAAGCTCATTCTTACTTGTGAAGCTGACCTGTGAAGTGTAGACTTTTGCCATTTAGCTCCTACCTGCAGAAGCAACATGCTCAGTAGGACACTGTAACCTCCCAGTATCTGTTTCCTTGAGGTGACTGAGTCATTTGTTAGGAGAAGTAAGTGGGCCAGGTCATTCATCTTATGAATGACAAATCTTATTATTGATGCTTCCCTTTTTACTCTCTATACTTAGAAATCTCATGGCATTTCAAAGTTCCTACAGGACCTTTTATTCTTAAGTATTTTTCACACTTATGTGACATTCCGGGAAATATTTCTATATTTTCCATGTGGATTTTAAAAATTTTTCTTTAACATTCCCAGCATTGGCCTTTCTACCCTTTTTTAAAATGGATATAATGATCATCTTCTTCCTGTCACCAGGGACTTTGCCAGACACCCATGACTTTGGAAATATCCTGGAGAGTTGCTTGGCAACTACATCATGCCAATTTCCTCAGGACTCTGGGGTGCATCTCATCAGATCCCATGGACTTGTGGACATTCAGGTTCCTCAAATAGTCCTGAACCTTTTCTTCACTCAAAGCAGGCAGAACTTTCTCCCCCTGGTCCCCATCTTTTAGCCCTTCAACTCTTGAAGCCTGAAGATAGGGCTTACCAAGTGAAGGCAGAGGCAAAAAAAGTCACTGAGTACCTTGACCTTCTTCTCATCTTTTCTTGTGAGTTCATTATTCTTATTCATCAGTGTGGGTACCCTTTCTTTAAGCTCCCTTTTCTGGTTTATATACCTGTAGAAACTCTTCTTGTTATTTTTGGCATCCTTTGCCAAATTGAGCTCCAGCTGCACCTCAGCCACCCTGAACTCCTCCCTGTATGAGTGGGCAGCATCTCTGTATTCTTCCCAGGAAGCCTGACCCTGATATACATATATATATATATACCAATGCAAATTTATATTTCTACCTAGATACAGATTCATATCTCCCTGTGCTTGTATGAAAACTTTGAATTTCCTGATGTGGAACATCTTTCATCTCCTGGGGATAGAAAGCTTGCATAGTTGGGAGATTTTTTGACACATGTGCCAGGATGCATATTTTTTTATCACTTAAGAACCTCATGAAAATGAAGATAATTGGCAGCTGACTGCTTCTTTCCATCTTAATTATTAAACTTCAGAAAATTATGAATAAAAGCATTGAGATTTGTTTCCCTCCAAGTAATTCAGTATGTGCACACCACCATGAAATCATGGTAAAATATTTTCCCTAATAATGTCAAGAGCTAGTCACAGGCATTCTGCCTTCAAGAAGCAATTAGGACATTTTTCCAGAGGGGATATCTGCTAAAACTTCTTTGCAAACTGAGTTAATCAGAGTCAGTAGGAATTAATTTTTTTTTACCTCACCTTCAGAAACCCAGGGACATTTTTCACCTACTTGATTTACAAAGGAGGAAGTGTGCAGAGACTTCTCAGCAGAAAACAAATGTGAAAATTAACAAATTATGTGTCTATTTGAAGGGTATGAAGGCACCTTGAAGAAGCTTCTTGCATGTGGGGTAAGGAATGACTTTCCACAAAAATGTGTCTTGATAAAAAACAAACAAAAACATCCTACAGTTTTTGAAAAAGATCCCATCAGTATAGAAGCTGTTTGAAAAATCTCTGTGGGAGGAAAGGAGGGGATAAGGTCAGAGCTAGTGGGTAAACTTGCTTCTAGCAGACTGATTATGGAGTAGGACATTAAAATGTCTGTTTGGTGTCACCTGGGAACAAGGAGATCAGCAGGTCATATGTAAAATTACAGCTAACTAAAGCTACAAAAGATGCATTACCTTTGGGTCCTTGGGACTGGAGTTCCTGTGTTGAAAATTAGAAGACATCAAACTTTTTTAATCCGACCATAGTATTTGCCATTAGGTTAATTTTCCTTTCTTACCTCCTGCTGCTAACAGGCATTGATAGATCCAATTCTACCATTTCCTAGTTAACCCAGAAGGACAAATTAATAATGATACCCTCAGGGTTGAAATTGTTTACAACGAAGTTGAGGCAGCTGCAGAAGAGCTTGGAAACTTGCCTCATTGTCTCAACTTTAGAAGAGAGTTGCAGCACTTGGAGCATTGTGGAGATGCTGTTAACAGTTCTGTGATGCTGAGATGCACAGTGGAGATGTACATGTGCACATTAATTTGGGAGGTTAATGATAAACAAGGAAAGGAGTTATTTATCTGATAAGATAGGTGCACTTTCAAACATTCATGGAGAAAATTGCTATTTACTGATGCCTGAGCTGTAGGTATAAAAGGAGGTGCAATCATATGTGAAGCAAAGAACAGTTTGTTTTTCCAAAGAGGGACTAGAAGTGCTCTGTAGCTTTGAGATTAATGTCTGAGGGGGAGATTAGTCAGCAGATCAGTAGTTATTTCACACGACTGAGCACATGGAGTAAGACCATATGAGTTTCATATATTATAAACCATGTATTTGTCTCTGCCCCACTATGGAAAACATTAAAAAAACCCTCACAGAACTAAAATGTTTGCTTCTTTCTTGTCCAGTATTAGAATTGCAAATTGCTAAGGGTTTAGAATATCTCTGTACAATTACAAGTGAATCTGCAAGAAGTCCTCTTGTTACAAGACTTAAATTCCAAGTGATGATGCTTATCTGCTGCTTTAAATAAACTTATAGTAATTGTTTAATTGCTGTTGAAAACATTTTTAAAAATCCCCCACAGTCAGTCTCTACCATACTATTTACAGACTGGATGGTGTATACACTTGCTTCTTCTCCATTACTTTTAACCCTTTAAAGTACAATCTTTTTAGCAGAGAACTATTTTAGTTGATGGTTGCTTGTTCTTGGTGCCTGCAAAAATTTCTTGCTCTCCTGTTTATCTGGATGAAGAACAAATTTTCTTTCCATTTATAATAAAGTTTATAAAACTTTAGGATGTTACTTCTCTGACCACAGAAAGATGATCAGACTCCAGAAAGTTGCCATTCATTATTTGGTCTGAGAGTTGTAGAAAAAGTTGTCAAAGTAGCACTGTACATTGTGTTCTAAAATTTGTTACTCATTCTGCCCACACAGTGTGCTTAGGAGAGCCCAGAATAAGTCATGATCTGAACTTTGGAAGGAAATGGAGATGATAAGCAAGAACATATTTCATTCAAGAACTCATTAGGGCAGTCTAGACAGGTGATGCATAGCTTAAGTCTGGAAATATGGTTCTATAATTCAGCATCAGTGGAATGAGAAAGGGGTATTTGTGTCCAAGAGCTAACCTTCTTAGGTTTTAGGAGTGATTCTTGACCTGCAGATTGGCTATCACTAAACTGTTGCCAAGAATTGCCCTGTCCACACAGTAAAAAGTCAAAATTATTAGTGGTGAATCTGGGGAGTCCAATCAGCATCCCCTCTTCATGTTATTTCATCTAGTTTGGTCCCTGATTAGGAGGTACCCTCCCAAACATATATTTTAATTTAGTTTGACTGAAAAGATGTCTAGTTCATGCACTCAAAGACTGCTTTGTGCTGCAAGCCAAAGCATATAAAGTGGGGATGGTTAGGAATAATTTTGAAAGCACACTTATGAGTCAAAATAAACTATTAATGTAGATGCAACCAATAGAAATATAAAGTGCATAGACCATGGGCTTTCTATGGAAGCTAAAAGCTTCTTCTGAACTTGTATTTGCTTTGCAGTGCAAACATATCAGAAAGGACTGTTTCACACTATTTTCAGTCTCATCCCATAAAATGGCTTTTCAACACAAAATCAATACAATTTTTCCTGGACAGTTGGAAATCAGGTTGAAAATCAGAGAATCTCCAGAGTGTCTTTTTGAAGGCTGGAAAGCACCAGCTGTACTTCTGTAACACAGGCCATAGATTTTACAGAGTGATTCTTTCATGAAGACCCTTGTCTGCTCATACTACAAATGTTCATTTCTTATTTTAGGAGAAAATTCTTCTCTTAAAGGGACTCTGTACCTGGGATTAATTACTCTCACTACTAAATATACATCTTGCCTGTGATGTGCAAAGATTCTATTGACATGAACAGCAACATGGAAATCTGCAGAATTCAAGCATTCCTAGAGTACATTTTGTATGTAATGAACATAGGGACTGTCATGAAAATTATTTTAACTTTTGTTTTATATTAATTGCATATACTTGCATGAGTACAAGCAACTAGTTGAATGCTGTGTTGAACTTCCTTGGCTTTGAAATAGGATCCTCCTAGGAAAAATATTACCTCAACCTTTCTGGGCAACCTATTCCAGTGTCTCACCACCCTCACAGAAAAGAACTTCTTTCTTATCTCCATTCTCAAATCACCTTCTTCCAATCTGCATCCATTACTCCTAGTCCTGCCTTCCTGTATCCTATTAAAAAGTTCTACCCTGTCCTTTCTGTAGGCCCCCTTCTGGTATTGGTAAGTTCCTATGAGGTAACTCCTGAGCCTTCTCTTCTCCAGGCTGAACAACCCCAACTCCTTCAGCCTGTCCTCATAAGGGAGGTGCTCCAGCCCCTTGATCATCTTTGTTGCCCTCCCTGGAAGTCTTTAAGGCCAGGCTGGAT
This sequence comes from Turnix velox, assembly GCA_013400935.1. Classification (NCBI taxonomy): domain Eukaryota; kingdom Metazoa; phylum Chordata; class Aves; order Charadriiformes; family Turnicidae; genus Turnix; species Turnix velox. The sequence goes on along the minus strand of VZTY01025144.1, from coordinate 32,926 downwards.
GAGGCATTGAGCTACATGTTCTAGTGGGAGNTTCATAATGAAAAACAAACTCCCTTATGTCTGTTTTCATGTAGATTCAATTCCATGGTCTATCAGGAAATGCACAGAGCCATCAGATGATGGTTTTATAGCACACAACATTGAACTCGCTCTTTCAACTACGGATTAGATTGACTGTCCCTGGATAAACTTGAATAAATTTCCTAAGCAAATGATCTTTTCTGACTTTTGTCCAGAAGTCCCAAGGACATGCCTTTCTTCCTTGACCTACAGCTCTCCCACATCTACAAAGCTTTTGCAGTCAGCTTGATTTAAATATTTACAGTCCAGCAGTCTGGATGCAGAAATAAGAAATAAGTGTGTGATTGAAAGGGCTTGACCTGAATTTTGTCTTAGAAAAATCTCCAGGACATCTCTAGTTGCTGGTTTTAGCTGCCTTCACTCTCACTTCCTACTGCAAATCTTGTGTTCAGTTTTCTCCATTTTTTTTCATGCTTTGCAGTATTTCATGTTAGTGTATGCATGCACCAAAAATTTAATGGCATAGGGAAAATATTCTGTTGTAGACTATAAATATTTGCATCTAGTTAGAAATTATATTTGGTGCAGTATGGTTGACACTGATAGCTGGTCATAGTTAATGGGTTATTTGCAGTGTTGTTTGGGTTTTAGTCAAGTAACCATAATTTTAGCTGGAGCTAATTGTCAGTCTACTTTCTTATTCTTGTTGCTGTTGTAAAAAGAGGAACATTTTTGCCTCTGAATTGTTCCAGTGGTTTTAACTTGAAATCCCTAGATCTGTAAATATTCACCCTGAAAAGAGACAGATTGTGGTCCTGTTAAGTGAATTTCATGGCAGGCATAGCATAAAAAATATAAGTTAACCAAACAGAACATGCTATAAATTAGCTGATAAAAATTTTATTACCCTTTTATTTACTTTTTTTTTAAACTTTGATTAAGGTATCCTTTCTTTTGACTATTTCTTGATGGTTGTGGGTTTATCAGATAGATTTTTAATGTAACTGCCAGGAATATCAGTTTTATAGGCATTTACATTCCAGGCTCCCTCTATGGACCTGTGTTTATAGCAACAGATGATCTGAGCAGATGGAAATTAGAAGCAAGAGGGACATGGTGAAAATCACACCATGGGAAAAATCTGAAAAAGATGTAACCTGCCTGTTGGACTGTAAAATTGCCCTGGGAAGGCTTGCGCTTCTGTCCTCAGATGCCTAATTCATCCAGTTTGATTGACAGTGCTGTAAGGTTGAGTCAATGTCCTTCATGAAGGTACAAGGCTGGATGAAGCATTGAGCAGCCTGGTCTAGGGGTAGGTGTCCCTGCCTATGGCAGGGGGGTTGGAACTAGATGATCTTTAAGGTCCCTTCCAACCCAAACCATTCTGTGATTCAATATTATCGAGATTTTGGAGATGAGAAGTAGAATAAAAGAAGAACACGCTGTGTTTACAGCAAAAGTTTCTGTGCTTTCCACATTCCAAGGTGCTTTGACCATATAACAGGTGTGTCCATGTATTTTCATAATTTAAAGAGTGCTTCCATGGAGTTATAGTGATTTTGGTTATCCTAAAAGTCAAAGACTTCCTTTTTTCTTGAAGTTAATGACACTTCAACAGTGTATATGGTGTGATTACTCTTGTCATTCAGCCTCTTGTAGGTGAAAATCAGATGTTGCTTTTACAGAACGTGCTGCTGCAGTGTTGCTGTGCTAAATCATTCAGGATGTTGAGAGAATTCACAAAGTGCTGCAAGATCTATTTGTATGGTGCACAGGGTTTCCATTATGCAAATGAAGATATAGTTTTCAAATACACTAATCGCCAAGTTTATCCAGATGCGCTCAGTGAAAAAAAACCCCAAAAGTTAAGTGATCTTACTCTCTGAGGAGCACTGTGAGATGCTCTTCAAAAGTAATTTGTAGATGGAAGAGAAAGAAGCTGGTGCTTACATATGCAGGAGCAGCGTGGAAATTTTTTCTTCTCTGTGGTGAAAGATGAGAAGAGTGTCACCCTCAGTGATAGTTCAGCTGTGGAGCTGTTTGTAGGAGATGGGAAGTAAGTATCAAGTCAGTTTGTAATATTTGCATGCTGAAAAGTGCACTGTTCATTTACTCATACATTTATGAATCTTAGCCTCTTTGGAGAACTTTACAAAGGCAGAAGGTTAAACAATTCAATTTCAAGATGGAATTTCAAAAAGAAACAAATATCATGCACTTCCTGTTATGCTTTTATCTTATGAGAATAGTTTGATTCATCAGCAATGTCTGAAAAACCAGATGAGATCCAGTGTGGAACTCATAAATTATATTGTGTATGATTTTCTTTTTTATATTTTCTTTTCTCTTTCTGCTTCCTTCATTTTACACATCAAATGCCAAAGAAATAATCATAGAATCATAGAATGGTTTGGGTTGGAAGGGACCTTAAAAAGATCATCTAGATCAACCCCCCCTGCCATGGGCAGGGACACTTCACACTAGATCAGGTCGCCAATGTCATGATGAGATCTTCCCTTTTAATTCTGTGTGAACAAGGATCAGTCAGATTTAATAGGAGAGAATGTCTAAGTTGACTTTCTTTTAAGACTTTTCTGCTACAGTGATTTGTCACACTTCCACATGTGAAATGGGTTGTTCATTCACCTTTCACAGTACCATGGAATAGTTCAGGTTGGAAGGGACCTTAAAGATCATCGAGTTCCAACCCCCTGCCATAGGCAGGGACACCTCCCACTACATCAGGCTGCTCAGTGTCTTGTCCAGCCTGGCCTTAAAAACCTTCTTTGTGGCCCAAATATTTATACTTTACCACCCATGTTACTTGCAAATACTTTAGTAAGTCACATTTACTTTTGATATGGATCTCCATTTCCCTTTTTATACTAGATTTTTATAAAGCCTGTTTTGTTGTGTCTGTCTCGAATTATAGTATGAAAAGCACCCACCTAACTGGGCAAGACATTTCTAACGAATACTTGAACAAAATCAATATATAAAGAAGAAATTGTAGAGCCATATCACAACAGCTCTGTCTGCTTCAAAAAGCATTTTAACTTGCTTAAAATCTCCTGTAAGGCTGAGAGAGAAGTGTGCATTCCAATGAAGTATCTAAAACTTTAATATAGACTTTGCCTATTTGACTATTACCTATGTCATTACTACTCAGTACTTGCTTTTTGCTAATGAGTTATTTTTGTAAATCTGCTATCTGCACCTATCTGTGCAAAGCACTTTTCTGACCTGACAGTGATCATGCTGTGTTGAAGTGAATGTGTGAAAGCCAGGCTGGATGAAGCATTGAGCAACCTGTTCTTGTGGAAGGTGTCCCTGCCCATGGCAGGGAGGTTGGAATTAGATGATCTTTAAGGTCCCTTCCAACCCAAACCATTCTATGGTTCTATGATACTCAGGGTATTCTAGTTCACTAACTGTATATATCAAGACAACTCAATACACAGGTAGCAGATGCTTCTGTGGAGAAGACTGTACAGAGGTATGGGATACACCTAAAAGGACTTTTTCTCTACAGAAATCTCTATAAATAAGTTGTATCTGTTCTAGGGTTTGGTATTAAACAAAATTCCATGAGGTGAAATTGTATACCTGCTCTCAGTTTTAATAGAAGTTTAATATCAATGTTCCTCATGAGGAAATAAAATCTCTTTTTATTCTTAAATCAAAACAATTTCTACTCACATACAATCAGAACTGTACATATGTTTCTGTGGGAGCATTCCTATTACTGAAACTGTTTCAGGTAGATGCTAAATACTAGCTAGATGTTTCAGTTTTCTAGAAATCTGTTGTTCTTCATTCAGATTGACCCATAATCTCTTTAAACTTAAATCAGAGCCTTTCAGATAAGAAAAGATATTGAAATGTTTCAGACAATAAGAATTTTGTTCAGGTTTGCAATATAGAAAGATGGAGTTTGGTCTCTGTTGGTTTTTGCTGGATTTTTTTTATAAGAAGAATGTTATTAACAAGAAATATGGGCCTTTTTCATAAAGGATCATGAAAAATTCTCCAGGAAAATTTCTTTGAGTTGTGCAGTTTTCAAAGAGAGGTATCATTGACTTGAACAGACTGAGAGCTTGACTTAGTGTATGGCTGCTTTCTGCTCTAATAACCTTTTATTGGTCTGTGACTTGTTGCTGCCAGGCAATTGCTCCTTCACTCAACTGATGGTAATCATGGCCAGTGTAAGATTAAAAGGCTGCCTAATCTTCCCACTGCTGTCACTCACAGCCAACATCAAAAGTTCTGGAAGGTGATGCAGGGTTTGTGAGCTGAACAGGGGGTGGTTTGCTCTTTTCAGTGCTGAATAACTAACTGGTGGTAAACAGAGGAGATAGGTGTTTCACTTTGGGTGATGTTAGATGATGAGATGCTGAAGGGTGCAGTCATTTTGAGGAGCTGTTCCACTGGTGGTTGCATTGCTGAACATCCCAAAGAAGGAGCAGCCTTTGCCTACATCACTTGCCAGGGGATGGGCAGGGGCAGCTGGCAAGATGGGGAGAGTAGAGGCAGCTGCAACAGTGACACAGAGATGGTTTCTCTCTGACCTTATTAAAAATTGAATTAATTATTTCAAATAAGACCCCAGGTTAGAAAACACACTGGGATCAGGGAGTTTAAGTTGCTGCTGGTCTCTCACACTGCTCCTGAGCCCTGTACTGTGGAGCATAGCTGGCAGACTTCCATGTGTCAGTACTCACATATGCAGTCTCTGGTGACTATGGTACCCTGCCAGCCCTCCTGTCTCACTGCCCAGCTGTGGCTTTGTTCTTTGGCAGAGC
>VZTY01025144.1:184-16602 GCA_013400935.1 Turnix velox | reverse complement strand
TCTCTGGAGGTGTTTAAGGTCAGGCTGAATGAGGCACTGAGCAACTTGATCTAGTGGAAGTTGTCTGCCCATGGCAGGGGGATTTGGAACTCGATGATCTTTAAGGTTCCTTCCAACCCAAACCATTCTATAATTCTCTGATTATAAAACATTCCTTAGGAATTGTTTATTAGTTATTATAGGACATACAATGATTTCCATGAGAGATGACAATGCACATTTTCTATATTTTATCTTTGGATATGATTTTTCAATGAAAATCTCAAAAACTGGCCAGTTGTTCCAGTAATGCCTTTTCCCCTGAAATTATTACCTTACACAGCCTCTGAGATGGGATATACTCTTTTTCTAATCTGTCTTTCCTATTGCTTATCCCTTATACCTAAATGTGACATTTGTTTCTCCTTGTATGGAACACAATTTTTAATGAATGTACATCAGCAAGAGAAATATATAATTAGAAGTGAAGCCTTGGCAGCATCAGCACAGGGTTCACTGGGGTGATGTTGTAGTATCCTAAGATACTCTCATCAGATAAACATGCTAAATAAATGCTTCTCTTGTTTACCTGATATTGCTTTGGGTATGATGCCTGTTTTCAGTCTGTGATCTGTGTTTGCCTAATGGGTCTATTGAAGCTGTATTTGAGGACAGAAAGTGAAAAAAAATTATACTTTTTATATAAAACCACATAGGCAATTATTAAATTCTACTCAATAATGCTGTTTTAGAGAGTGATCTTTCTGAAGTCAATAGAATTAACAGTTCTTTTATTTGGATTGTGGAGATTTGAACTGTGACAAAGTAAATGACCTGCTGGCTCAGGAAGTCCACAACATGTCTCCAAGTCTGATAACACAGAATCACAGAATATTAGGGATTGGAAGGGACCTGAAAAAATCATCTAGTCCAATCCCCCTGCCAAGGGGGATCAAGTCATACAGGAACATGTCCAGGCAGGCTTTGAGTGTCTCCAGAGGAGACTCCATAACCTCTCTGAGCAACCTATTCCAGTGTTCTGTCACCCTTGCAGCCATTGTCCCTTGTCCTACCATTGCACATCACTGAGAAGAGCCTGGCTCCATCCTCCTGACACTCTCCCTTTATGTATTTATAGACAGGAATGAGGTCACCCCTCAGTCCCTTCTTCTCCATGCTAAAGAGACCCAGATCCCTCAGTCTTTCCTCTTAAAAAGAATGCTCCAATCCCTTCATCATCTTTGTTGCTCTGCACTGTGCAATCTCCAGCAGTTCCCTGCCCTTCCTGAACTGAGGAGACCAGAACTGAGCAAGATATTCCAGATGTGGTGTCACCAGGGCAGAGTAGAGGGGAAGAAGAACCTCTCTTGACTTACTAACCACACCCTTTCTATTACATCCTTTTGGGTGGTTTTGCCCGTGTAGAGAAAATGTTCTCATAAAATAAAAATGTTCTCATAAAAATATTTATCAAAGAATTGGTGCCTTTATGCTGCACCACTGTAAAAATTACAATAATACTTGGCAATTGCTACAGGGTAGTACTTGAATGGATAGGGGGACAAAAATCTGTTTCCTAGCAAAAGGAAAGCAAAAAGGAAAAAATAAAAAAAAAGACCAGTTCCTGAAGATGAACTGGTGTAATTCTGCAGGTCTGGGGTTGTAAAATTCCTGAGACCCAAAGTTTGCAAACCACAGAGGGCTCCCAAACCCCTGCTGAATGCTAAAGCTCTCCTTCTGTTCTGTGTTGCTGTAGTTGTTTGTAGCAATTAAAAACAAGAATAATAAATCAAGAAAACATGTGGAACAATATTTATTGCTGTTCTACGTGGTTGTATTTCCAGAAGACCAATCCTGATCTGTGTCTTGCTGCTGTAAAAATACAACTGACAGTTTATTACCCCCATTACAGAACATCCTTCATTATTTATAGAGATTATGTGTGGAAAGACAAATGACTTCTGTTCTTTTCCAGAAGCAATAATGAAGTGATAACACTTTCTGTTAACAATCAGCTCCTTCCTTACTCCTTGAGTTTGCTGCTTCCTCATCTAGTCATGGAGTTTCACAGTCAGTTTGACAGAATGGGCCGTTTTATTTATTAGCTGCCACAAGTTAAGGATGGCTTTTTGTCCACTTCTTCTTTCCACTCTAATGATAGCAGTAATAAACAAAATATTTATTGGAGTTAATGAATTCAGTTATGTGTTTTGGGTGTCTTTTTTTTTTTAAGCAGCTGCACAAATATATTATTATATGGTCTATTTTAGTGGAATATATTATCTGCTGGTTGGCCACAATGATCATACTTCTTCCCAAACCAGTGGGATGGGGCTAATCTTGAAAATGTTGCCTTTATTAGATAAACATTCACAGCAGTTCTTTGATGTATATTACACAATTATTATTCATAAAATAAAGCATTATTTCTTAATGACTCTGCCTAACTTAGACATTAATGTTCTGAACATGATTTTCGAGCTTTCAAGCACTCATTTGCTGTTAATATTTCCTATTTATGAGCCTCACACAGAAGGCTCTGCACAGTATTCCAATAATCTGAGTAAAAAGACAGCAATTTTTTTTCAGGCTAGTGCAAATACAAGCAGTAAAAATCATGTAAGGAGTACAAGGACATTAGAATCAGAATCCAAGGATATCAGAGCAGAATTAACAGTGAAAAACACATTTCCATTCTGAGGAAAGGCAAGCAGAAGTTCAAAGGAAGGACTCTACTCAAAGAGGGAGCTGGATGTTGTCTATGTTTACTTCAGGTTGTGTCTTTAAAATAAAATAAAATGCATAATTCTAGACAAGGAGCCTAGTTTATTTTTTGAGCCACTGCTGAGTACATGAACCATTGCATTATTCAGTGATAACATAGTAAATATTAATTTAGACAACGTCTGTATTTTTGGGGGAAGCATCAACAGAGCAGAACAAGTCAAATCATACAGTAATTAGAAAACATAGCAAGTTCATGGTGATGAAATGTGAATGTTTCAGTGGACTTTATAAAAAAAATTAATGCACAATGTACAAGAAAGTCAGCTTTGACAGCCATTCTTGACAGTAAATTTAATGAGTGGGAATTAGATTGAAAGGCTTGGATTTAGCTTAGGTTTTATCATGTCTTTGCTGTGTCTGTGAAAGGGAAGAGGACAGGAAAAGGTCTTTTCATCCTGTGTTCACTCTTTCATTACAGTTTTTAGTGTTTTGGTGTCTTGTCAGTATGAAAACACTGTCAGTTTGGACATGAAGACTGTGACTATTATATCAAATTATATCAGATAATTGGCTTGCTCTGAACCCAATTGACACCATAAACTGTAGCTTGATCTTATAATTTGGGCCAGACACCTGTATGTGGCTACAGAAAGGCTGGGGTAGGACATTTTTAATAGGGTCCAGGATGGCAGGACTAAGAGTAATGGATGCAAATTGGAAGAAGGGAGATTTAGGCTGGAGAGAATAAAGAAGTTCTTTCCTTTGAGGGTGGTGAGACACTGGAACAGGTTGCCCAGAGAGATTCTGGATGCCCCCTCAATCCCTACAGGTGTTTAAGGTCAGGCTGGATGGGGCCTTGAGCAACCCAGTCTAGTGGGAGTTGTCCCTGCATGTGGCAGGGGGGTTGGAAGTAGATGATCTTGAAGTTCCCTTCCAACCGAAACCATTCTCTGATTCTATGACTATAAGTCTAATAAGTTTCTTTTGTTTCTTGATATCTGGCTGTGTTTGGTGGAATGTAAACATCAGTTTGCCAGAGCTGAGAGACACTCCCAACCCTCATTTTAATTCAGTTCTACAACAAGAGGACTGAGCAGTGATATTGCTTTGTTTCATGGTTTGCTTTGCCACTTCCACACCTGCCTGCTTCATTGAAAATACATTTCAACTTACCCTGCTGAAGTATGGGCTCTATTAAAGCACAGTGCTGCATTTCAGAGGAGCACATTACTAGATCAGCTAGATTATTTTACAGGAGATTCTGCTTATCAGCAGTGCTAGTACACATGCTCTGAAGTTAGCTTTAATTGAAACTGATATGTTTGGGTCATTCAGTTATGGGCTTGGTCCCAAAACAAGACTTAATATGTTCCAATTACAAAATCCTAAACATATGAGGCAAAATTCATTAGCCTGAAAATAGGATTTTACTGTTGCCATTCAGATGCTATTATCTCTATACAGCATTGCATTGGGGCCTGCAAGCACATCAGACTAAGTTAGTCCAGCATCCCTAGGGTCCATGCTGCTGGAAGCAGCAGATATAGTTCTAGACATGGATCAAATACTATTGATACTTGCAAGAGATCAAAGCAAAGTCAAATAGAAAGAGCCCCATTTACATTACCTCTATATTTCCCATTTTCAAGAGTGTAAGGACACACAAGGACACCTTTTTTTCTACTCCTGGGCACAAGGATGCCTTTGAGAATGTTCTGTCTCCTCCTTTTGCCTCATGTAGTGCAAACTGCTGCAGGTGGTCTGTATAAAGGTCTGTATAAGAACTTCCAACTTCCACAACTGTGAAGTTGGAACTAGATGATCTTTAAGGTCCCTTCCAACCCAAACCTTTCTCTGATTCTATAAGTACAAGTTATATCATATAAATAGGTGTTAACACAATAAGCATTTGAAGTGTTGAACCAGGTAAGGTAAGGGGCATTTTATAAACTACAAGAACCTGTCTAAAAAACATTGAACTCTCTTCCCCTAAAGACTGTTTGCCTGAAGTTCAGGGAAAAAAACAAAAACCCAAAAAATTAAGAATCATTGCAGAAACTGCATTCTTCCTAACAATGAAGATCTTATAAAATCTTCTGTGTGTTTTGTACAAGATGTTATGATGCGGAGACATTGTAGAATTATTCTCTTAGACTTGGATTTTGCTTGGATTTTAAATAGTTGAACCTTCTGTTTCTAAACAAAAGATGGAGGGGAAAGGGAAAAACCAAGAAGACCAAGGTTTTATAGTGAATTAAGACACAGCAGAACTCCCAAGACTGCTGTTTCACCAGCTTCTCTAAACAAGAACACACAAAGGATTTTCACAAATTAAAATGTTCAAATAATAGACTGTGACTTGAAAAATGCAGAGGAGGCAATCCAATTACTGAAGCTGGGGAAACTATTAAGCAAATATGTCAATCTCATTCCAAGAGAAAGTCAGGGACTCCTTTAAAATTTAAATAGCATCCTCTGGGGTTTAATGGCAAATCATCTCACCTAGAATGCATTGGAGGTTTATATTGGAAATGTTCCTGGTATTGAGTCATTTGGACTATTCACTTAAGATGTCTGAAACTTTGCACAGTAAGTTCCAACATTTAGAAGTTATGACTTGCAGCTATTTAAAAACCAGCCTTGTTAAGATCTCATTTTCCTTTTAAACCTTGGAAGCAAGGTTTTTAAACAGGGAGCAAAAAAAGTAATTGAATCTTATGTATCTTCTAGGGGGGTTGGTGGTGGTGAGTAGGAGATTAAATAAAGGTTACACAGTAGTGGTTTCCCTTCTGCAAAAAAAAAAAGTGGGTTTTTCTAATGAGTGCTCAGTGGTAATTTTCTATTCATACCCAGTTACAAAGCATTTTGTGTTTAAAAGAGACCTGGCAGATTGGTCTGGGAAAGAAATAATATGCTGAAAAAACAAGAGATATTCAAACCAAAAAAATATCCTTTATTTCAAGCTGCTCAAATGCCTCATGTTAAAGCTAATTGAATACCCTCCCTCCAAAAATCCAGAATGATTTGTGAACTTCAAATCAGGAGAAATATACAGGCTGAATTTTGACAGGTATCTCTATATTTTTGCATTTGCAAAGCTCCCAGTAGCATTTTAATGTGTAACAACTACAGCACAGATACCATGATCTCTGTTTGGGGTGAGTTAAGCTTTTCTCTTTGTCAAACATAACTTTATTTTCTCATTCTTTGACCCACAATTTCTTGTTTAGGCATTTAAGAATACAAGCATTTAGCATCCTCTTGATTGCACTTAGGACTTGCATGGTGAATCTGCATCCTTGTCAGATGCTGTGATCAGGTCATAAAATTGCAGTAATAATTTTGAATATTCTTTTGATTAAATTGATATATCAGAAAGATAGAATGAAAGTTTGTGTTTTCATGTTTTCTTGTGGTTTTTTTTGTGTCTTTTGTAGGTTTTTTTTTTCCCTTGTTAGTAATGCTTGGCTAAGATCTTGATGAGAGGCAGCATCTTTTTACCCTTCCTTGGAGAAACAAGAGTAAACTGAAAGATATGAGCTACCTTCTTTAATCTATAATGAAATCTCTTATGTTAGATTCTATGGATATAATTTATTGTAACTATTAATGTATTTGAATTAACAATTCCATTTTATCATGAGCATTTCTTGCAGGATTGGGTTTTATAGGGACTTTTATTTCCTTATCTAATTCTAGATAACACATATAAGTACACATTTTATATAGTATTCCCAAAATATCTTACTTCTCTACATAAACAAAATGTCCATTTCCATAAATGTGAAACATAAGGTTGGATGGTTTCATTGTCAAAATATAAATATTGTTTCCTTTTCTTTTAATTTTTTCCTGCTTGAGAACACAGAAATCTATTCTTTGAGTGCTGGGAAGAAAAGACTCAGAGGAATGGAAAACCTGTGGCATCATTTTCTGAGACAACTTCTTCAGTGCTTACACTGTCAGTTTTATATATAAAAATGAACTAGCAGCTATAGAAGAGTAGAAGGCAAAAATGGCATTCTCTTCAAGATCTGGAATTACTACTATCTGAGTTCTTATGCAAAAGAAGTACTACCTGTTGTGCACTATAATAAGGAAGGAATTATTTTTTACAAAAGGCCACAAAGAATAAAATAATAGACTTTTTCATTCACTGTTACTAAATCATTGCATTTTTTCAGAGTATTGTAAGTAAATGTTGATTAGTATTTGATGTTAGAATTGTTCATTTTATTTGAAAGATAATGTTTGCATTAAAAAATCTTACTTAGTGGTAATAATTTAAGGATTTTTTTTAATCTTTACTCAGAAAAGTGCCATTTACTTCTCTCTTTAATAACCAATATCCAAATGGTAGAAAAGTGATACAAGTAAGTCAGGTTGTTTGCCACAGTGTAATATGAAAATAACTTAAATGTAGAAATTGTTAAAAATCCTCGAGATCATTATATTGCTTCCATTTTTACATTAAATTTCTTCTCTATTGGACATATACTCCCAACAAAGAGTCAAAAAATGTTCAGTTATTTGACCATAATTTTTCTGAACTGTGAAAATATGGCTTAAAGTAAATATTTCCACAAGACAATTGCAATGAAATTAAAGCTGAAGCAAAATCTAAGATCAATTCTCCTTTGCTTAGTCTGTATGTCCCATAAATACAAAGCCTAGAACTTTTTTCTCTTCTTATCTCCAGCTCCAGTCTTATGTCACTGAATCAAATGGTGCAGAAGTGTTAGACCATGAGGGCCCCATGGACTGGGATTAAAATGGTGTTCCTATTGGAGAGGAAGAAAATCTGTCCTTCTTAGGGCTAAAAATTAATTATGTATTTATTTTATTATCCACACCAACACACAAAAAGCATCTGTGACACTCAAAAGAAAGGCATCAAGGAGACAAAAGTTTAATTATACTGTTTTATTTCCTTTGCAGCTGTGTCCTATTAACTTGCAAGCAGTGGGGTGTCTCTCTGAGAGCTCTGACCCTCCTACCAATGTATTTTTGACCAAACTGATAATTAAAATCAATTCCAGGAGATAGAAGGGATGAAAGTGATATTTTTCCAAACAGGGACCTCTGAATTAACTTCTCTGCTTTTCAATTACTTTCTAGCTTACTTGTTGCTGATTGCTAGATGCTTATTTGATACTTTTAAAAATCTTACTTAAAAATTATTTGGTCCAGTTTGGTATAGAAAACAGAGAATGGGAAAGTTTGTGTGATGCAGACTGATTGTCTTAATACTCATTTTAAAGAGGTGATTTATCCCAGCTAAATCTGTTTTTCTTACTTATGTTTAATAGAATATTTAGCATATATTTCACATAGAAATCAGAAATAAAAGGTACTGCAAAAAAAATCTGTTTAAGCTATTTAAAAAAGAATCCTATTAGGAACATGTTTATGTCTATGATGGTATTTACATGCTTCTGAAAATCTTGTCATTTTAGATATGACAGCAGTTCTGAATTTATGGGCTAAAAATGTCATCCATGTTGGGGGATGTTCAAAAAGCATTCAGTTGGGCTACAAAGTCCAGATCAGGCTCCTTTGTCTTTTGAGCTGTTGCAATATGTGATTGAGATATAATTTTTCACATTTTTTCCCCATTTTTTTTGTCTGTCCTTATAATATAAAGGATGCATGACAAAAATCAGCAGACTGCACAGAAAAAAGGGAATATTTATGTCTCCTCAGTGCTTTTGAGCTATTCTTCCTATGGAAATGTGCAGTAGAAATGCTACTGTCACGGTCTTGTTTGTTTTGATTTGCTGTAGGGACTTAACTATTCAGTGAGTGAAAACAGAATGAGTTGGATCATGGTTAACACCCACTCAGAAGTCCTGAGACCCAGGCATGGCCTTCTAGATTCAGAAGGGAATATACAATGATGTGTGGTAGTTAAAAAACAACCCCTGAACTGTATTGAATGCATTAAGAAGGGTTTGAAATTGCACTTTGTGACTTTCCATAATACGTGGTAAAGCAGAAATGAAGCTCCTGATTTTCAAAGGCTTGATTTTAGGGGGTGTATTTTTAGAAGATCATGAAGGATTTCACGGCCTCATTCTTGCAATCTTTCTTTCCCTTCCTATTATTGCAGAATTCACTCTATTCCTGCCTTGGCATTTTCTTTATACCTTTTACTTTCTTTGACAGTCCTTCTATTGAGAGTTTATCTTTTATTAGCTTTTAGGCCTCCAGCATGGTATACTGTCATTATCCTTTGGGGTACATTGATCTTTATTCCAGCATTGTCTCACTCACTTGAAAGTTTATCACTAGCATTTCTTTGAAAAGCTGCCTGAAGTTTAATATTTGAAGTTTAGACAACACATGATAGACCCTTTAATCTCACAGGCAGAGTCCTAAACCAATATTATCTCTATTCTGCTCTTATATTTGTAGGTTTTAATTAGTTTGGATGTAAAAGTAAAAGTTTAAAACAGTCATCCAATATGATTTTTTGGACTGTTTTCCAAATTCTCATCTCTATTTTAATAATATGCATGAGAATTCACATAATTAATAGGGTCATAATAGATTCTTCATTAATGGATTCTTCATAATGGATTCCTCACTGCCCACAGTGACAAACAGATCCTTTTCATGGATTTTTGAATCTTCATTAATGTAACACTGGCCATCTGATCTGGCAAACACAAAAAAAATCCTTTTCCTGGGATTTAAAAAAAAGAACACAATCTAAACCAAACAAGCACCTTCTTCTCTATTAAGGTGTTAGCAGAAATGGATTATGTGGTTTGTTTTTGAAATGGTTCTGTTCTAAACCCCTCAAAGAGCCACCTTGCCTTACATTGTACAATATACTTAACCAACTTGGAATTGAAAAGAAGAAGCAGTTTATAGGGCTTAGCCTTCAGATTGTTTGTCTGACCTGGAGGAACATAGTGAGCAACTCAGGCACTGTGGCAATACTCTCAGGATGCAATTTGCTCAACATAAGGATTACCAAGGGAAAAGAGCAGAAGTGGAAAACTGGAGAACAGAGGAGGAAGACTTTTTAGACTTCATTTGATCACAGGAGAAAGTTTGAGAGTCTGAGTCAGTTTAATTCTCATGGAATAGTGAGCAACTTACATCATTCATTTTCTAGGTTTTATTTTTAAAGCATCTAAAAGAAAATGTGATTGTTCATTGTTATTTTAGTAGAATGAATGCATACTTCTTCTGACACTGAGCTTGATCCATGGATTCCTGGTTGATGGATGAGATACCTCTCCATCTTTTCATAAGCACATCTCCCCAATGGGCAGATCATCACTAGGAATCCATATATAATAACACAATAAAATCATGCGTTAAGGTTCTTTGGTTGATACAAACATAAATAATTCTACTTGTTAAGGTGAACTACTCTTATTCTTTGAAAACATATTTCTTGAGCCCATAAATTAACATCAGCGTACTTAGATCTTTCTAGGACACCAACCAATAATTTCTCCCTCAGATCCATGTCATCTACGCTCTATCTATGGATCTGTTAGATTTTTTTTTCCAAGTCAAAGATATTTCAGAAATGATCTGATGTTTCAAGGCAAAAATTAATATTATTTGTAGTTGTTTGCTCAATCATCAGTCTCTGTCCTGTTCTGCTTATTTCCCATTGCCTTCCTCTCATAATTTCCAAGTCCCTTTCTAACTGGAGAATTCCTTTTCTGTTCTTCAGCTTATACACACTTGCTGTCAGGTTATTTCCACGTTAATGTGAGAAATTAAAAGATTCTTCTCCCTCTCTAGTGCTTCTACATGAACTTATGTACTTCTTATCTGTTTTCACATTCTGTTTGCTTCTTCTTTGATTGAATAAGCCAGTCTGTCCCATATTCTCAGCTAAAATAGTCATTCTGTTACCTTGGACATCTCATATCACTTTCCTAAAACTATTCAGTCTTCAGTTCAATTTTCTTGAGCAGAAATTACCAGGAAAGTCCTCAGAAAAATTTTTAAAAGAATTTTCCCACCTGTACTAGTCATGTGTTCATCAGACTGAAGAATTAGGACTAGAAGCATGCTTATTCATTGATATGCATCACTAAGTATGCATCAGAACCTATGTATATATCAGTATGCATGACTAAGCTGCATCAAAACCTAAGCATGGACTGTATGTTTTTTATTTTGAAAATATATAGCAGAAAAGGAGAAAACCAGTGACTATTATGAGGAAGAAGTGCTACCTCATAGTTTTAGTAGTGCCTGTTTGAAACAGTAAAGATACTGACCTTTTTCTGCAGAGGATGGCACTGTACAAGCTGATGAGCAATAGGCACAAAGAAAATTCTGATGCAGCTCATCACCACCTGATGCGAAAAAAAAGCCTGCTTTTATCCTCCAAAGACAGACAGGCTGCATAACATCATTAGTGATTCTTTTGCACTGTAATCCTAAAAAAGGGCACCCATAAGAGATGATTTTGAAATGAGATCCTGTGCTGAGTTGTTGTGAGCTACTGGGATACCTGCCCTGACTATAAAACACATTGTGATGCCTTCAGACTTTAAAAACTTACCCCCTTAATTTGGAGGAAACTGTTTTGTCACAATGAGGAAGCTGTTGTTCCAAGCATATCCAGATCCTAATGGGAAAGCAATCCTTTAATACTAGGAAAATCCAGGCTCTGAAATTGCTTTGATGCAAGTGACTGTCACACAGATGGGCTTACTGGTACAGGGTGAGGAGTGTTAATTGAGCATGCCCTCCATCTTTCCAGTAAGATCATTGCTGACTTTGTCACAGTCCTCATTATTGCTGACTGTGATGCTTTTCCATGCCTAAGCTTTCAATTTGCATAATACTTGAGGGTGATATTTCTTAGAAAGTACATAGATATTAAAAAAAAAACAAAGTAAGCAAAAAAAGCAACAAGGCCATTCACTTGATTCATCGTAGACAGTTATAAATATTTTAGTCATTATTCACCTGGAAAAAACAGGCACATAGCTAGAACTTCCTCTCTAAGTGGTGGGGAAAATATTATGTACAAGTTTGTCTTAGCTTGTCAACTATCTTTCCTTTATATCCAAAGGTAAGAAAAAGACTGTTAAGGAGAAAACTGGATTCTTTGAGGTTTCCTTATTTTCATGAGTGTGTATTTATCTGTTCACAAATAAGCAACATACAGGAATTTGAGAACTTGTCATCATCTTAAAACATTTGTAATTTTGAAGAAAGTATTTCCCCCTCTTATAATTTGTTGTTCTCAAGGTTTTGACACAGGTTTGTCACTGAGAATGGCCCTTCTTGGCAAGAGAGTAGTTTTAATAGAAATTCCACATCTAGAGATACAAAGAGGTACTTTTTCTGAATTTTAATTTGTCAGCTCTGAAATGGTCAATCTTTTGAACTAGATGATCACTGTGGGTCACTTTCAAGTAAAAGATTCAATTTTCTCTCTCCTCTCCTCCCCTGTACCATTTCCCCTCTATTCTCTACTCTCGCCTCCCATTTTATGAGGTATAAACTGATCTTCAGAAACACCACACTCAGATTCTAATTATAAAAGGGCAGGCAAACGTAATTAAGCTGGGTATTTCAATTTTACACGCCCCATGTAATGAAAAATAAACCCAAACCTACCTGTACAAACTGAAGAACCCATATCTTTTAGCTGCTATTCTTAACTTCTGATTTTCTTTCTTCCAAAGACAAGAAAAGGAAATAAAGAAATGTAGGAGGAAAAATTTTAGTAAGTGTTCTGTATTAGATTTTTCATGAGGAATTAAGGAAAAAAAAAAGTGTTTGGGAGAATATACTTCTATAGTGAGCTATAATGAGTTCAGACTTAAAGGAAAATATTTACTGAGTTTTTGCATGCAACAGAAGCAAAAAATATGAGCATAATTTCTTCTACTAAAAATAATTATAATACATGTGAGTCAAAATGACTAAAAACAACCTCATCAGTTGTCTTCTGCACTCTCATTAAACGCAATAAAGCACTCTTGATTGTACACATCTTGGATTGAGAATCCCTCAAGAAAGATTTGTTAACAGAAAAAAACCTCTGAGATGTTTATACTTTTTATTCCCCTTTGGTAGGTAAAATATTTATTTCTTCTAATTTAAAATTAATTACTTCGCTTATGTTCTGAGTACAATTTGTCTTCAGAGATTTATTTCTCCTGCACTCACAAAGTTGCCTTTTCTGATTCCACCTTTTTACTGAGCTAATTATTAAGTCTGCTTTTCCCAAAACAATAAAAGCTGGCAATAACAGTAACATATGTGTTCAGGATTATTTATTTTACGTTATAATTTATTTAGAAAGCTGTTTTGAAAATTAGGTCTCAGGTGATGGGAGAAATATGGGCCTCTAAACAAGAAGCATATCTAGAAACAGCCTCCTCAGCTCTAACCTGTCACTGATTATAAGCCACCAGGGTGCTCCAGGCATGTTGATGAAAAGACATTGCATAAAAATAAACTGCAAATATGTAAAACTGAAGGAAAACAATGGGAGTCTCAGTTTCCTGTTGGAAGGAATTCTGGTGCTTAGTTTAGAGGAGCCAAGGAAGCTGGGCTTTACCACTACAACTCATACTATCCAGGGAAAAATTGACATTTTCCTCTTTCTTATTTTGGCTTAAATAGTCTCAACCAAACAGATGAGACAGACAACCAAAATAGTCCCCTGCTGCTCCAGAAAAGCATGAAAAGCTACTACTCCAGCCTTTTATGTTTTGGATGCTCCTAATTCTGGCTAATCTCTGTTTTTCTGGTACATGTCTTCCTCAAGCACTCATATAATAATGATTTCTGTTTATTTTTCTCAACTTCTCTCACCTTCCTTGAATGTTTTGCCACTTCGTTTGATTTTTCCTTCATCTGCAGCTCTTCTTAGTTCTCCTATCTCTGAGCTTTGCAATCCTCTCTCTCTGCTCTCTTATTTAAGAACTCAGACTACTCAGAATCCGAGTGCATTTGAGCACAGGGAGTCTGTGTCATTTACTCCAGCTCCATTCATTTCTCATGCATGATTTCCTACCTGTGACAACTCTTCACTTCACACCAACACCCTAATTCCTTTCCCCTTCTGTACTTAGATTGCCTAAAAAAAGAAAACTTCAGCCTGAAGTGCCTTCTGAAAGTTGCAATTCCTGACCAAAGATTCCCATGGCATTGGATATATAGTGTCTTTTTAATGTAGTTTTATTTTTTTCCTTGAACTTCTGTCAAATATGTGTAATAAAAAAATACATATCTCCTAAAAGTAGTTTACCATGTGATTTGATAGATTCAGTTTTTCTTTACTTCTTTAAAAAAGAACCCCAAACTGTTGGATTTCTGTACCTTTGTTCAGAAAGTCTGCAAAAAAACAGGATACAGCAGGTTGCTTATCTTCAAGAAGTAAGTTCTTCCTTTCAGTTGTTAGTGTACTATTAGTAAAACACTTTTGATTAGAATATTTTTGGAATTTTAATAACAAGTTTCTTAATTGTAAGGTCACTGAGAAGTGAAATAATATAATTTTACTTTAGCTGCCTTAAAATTGGGCATTTAGTTGATCTTCACTATGATTCCTGGTATCTTGGGGTGAGAGAGCTCACTGTCTCTGCTGGGATGAAAGTTGACTGTTTGAGGTATCTTTGTATGGGATTAAGTTCCTGTTAGAGATAGAGTACTCCTTGCAGGTAACCAGGTAGTTATAATTTATAGCTAAAATTAGGTTATAGAATATCTCTATTGCTTTCACAGGACCCTGCTCCTTCTCACTGGACCTTTAAAAATGAACCTCACAACCATAGAAGTACCTTCTTTCCTTTTTTTATTCTTTTCAAATCAAAATTCCTAGAAATTGTATGGCAACCTACTCAGAAAATATTGAAGTCCAATTTGTTAAATGGTGGGTGGCTCTCCATAACTCAGGTTATCTGTTTATCCCTTTAGGATGTCATCTGCATTGCTAGGATATTGTTCATGAAGCAGAACTTATGAAAATACTTGCTACAAAATTTGCTTACCCTCATCAACTCTAACAAAAAAAATTAGCTCTGTATTTTGCTTAGAACTTCTGCAGAAGACTTTGATCCTCAGAGAAAATATGGGCAATTTTCAAACTGTTGCAAAATGAATTTCCAAAAGCAACAAGATAAATGAAGAGGTAAAACCCCCAAGAATGTAAAAACAGATATAATTTTTTTTTCTTTTTTACAATGAGCTCCTGTGCCTCTTGGGAATCTCAAGCATCACAGCAAATAAAGTATTTGGCATATGCTTTTCTTATGTATAAAGTTAGATAATGTTATAGAAATAGTTTTATAGTGATTTTCATTGGACTGTGTTCAATTAATTGTCCTAAGAAGATGAGGTAGTAACTCAGGAATTACAAGATTGCTTCTCAAGTAGATATGTTAAAATACAAGCATTAAAAATCATCCAGCTAATCTTTAAGGATATTATTTCAGTTATCTTTAATTTTATTAACTTGGTGACAGTAGTTATTCCTCATGAAAACATGAAAAGAGGAAAAAAACCTCTCAGAATCCTTCAAATGTCTAAGATAATTTCCCTTAAGATTATTTCTCTTTAGCTGATTTATTTTGTCATCACTTTTAATATTTTTCTTCACTGCAATATATTCCTGAAAGAGAAAAGCCCCTCATCTTGGGATTTCTTCACTGGAAACATATTGTTCCAGAATAGCAATAAAAAGAGTGTGTAAATTATGAAAATATCATCTCCCCTCTTCCTCTGGGGCTGTTTAGACCCATGATTCAGCTTGACTATCCTGCTATAGTAGAGGTGTAGCTTAATTATATTGCTGTGGCAATCATTTGCCTAGCAGATATCTTCTTAGTACTGACTTTTCTTTCTTGCTCTGTAATAATTTTTTTTCTTTTTTTCCCCTTTTTTCTTTTCTTTTAGAAAATAAGATCGGAAAATCACAGAGTCATAGAGCATCAGAGGTAACTCATTTGATTTACATTCCCATGTCCCTAAAATGAGCAGAAATTACTAAGCAAGCTATTTAGGGCAGATGTTTAACTAACCTGCTTCAGAGATGGAGCACAGGAGATAAACAGAAGAACTTTGTAACTTCATAAGCAAAAACCTTTTCCTAAAATTTAATCTACTTTCTCTTAGTGCCAGTTTAGATGTTTTTTTCCCCTTTTCTCTTTCACACAGATACCGAGTGATAATTGTTCTCTTCAGGACTTCTCTTTCCATGCAGAAAGATGACTATCAGTTTTAATACAAATAAGACAACAGTGATGTGGCATCAGCTCATACTAAAATGAAAAGCAAGACTTGATTTTACTCTGGAAGTATTATGGACATCAACACTCAGCTCATGGAAACTCTTCTACAAAAGCAGAGGAAAAGGATATATCATGAAATATTCTCTGCATACACCATGAGGAAGACATAGAAGCAAGGGGATGGGAAGAAGAAACAATTGCAGCTCCCTTAAAAGATTATAATTCATTATGACGCAAACTATTTACCTGCTGCTTTAGAATTAAAATAAGGTCTTTTTAAGCACACATGTTCTGCTTTGCAGTGTAGTGTTGGTGTAGGGCTATGGTGTAGGACCAATATCTCCTCAAGACCAGAAAAGCTGTCCTATCCACCAGCCTGCAGTGATCACTCAAAAACATCAACTAAACTGACCATAGGCAGGGACACCTCCCACTAGACCAGGCTGCCCAGTGCCTTGTCCAGCCTAGTCTTGAACACCTCCA
>VZTY01025143.1:30850-45858 GCA_013400935.1 Turnix velox | reverse complement strand
GCAGTGCTTCGCGGGAGGGAGGTTCCCGGGGGTTAAGAGACACCACTCGCTGGTGGGAGGAGTGAGTGGGGGGGGGAGAGACGGCGCTGGGCTGAGATAACATACCCCCCCCTTCCTTCCTGCCTTCCCTGCCCTCCTTTCCACCCTTCCTATAGTGCGGCTCCGGGGACGAAGTGGCTTCTTGGCCTTTCGGGGGGGTGGATTTTAGTCCCGGTACGAGGGGCAGGGGTGAGGGGAGACGAGGAGAACCCCCTCCTGCAACCGGGGCTGTCCGGGAGCAGCGCGGGGAGCTCCGGCACCGGAGTCAGCCCCGGCTTCGCAGGGACCCGCCGGTGGCTCCGGGGGACCAGAGGTGCTGGGATGGTGGGGGGGAAAGTGGGTGGTGTTTCCTGGCGGGGCAGTCCGTTTCTTGCTGCATTTCATTTATTTAATGAGCTCACCGTGCCCGAGCTCTGTCCCGCCGTCGGTGCCGGCTCCATCCGTAACCCCCGATCGGGATTCAAAACCTCTCCCAGCCGCCGAAATGGGGTTCCGGCTCCAGCAAAAGGTTTGGGTAACCCCCCCTCCAAATCACACCGGGCCCAGAGTCGCCCTGAAAATGGTTCTATCAAAGTTACAGGGACGGAGAAGTCTGATGAAGGAAAGGAATGAAAAAAAAAAGGCAGTCGCTACCCGGGGAGGAACGTCCCCAGAAATTTAGAGTAAATAAAAATATGGGGATGGCGGTGCTTTTGCATTTAAGACGATCGGAAACAACGCAGAGGGTAAAGGCACATAAAATGAACAACTTAAGGTGAGGGTAAAGTGGATTTAATCCCTAGATTTCTCCTGAGTGGGACAAACACAGGAGTAAATAGGTGGATGTGTCTTAACGGCGAATTTTGGCGTCAAGGCATAGGAGGGAGATTGGTTTCTAATGCAGAGAATTAAGTTCTCATTTCAAAACATTCAGCTTCACGATATGCATTACAACTAGGATGAAAAGAGACCCGTTTTAAGTTAAATTTTAGGCATTTATATTACCAAAAAATCTGTGAGGAAGAATATTATTTGTTTTTCAAATGCTAGTTGTTTACAAGGCTGTGGGGGAAGAAATCTGAAAAGGACAGATGCTTTCAATTTATAAGGCTTTGAAATCTTTAATTGAAATTCAGCAGGAAGTCTTCACAATTAAAATTTAATATTTGTCTCTATTTTGTTTCCCCTCCCCCAAAATATATCCCAAATGTTAGGAATTGTCCTGAATGCCTGCCCTGGTCCAAAATCATATCTTAATGCCTGATGAGTGTAAGTTTAAATTTTTTCTACACCAGGTACAAGGTTAAAAATTAATATTAAAAATACATTTTTTTAATCCCCTTCTTCTGGTTTGGTAAATTTATTTTTCATACTGCAATGCATCCCGGAACATTGTGGCTTTGGGGTTCAGCCCCAGCGCTTCTCCTTCCCCCCCTCAGAGGGAATTTTGGGTTGATGGTTGAGAAGTGAATGAGAAGAAGAGGTGTTGGAATTAGGCCTTCAAAAAAGAAATATATCTCACACTCCACACTCTATCACTTAATTTCTCCTGCATAGTAAACAAATAGCTATGGCATGGGGAAAGACTCATGCTGTGGCTGGCATCCAAATTGAAGCAGTTGGCTAAGGAACACTCCTCAGCTCCTTGCAGCAAGAGACTGAGGGACATCGACTGGGACAAAAAGGATCTCACCTCTCCTGTGTGTGCTTGCTCCCAAGAGTTCAAGAATTTTCCCACCAGGCAGAGCTCTTTTCCTGTTTGAAAGGAAACATGCTGAACCATGCATGAAAAAAAGCCCATTTCTAAGAAGGTGAGTGTGATTTGAATCTGAAGACGTGTTTGCTGTTCTTCCCTGCTGTTTCTACAAGCTTTTCACCAAGGACTTTGTGCAACAGCACCTGTTTCTTGCGAAGAAAAATCCAGAAGTAAAAGCAGCACATGCAGCTGGGTGCTCCAGATGTTCTAGGCTGTGTCCCTTGGAGAATCATTCCCTGAGGCTGAATTGAGAGTTTTTACCTCACACTCAAGTACACACTAGTGGAATTGGGTTTGATGTGGCTTGGTTTGAGTTCAGTTTCTTTTCTAAACAGTTATTTGACTGTACAACTGCCCAACATAAGACAAGGGTGAGCTCTAGAGCCTTAAGGCAGAGCTGTACAAACATTCGTGCAAAAGTGCTGGTGTTACTTTGCCTTCCCAGTGCACTCTGTGAAATCAGTCCTGGTATAGGAAATTATCCTGGAAGGCCAGGGTCAGAAACTATATTCACTAATGATCTCACTGTGTATTTACAATTATATATAAATAGTTTTTCTTGGTCCCAGCTAAAGAATTTTTAGGTGGGTTGAGTCACACAAGGAACTACAAAGGCTTGGAAAAAAACAGCTGAGATATCTCAGGGAGAAAATTATGACAGCAATGAAGGAAAGCACACTTTTAGGAAGGACATGGATTAAGAGTTGGCTGTGTACCATTAAAACACTGGCATGGCCCTACTCCTACGATCCTACACTGGTAATGTTCCACAGCAGCAATGTGAAAAGAAAGACTTTTTGGGAATGAAGAGTTGTGGGTTCTGATAAATAGTGAGATTCAGGAAGTTCAGCTTGCCTTGGAAAACATTCCCATAAAGCCAAGTTGGAGTAACCTCCTAACTAAGCTGGAACCTGTCACAAAACAAGAGCTGGGCATTACTGTGAGCTGCCCACTAAACAGGTAAACAAGTCATCAAATGAAACATCAACATTCAGAAAGACTGAGACAAAAAAGTCAGGGAAATGTGATAGCTCCAACCACATTTGTTGCTCACCTTCCTTGGAAATCCTACAGCCAGTGCCAGCCTGCCAGCAAATGATATGGAAAAGTCTGAGCAGCAAATACAACATTCAGTAGAAAGGATTAAGTATTTATCAGCCAGAAGGGAATTTTTCCTGATTTTTTTATTTTCAATCTGCCCACATATATGCTTCATGTTGTTAATAATTCCATTTTTTAGAAAGACAGAGAGAATTTTGGTGTTTCCAGAAAGGCAGGCTTTTCTGATGGGGAGATACTCTGAGGTGGATAGAGACTCCAGCCCTTGCTGCAGCCTCTGGGCTTTGCTGCCTTCAGTGTTTCTCACTTCCAGCTTGAGTTGGGCTGGTTTCAGCTTCCAGCTGTTAGTTCTTGTAATGCCTTACTTCACCCAGCCAAACACTCCTTTCACATGGAATATTTTGTCTTATGAAACTTATTTTATTCCACATACTAATTTTTTTCCTGCAGCTCCTTGATTTCCCCAGTCCTCAAATAATTTTCAGAATTTTTTTTCACTCTCTTCAATTTTCCAACATAATTTAAAAAATACTGATCTAACTTCTTCCTTGCTGAACGCATACATGGAGTAAAATACATCTCTAGGAACTGATTCTTATGGCTGTTGGATTTTTTTGACCCAACACAGTTTTAAAGACATCACACCATGCTGACATGACTTGCCATTGTGATCACCACGGTGTTCTCAGGAACACCTGCATGAGCTCCTAAAATCCATGGACTGTTTGGTGATGTGGAGCTGATGGTGCAGAGCTGTTTCTGATGATCCTTCTGAGCTCATACAGAGCTGCAGGCAATCAGGCTGACGTCTCTGGTGATCCCATGCAATCCTGTGACATCTGCTCATGATCCCTTTCAGAACCTTCCTTTCCAGGACCCTTTCAGTCAACTGCCTTCCTTGGTCCTTGATATGCAATGCTCTAAACAGCCCTGTTCCTGTGTTGTTCCATTTTGAAAGTGCCAAGAAAAAGCAACAGACTCAAATATTTCCAAATGTCCCACTTCCTACCTTACTCACCAGTCCTCTCACCACTAGGCTATCTGCAAAATTTCTTGGTGTGATTTTATACCAGCTTTCAAGTTAGCAATAAACTTCTCACATGGTTCACGAACTATCTGGTATGAATACTCCTATATAGTGATACTTATGTATAGTGGTATTCATAGTCCTGTGTGCTAAAGATTTCCTCTTGACTCTTCCCCTCCATTTTCTGTCCATTTGCTGTGTGCATTATTTATATAGTGTAATGCTTTCTTTATAAAAACTTTGGTTTCACTGTGTTTCCTGCTCCTGCTGTTTTCTTCTACAATATCTCCATCAGTCTGTACAATTCAGCACATCCTTAACTTCCCCATGAATGCACTGCTGCTGGCTTTACATGGGTCAAATATGAATGAAATTAATTAAGATCAGTATTGCTATTCTCCTTCCTTAGCTCATCACTCTTTGTGTTCTGTCTCTTTAAAAGCTTTTTGGTTTTGAACTTTTTTTTTTTTTTTTAGGGATTGGCAACTGTTTCCATGGTTCCCAGGGGTGTTTTTGAGGTGCAGTTTCGGGGTCTGTATTGATGCAGAAGACTTTAGGCTGGCTTGGTAGTATTCACAGGCAGTGAATGAACTAAAATTAAAGAATCAGTGTAGTAAAACAGCATGAGGACACACATCGCTGGCTTCCTTGTTTCTTTCACTGTTTGGAGAAACTCAGATTTATTTTGCTTGTAACTTTTACCCTCAAAGACTTCCTATATTTAGTTTTAATCTTGTTTTGAGAACATGCTTTTGTTTTGTTTTGTTTTGTTTTTTTTTCCCCCTGAGGCTGGAAGAATGAACTGTTAGCTGCTAATTAATGACACGAACAGATACTATGTGGTGCGCGTTTGTGTATGTGACAACACGTCTGCTCCAGTGACAGGCTCTGCAGCAGCTGGAAGGGGACAGGGTGATTTTTGACTCCATGCTGTATTTACCAAGGAGCTGCAACCCAGAGCTGGGCACAGCATCTGGTGTGTGTCACTCAGCCGTCCCAGCCGACCCTCACGGGCCTGAGGCATCACCTGTCCCTCCGCTACTGATGGCGGCAGATGAAGAGATCATTGTGCAAGGCTGGAAGGGAAACCTAGAGCTGTCAGGAGGGAATATATTAACATGTGTGAGAACACACTGGATGCATTGAGTTTAGGGCTTGATTTTGCAATAAGAAATCTTGGGGAAGTTTTGTCTTTTTTTTTTTTTTTTTTCCTCAATTAGGCTCAGTTTTACCCTCAGAGGCTGACAGAGCAGCTTTTCTGGTGCAGATATTGTGCACACTGAGACCTGAGACAAATTGGAGGAGTCCAGAGGAGGGCAATGAAGATGAGCAGTGAGCTGGAGCACCTCCCTTATGAGGACAGGCTGAAGGAGTTGGGGTTGTTCAGCCTGGAGAAGACAAGGCTCAGGGGGATGTTCATAGTAGCTTGTCAAAACCTGAAGGGAGCCTATAGAAAGGCAGGGGTAGGACTACTTGTATTCAATGAGGATGGCAGGACTAAGAGGAATGGGGGCAAATTAGGAGAGGGGAGATTTAGTGAAAGAAGTTCACTACTGTGAGGGTGGTGAGACACTGGAACAGGTTGCCCAGAGAGGTTGTGGATGCCCCCTCAGTCCCTGGAGGTGTTTAAGGCCAAGCTGGATGAGGCATTGAGCAACCTGGTATAGTGGGAGGTGTCTCTGATCATCGCAGGGGGGTTGGAACTAGATGATCTCTAAGGTCCCTTCCAACTCAAACCAATCTATGATTCTATAAATTACTGAACAGCTTTCCTTCCTCCCTCATCAACAAACCATCAGAAGGTGAATCTGGTTGTTCTGAGATTCATTCACCAAGACATGATATGGATATGGATATTGCTGTATTTGTATATAAGAAATACAACATATTTCCCCTGTGCTCTGGACAGAGAGACAATTTTGGACTAAATGTTCCCAAGCAATCACCATCAAGCACAAATTAGCTTTTTTTTCTGCTTTATTTCACTTTCATTTATTAGTATGATGTGGAAGAAGAATCAGGCTGTGGCTGAGTCCTGCTGAAGTTTCTAGCTCACCAGCTGTATGAACTCTAAACTCTTGATTTAGTTGTGATATGTAGGTCCTTTGTAATAACCAGTCACCACAGTGATTTTGATGGTAGAGTGTCATAAATTACCATGCTTTATTTTGAAAAATAAAGTGGTTTTGTGTGAAGTACTTAATTCCTGTAATTTAAAAAGAATTACAAATGCCTTCCTTTCCACTTTTGAAGATAATATTTCAGGCAGGAGGAGGTAGGTGGCAGAGAAAGACTGCAGCTCAGGAGAAACAGTGGCTTCAGGCTAAGAAAAAAGATGATCAGATTTTCAATGGAGCAAAATATAATACTTTTTGGGTCTGTAGAGACTTTCATGTGATACTGACAATAAGAAGGTGGGATGAGGAAAGGAAAGACTCTCATTTACTCCCATAATTCCAGTTTCTCAAGTGGAAACTTCTATTGCTCAGAATGGGCAAGATTATATCATACCAGAGGTGCTTGCTGGTTCATGTCTGTTTTATCCAATCTGTATTTGGCTAAGCCTTGAGAAAATTTCACCAGAAAATGTTAACAGAGCATATTTTAAACAAAGTGCAAAAGGAAGTAAAAAGAAAATTCATAGCAAGATACTGGAGGTGGAGCCATGGTACAGGGAACTGTGTTCTTGTTGCCTGGAATCATCCCAGATAACGTAGCTCCTGGGTTGAGTGTAAATAGTTGTCATTTCAGGGGCTGAGAAATACCTTGATGTTCTGAAACTAAACAGAGACTACATTTAAATTTTTACATGGCCATCCATAACAGAGAACTTTGTCCTGATAGTTGCAAAAGCCAACCTCAGAAATTGAGCTAGAAAAACAAGGAAGAAAGAGAGAGGAAGAGAGTGTGAAAGGAGTAAAGGAATTTCCTGCCACTCCAGGTATTCACTGTATGAGGGAGAAGGGGACAAAAGAGAACATAGTTTGATTTTTATAATAATGCATAGTTATTGTAGCCCAGTACACTGGAAATCAGTGTATACATAGCCATAGCATAGATGGAAACCATGCCTTAAATTCATATTGGCATCTGGGTAGGTTCATCTTATTTAATATGGAAGGATAAGAAGATAGTGTGTAGATGAATTATTTGTTATTAATAGCAGTGCTTTAGAGTCTCCTGAGGACCCCGTGGTCTGTGTCCCACACCCCTACTTGTACACAAAACCACTAGAATAGGGATGAAGTTATGAAATCCCATGCAATACATGCATCCTTGAAGGGTGCATAACAGGGATCATTTACTGGGATTTTCACAAAAGATGGCTGTACATTCAGAAAGAAGGAGCTATTTTCATGCTGAGTAGGCATTTTCCTGAACTGCAAAGTGTTTATCATGTACATTTTAATCAGCTGGTTAGCCCACTGAGGAGGTAAGAGCCATTAGTTTAGAGAAAGTAAGACGTTTCATTCTTCTCTCATGATTATTTTTTCTTCCTTAACAAAATCTTGTGTACATTATAGAATCATGGAATCATAGAATAGTTTGGGTTGGAAGGGACCTTAAAGATCACCTAGTTCCAACCCCCCTACCATAGGCAGGGACACCTCCCACTAGATCAGGCTGCTCAGTGTCTTGTTAAAGAACTTCTGGTCTAACAATATGCATACATGGAAATGCTATGCTAAATAATCAAGTTTTTTAAAAGCAGATCCACCTTATATATCAAAGTAAGAGAATGTGATTTTTAGCTCAGGAAGATCACAATCAGGAAAACCTTAAAAATTGCCTTTAAGTTTCCGTTGAGTTTCTGTATTAACTGGTCAGTTTCAAGCACATGGGGTGACAAGTACTTGGAATAGGCAGGACTTTATTTAGGTTCATAATTTGACATAACTTTTTGAATAACAATTTTCAGAAATTGACTTTTAACTCAGAGACAGTTCACTGACAGGATGGGAACAGAGTTTGCTGTATTGGACAGAATGACAGCTGAAGAGCTGGCCAAACACTCTAAGATGGGAAGGCAAAGGTATTTCAAAGGTATTTCTCTATCCCTGGCTGTTAAAATGATGAAACTGCTGCATTAAATAAACAGTCTTGCTCACTGTTAAGGTGTTAATTTTTGTTGTGTTGCCTGTTGCTGGCCACAGGGAAAATTTTACCAGTCTGTGAGACTTTTGTCCCAGTCTGCTTCTCTGCTCCTGAGCTGGGAGTAAACTGGGACCTGACTTCACTGCTTCTTCTGTGCAGGGATGCTGTTTCCTCCAGGAGCCCTCACTGGGAAAGCCTGGTGGCTGCCTGCAAGGCTGCTGCATCAGGGAGAAAAATCAGAAAAAAACCCCAAAATAGGCAAGATAAAGCTGTTAGGGAAAGCCTGCTACCGAGTCCACACTCCAGAGGATGAGTGGGAGCCTCAGGAATCCCTTATGTCTCTTTCCTCTCCCACACACCCCCATGCTGTGTCCCAGCTCCCTGCGCAGCCGAGGACAGAGCGTGTCTTTCAGTATGCCATGTCCTTCCAGCCTCTGCGTGCCAAGCCATACTTCAGTCTCTCGCCTTCCAGCACCCTGCAAACTCCACAGTCCTCACATTCCCGCAGCACGGGACACCCCACTCCTGCCTCTTCCCATATGGAGAGCAGCTTGTGGCCACACTCTGGGCAAACCACAGGCAGATTAATGGTTGTTGTGATCTCTTCCATGTCAGCATCTTCTCACCAGGGAGGAGAACTTCCTTTATTCATCAAAATTCACCCAGGTGCCACTGACTGCAAGGGCTTTTAACACTGCTTGAAGATAGTAGTGAAGATGTGTTATAACCTCATTGCCTCTAAGAAAACATAGTTTGATTTTTATCATAATGCATAGTTATTGAAGACCAGTACTCTAGAAATCAGTGTATACATAGTCATAGCATAGTTGGAAAATATGCCTTAGATTCATATTGGCATCTGGGTAGGTTCATCTTATTTAATATGGAAGGATAAGAAGATAGTATGCAGATTAATTATTTGTTATGAATAGCAGTGCTTTAGACTCTCCTGAGGACTCACAAGGTCTGTGTCCCATGCTCCTATTTGTACACAAAACCACTAGAATAGGGTTGAAGTTATGAAATGCTTGCAGACAATTTGGGGTGTATGCCCTGCTCTTCAGTAGAGCTTCAAAGGTTGGCCACCAACTCTTTTTCATTACCTTGGCACAGTGTCAAAAGCCAGTTACCCTGTAGAAATAGGGTAGTAGCACTTTTTAGTTCAGTTTTCTCCAGTTTTCCCAGCCCTGAGATCCCTCCTGCAGCTCACTGGAAAATGCACATCCTCCCTTCAATCCCAGTAGCATCCTAAAAGTGATTGCCTTGTGGCACCCTTCTGTACACTCTTGTTATTTGAGAAAAGCAAGATGACTCCCACTCCATGAATTGTATCAGTGTTAATCTCCTAAATCAGTGATGCTGCCTCACAGCTTTTATGTAGATGAGAGAAAGCTGGCACCAGGGTAAAACGAACTTTCCAAAGGGTATTCAGAGCATCCTGAGGCTGCATGTTTGCATACAAGTAGTTACACGTGCTTCAGCCAGGGCCATCAGAGCACATGCTAAAGTATTGACTCCACATATAGAAGGAACATCACACATTAAAAAACCCCAAACTCATCCTTGTTAACTCAGTCGACAGGTGAATGTTTCTAAGCCAATACATCTTTTTTCTCCAACCATGTTCCTTTCTACTCACCATTTATCCTAAAATGTGAGTCATCTACAAGTTTCTCTATCAACACACAGTCAATCCTTTTGTTTTTCAGGAAAAAATTAAGATTATTTACAATTTTCACAGAAACATGCACAAAACCTACAGTGTCTTTCACACTCAAGAGCCACAAGTCCTTTGGAAGTTATATTTCATATGTCTGCTAGACTGTTCCTACCAAATTATCTCCTCCCCTAGCCCCTTTTCTGCCTACCTACCTACCAACCAACCTATGTTACCTACCTTCTTACCTACCTCATAACCCATTATACAAATTTCTCACAATTATCAACTATCTTAGTAGTGACTAATTGAAAGAGATTTTGTGGAAAGGGAAGACTGAGCACCTGTTATCTAGAAGTTGAGCCTTCAGATCTAAAAGCTGTGATAGGGGAGCTTCTAAACCCAGAACTGGAGAGAGCACTTTGGCTTTCCAGAGTTGGGTAGCTTCAAGGCTTATATACAGCAGATTCATGGCCAAGATTCACCTGTAATCACCTTTGGGGATCCAAAATGTTTCCCATTTTCTTTTTCTTTTGTGGAAATACTCAAACTAAACCAAAGTCATTAATTGCTTACAGCTCTACAGTGTTGGTATTTTTCCTCTTCTCTCCTCTTTTCACCTCTCCTCTCCTCTCTTCTTTTCTTCTTTTTTTCTTTTATTTTTAATTTTCAGACAGGACTTGAAATCTCTCTGTATAAACCTTTAACAGCTATATAAATTCTAGTACAGGTTAACTAGCATTCAACAATACAATAAGCATCACAGCTGATGACCTTTTGGTTCTGTTGTAATTGATGGTTTTGATAGGGCTTTTCCTGGTGCTGTTGATTTCTAGTGCTGGTCCCTCTGTCATGGGGGGAGAACTCTCTCTTTATACTCCCTCCTTCTGCCACAATCATCCTTTCTGCCCTGAAGGCTGGAGTCAACTGA
The DNA here is from genome assembly GCA_013400935.1 of Turnix velox. Taxonomy (NCBI): domain Eukaryota; kingdom Metazoa; phylum Chordata; class Aves; order Charadriiformes; family Turnicidae; genus Turnix; species Turnix velox. Next base: position 35,315 of record VZTY01025143.1, on the reverse strand, counting down.
AGTCTCAGACCCTGGAGACCCCAGTGGGATCCCTTCAGTAGTTTTAAGTGGTGAGATGACTATTCATGTATTCCTTCAGCAGGTGCCCCTCACTCCTGCAGCCTGGGTTTGGATTGGGACATTTTCCTAGAAATTTGCACCCTCTGCCAGTATAAGCAGCATTCCTGTATGGATGGCCAGCTGGCTCTTACAACTCTCTTTGACACCATGCTATGTAAACCTGCTCAGGGCAGGTCTTGTTGATATGTGAAAATGCTTCTAGAGGCCAGCTCCCACCTGCACAGAGGTTTCCAGCTTCACAGGCTTGCTGCCCCACTGTGAGCAGCACTTGGGAAAACAAGGAATATGTTTGATGCTGGCAGGGAAGGGAAAAGAAAAGAGGTGGAGGAGCAGGTTTGGTTTTCTGAAGAGAAGCACATTATTGGCAGTGTGGACCAATAGCAACTGCAGTAAGAGTAAGCCTGCAGAAACACTTGTTATATACACATCTCTGGCAAAAAACTGTTTTCTTGATTAATTTAAAGGTATAGACTGCTTTCCACCAATGACGTGACATACAGTATGTGGATATTTGGCTGTTGTAGGTAAATAGGTTTATGAGTACACACAGGGAGTATGTACTCAGAGAGGCTGTGGAGATGTTTAAGGCCAGGCTGGACAAGGCACTGAGCAGCCTGATCTAGTGGGAGGTGTCCCTGCCTGTGGCAGGGAGGTTGGAACTTGATGATCTCTATGGTCCCTTCCAGCCCAAACCATTCTGTGAGTCTATGACTGTTTAGAAAACGATGCTACTGGTACAGCAGCCACTTGGGATGAACTCCTAGATAAACATTTTCTGACACGCTGCCACATTTGGGTAGTTTGTCATAAAGAAGATGGTAGAAGTGGTTAAAAAGTGTGTGAACATGTGTGCATACAAACATGCATGTGCATGCATATACATACCCTATATACAGTTATACACACAATTATTGTTTCTTATTCCCTGGCAACACCTGGGAAGGTCTGGGGATGCAAATTGTCAGCAACGAACACATTGTTCCCTAAAGAATCAGAAAAGGATGCTTTTCTTAAAAACAGGAGTAAAAATCTAGTACCTGAAGGAGGCCCACAGAAAGGTGGGGGAGGATTTTTTAATGGGGTCCAGGATGGCAGGACTAGGAGCAATGGATGCAAATTGGAAGAGGGTGGATTTAGGCTGGATATAAGAAAGAAGTTTTCTACTATGAGGGTGGTGAGACACTGGAACAGGTTGCCCAGAGAGGTTGTGGATGCCCCCTCAGTCCCTGGAGGTGTTTAAAGCCAGGCTGGATGAGGCATTGAGCAACCTGGTGTAGTGGGAGATGTCCCTGCCCATGGCAGGTGGTTGGGAACTAGATGATCTTTAAGGTTCATTCCAACCCAAACCATTCTATGATTCTATGAACATAAACCTTGTGGCTCTCTCAGTCTAGATAATATCTCTCTGATAATCTCTCTCTGAAACCTGTAGATGCTAGGTCCTTCTCTCCTGGAGGTCATGGGTAATGGCTGTTCCCAGAGGATCCCTGCAAGGGGATACTCCCACCCCCTCAGACTGCATTTATTCTTGCAGCCAAGTACCAGGGCATTTTTAAAAGGAATTGGAGAAAACAGCCAATCCTACAGGAAAAAAATTCCAATGCACTGTTTGTAATCATGTTGAGGGGTAGAGTAACAACTCAACTGCCCACACTTTGGAGGAAAGCTAGTCTCTGTTTTCTACAAATCAAATTGAATGTCAGCACCACAGAAGCTCACTCTCAAAGCCACGGTTAGCTGCTTGTGCTTTTTCAAAATCCAAGGCAACTGGGGCAGAGAATATTTACAGCTGTCCATGAATGTCCTGGACTGTGAAATGTCACTAAACTGCTTTGATAAATTTTTTATTTCTCTTTCCCCAGATTTTTCATACCTCTAGAGCAGGTTGGAAAGTTACAGTTTTTTCCTGGGCCCAGTTTTTGACCAAACAGGAAAATACTGAGCCATTTGGGAAATATTTTGGAAAAAACATTCCGCCTTCTCCATTTGACTTCTGGAAAACTCTTGTGTTGGCCAACCTCACCTGCGCTACAAGATTACATCTGTTAGGGAGCAAAGTAGCTGGAAATAAATTCTCAGTGCATATGGCACAACCTTAATCTAAAAATGAACTGTTAATTGAGGCAGGCACAGGGCAGGGATAGGAAAAAATGGCATTCATTAGGAAAGGGATAATTTAGAATTAACACAGTGGAAGCTCATCAGGTTATAAAAAAAAGTTCTTATTCATTTGCCTTTTCTACACTTCTCTGGATCTGCTTGTTTGCCTCTGGTTGAGTGTGGTGTCTCCCTGAAGCAAAACAGGGCAGCTGGGCATGGCCCTCATGGGACTGTTCCTTTGGCTGAGTCTGCTGGAAAGAATAAGTTTGAGTTACAACCTCTCATGGTTTTCAGTAGAGCTCTTGATTTGATCTCAAGTGCTTCACACAGTGGGAAAATCACCAGTTTGAAAGAATAACTACATTTTTTACAGACTTCCCAAGTCCAAAGGAGGTAGAGGATCTGTTCCAGTCATCCAGGACAGCATCTCCAAATATTCCCTTGTTACTTGGGGACTGTGAAACATGATCTCATTAGATTTAGGTGAGCAGTGGAGATGGATCTAATTGGGATAGACAGGGAACATGTCATGTGGGCTGTAATCAGACCTTGCTGCTTGTACTAAAAAACCTGAGGATGGGAGGATTTCTGTTTTATTGCTAGTCTGGGAGATGCTGAAAATAAAATAATTTTGACTGTTACAGGCTGAAGGAGTTGGGGTTGTTCAGCCTGGAGAAGAGACGGCTCAGGGGGGACCTTATAGTAACTTATCAGTACCTGAGGGGGTCCTACAGAAAGGCAGGGGTAGGACTTTTTGGGAGATGTTTAAGGCCAGGCTGGACAAGGCACTGAGTAGCCTGATCTAGTGGGAGGTGGCCCTGCCAATGGCAGGGGGGGTGGAACTCGATGATCTTTAGGGGCCCTTTCAACCCGAACTACTCTATGATTCTATGATCCTATAACTCTTTGCTCTGCTTTTGCCACTGGAGGAAAATCCTGAGCAAAATCTTAATCTAGAATTAATCTAATTCTAGATACCACTTGGTCATCCATAAACTCTTGGTTGGAGCAGCCTAAATACAGAGACAGAGTGGGAAGCAGTTCCATAAACCCGGACTTATCCCCCGTGAGTGGAGTCTTGACCACTGACTCCCAAAAGGATATTTTAGAAAGAAAGGCTTGAAGCAGGACACCAAAATAGAGGTCGTTAAAGAAGGCCTTGTATACATTGGTTTCATGTTATATCATGGCATGTCAGACATGCTCTGTCCCCATCTGAGGGCTGAGCCCTTGTCACTCAGTGTAGGATGGAGCACACACAGTCCTGGGCTGGTAACAATCCCATGCTTTACATGGACAACATATTTTGGAGGACATGGAGAGACTGGGTTCAAAACAAATATAGAGGAAAAATAAGAAAGATGTACTGTGTAAAAGAGCATTTCATGCACGTCCAAATTCTGCTCTGAAAAAAAAAAAGAGGAAAAAAAAAAGATTAATCTTGTGAGAAAAATAGCATGTTGGAGGGAGAAAGGCAAGTGTAGTTTGGTGAAGTGGACAAAGAGCCAGCTCAGGCAAGTTGCTGGGCTGCAAAAAAAAAAATGGACATGGCAAATGTACTGCATTTGCTAAAGGCTCCATGAAACTCCAGGGAAAAAGCCCAGAGTGTTCGCAGAGTGACTCTGCCGCCAGCCAGAAACTTTCCTTATTATTAGTCATATGCTGAGGATGTCAAGGAATTTTAAGGCCGCACTCTTTGCATTTTTAGAGGTTATTAATGAAATAGCATAGCAAGGTGAATTACATTAAAATATTTTTCTAACCATTCCAGAAATCTTGGTCCAAGTTGGCATAGTGGGGGGGGGCTGGCAAGTGGTGAACTTTTGACCGAAGCTCGGATTGCCGGGAGACACATCCTCCTTGTTAGTTTCGGGTGACAGTTCACTGTACGAGAGGGATCCACTTGTGTGTAAAGAGGCGAGTGGGGGAGGAAGATTTAGCGCTGCATTTTCACAGGGGCAAGAAATTCCATCCAGCTCAAATGTGTTTTGGCTCACTGCCCGGCTCCTTGTCAAACACATGACCATCACTCGGCTTCCTATTTCTAGCCCGAATCTGGATCCTGGGGATACGCGAGCCCCATTAGTGGTTAAAATTAGGCAGCCGAGCTGTGACAACACATGCTGACTCTCCTACATAGGGGAGACATGTTTAAAAACCAAAAAAAAAAAAAAAAAAAGGATTTGATGCACCAAGATTTAATGTTGGTGCTGTGTATAATTCGTCAGGTTGGGCTTCTGTAATTCAGGTGGCTGCAGATTTACTTCATGGAGAGGTTGAGAGAGGTTCTCCTCCCCCTCTACTC
>VZTY01025143.1:11640-30695 GCA_013400935.1 Turnix velox | reverse complement strand
GGGTGCAAGCTGGAACACAGGAGGTTCCACAGGAATTTGAGAAAGAACTTTTTCATGGTAAGGGTGACAGAACACTGGAATGGGCTGCCCAGAAAGGTTGTGGAGTCTCCTTCTCTGGAGACATTCAAAACCTGCCTTCCTGTGTGACCTGATCTGGGTGTTCCTGCTCTGGCAGGGGGATTGGACTAGATGATCTTTGAGGTCCCTTCCAATCCCTGATATTCTGTGATTCTGTGATCCTGTGACTAGTGGGATTTTCTAGCTTACTTCTGGCCAAAGGCTTCCATAGTAATTGCTAAAGACAAGATGACGCCATTAGTTTTTTCATGGTAGAAGCCTCACCCTGGAATGATCTGGTTGTATAGCAAATGGCTTCTCCTCATCTGAGAATGATAAACCAGGGCTTCTGGTTTCCATGGGGACACACTTTGTGAAAGTTTATTTCCAATTGCAACAGCAGTAGACTAGTTGATTTGGAGGTAGCTATTCTGGGTTGCTCAGTAATCAGAAATTTCCATTCACCAAAACGAAATCAGTCAAAATGCTTGTGAATGTATGGATAACTTTCTTGAATGAAGCACTCTTGATAGCTATTGATTGCACTTATTTTTGCTCCTATCACACCTACCTTGGTCTGCTTGGACCCTGCCTATAAGGTCTTATACAGGTCTCCGGGCTTTATTGGACTTCTCCATAACCTGAGGTATTCTCCTTGAATCTGTTCATGAAATACCATTAACTGTCCTAGAAAACCCTTCCTAAGCCTTTTGTGTCTTTTGAGGTATAGCCAAGAAATCAGTGAGGGAATGTCAAGTTGTGTGAGCAGGTTATTGCAGTGGTTAACATTTTATTATTGAGAGCTTGAGAAGTGAACATACATTTCTACACAGACACTGTACCCTTTCTCATCTCCTCTAGTGTCTGTGCTGCTCACTTGTGACTGAACTGAAGAGTCTGATGTCAATGTCCCATAAACTGGTTCTTTCTCTCTGTGTGCTAAGTCCTTGTATTTCACAATCCTCTCCTCTCCCTCACAGAATTTTCCAAGACTTTATCAGTTACAGCATGAAGTGAGATACTTGAAGTTAATAAGAAATACACTTACAAAACAACAGAGCAGTAAGAAATGTCCCTACTGTGCTTTTGCAAATGTCTGCTGCTGTTAACAGTCTGGTATTTTAAATGCTTCCAGTCTAATGAAAGCTTTGAAGCCAAAGAAAATACATCTGATACTAATTACTCTTTGTGGATATAAATGTTGCTGCAGAGGCAGAGATTCTCCAGGTGCCATCTTAGGTGTGACAATGCATACTACTCTTTTGATGGGGAGATACCAGGGCAGATCCACGTCAGACACCATGGCAAAGTGTTCCTGAACTCAGTTCCCTTGGGCTCAGGGTGCAGTGAGGAGCAGCTATTCTGGTGCTCTCTGGGATCTGGGTCCAGGTTAATCAGTATAGTACAGGAAGAAAATGGCACAGAGGGATAGTTATTGTGTTTAGACAAAAGCTAACTGAAAAAGAAAATGGATCTTCAGGTCTGGTGCAACAGCCTCATCCCTTTCCTTCACAGCTCTTCAGTGTTCTTCCTTCTTAGTTAGCAGGGTCTCACTTTAAATTTTATCTCTGTTCAGGCATCTGCTGTGCCTGAGTCACAATATGCCAGTGAATTCTCCATGCTCAAAGGGTGCCAGCAGCTGCCACTCAAGAGAGAAGATCAAGAAAATTCCAGGCAAGGCAGAGCTGACCTGTCCAACTGGCAAGGGGCTGCCACCAAAGGGAGCAGGGTTAGGAGGAGCTGCTAGAGTTAGACCTGGTTCATGATTATGCACACATCCTCATTAGTGACATGTAAACTGTTAAGATTTAAATCTTTCGCTTGACATCTTCCTTGAAGATTAAAAGATTTGAATCTTTTGCTTGAAATGTTTTAATAGCAGAATACAGAGTTTCAAAAAATGGGTGAAAATTCATCTTTAACAGTAACATCTTTTAGTGCACTCTTTGAGTCCATCAAATGCACATTATTACTTCTGCTCTCTTGTCTCTGAACATCTGACTCAATTTGCAATAAAAGTGATGTGTTTGCTCATTAACATAAACTTAAATGACATTGACATTCCAAGCATCATTCAGTGACTTCAGGTTGTTTGGAGTGATACACTACTGGAAGAGGTGCTATAAATTTCTCTCTCCTGGAAAAGCAGCTTAGGAGTTGTTTGAATTGTTTGTTTAATAATTATTTCAAGATCTTTCTCAAAATAGAATTGACATGTTCTGGGGTTATTTTACATAAAAGCTTAATTTCATCCCTGCTGTCACTTTGCTCAATCAGAGAGAAAGGACAGTATAGAAAGACTGGGTTGTATGTGCTCTTCTGTAAACATGATGAGGGGGTGAAAACGTTTGTTTGACTAAAGACTGTGGAAGAGCAAGGATGTAGAGAGGTCATGAATATGACCAGAAGAGGCCAGAAGATTGATTCATCTTTGAATATTCAAGCATTTATATTACTTACTCTAGCTGAGCATCTAAATATTTTCAAATGCATAAGGTTTGATTGAATAGGAAGGATTTCTGTTCAATTTTTTTTAATCCATTCTTATTACTCTTGGGTCTCACCTTCCTTGCTTGCTATTGCTTGTTGACCTGAGCAGTACTGACTCAGCTGCTCTATTCTGCCATCTCTGCATTGCTCACTGTTTCTTTCTGAAGGTGCACTTTCTATAGCAAGGGTTTAAAGGAGCCTGACTTAGTTGTCAGTGCATTAAGCAGCATGCTGATTGTGACTTTCTGGAAAAGTCTAAAAATGTGTACCAGAGTAGATGGCCAAACTGTCACTAAGGGGTTCTTCTGCAGACGTGAAGAGCCTGTGGTCTGAGACTGGTCACACACAGCTATTCACCTCAGTCTCCACAGCAGTAACAAATGTCATCTATATACAGAAGCTACTCACGTATCTCTTTTGGCTGACATTATTGATGCCTGTTTTTCTGGTTACATATATTGACTAATTGCAACTGCCAATGTTTTAGGAGTCAGATCAAATAATAAAAGCTGATGGTGCCTAGGTGACACTGTGAACTCTCAGGGCCCTTGGAAATATGGAAGAATTATTTCCATTTGGTATGAGGGAACAGCATATTCATTAGCAGCACCCTCCCCTGAAAACAATCCTTCCCTACATCCTTCCTAACAAAAGGAACTGGTGGAATGGAGGAAAGAAAAGCAAGAGTTTTAATATGGTACCTTCCAAACTTTTGTCAATAGTCATCATAGCTCATTTTCCTGCCTAAATCTGACTGATCTCTTTATACCTTGAGTAGAATTGTAGAATCATATAGGTTGCAAGAGACTTTTAAGAAAACCAAGTCCAATCATTAACCAAACACTAACAAAAACACCACTAAACCATGACCCTAAGCACCATACCTACTGTCTTTGAAATAACTCCAGGGATGATGATTCAACCACATCCCTGGGCAACCTGTTCTGATGCCCGATAATCCTCTAGATAAAGATATTTTTTCTTAACATCCATTCTAAATCTCCCTTGGAGCAACTTGAGGCTATTTCCACCTATCTTATCACCTTGCTACATCCTCCTTCCAGGTATTTGTAGGGTGATAAGGTCTCCTCTCAGTCTCCTTTCTCCAGGCTAAATTACCCTAGATCCTTCTGCTGCTCCTCATGATTCTCCAAACTGTCTTCATTGGTCTTCTCTGAACCTGCTCCATTATCTCAATGTATTTTTGTTGTGAGGGGTCCAAAACTGAACACAATAAATGAGGTGCAGCCTCTCTCCAGTGCCAAATTAACAGGACGACTTCCCTAGTTCTTCTGGCCACAGGACTCCTGATACAGGTCAGTCCCTTGGTGAGGAATTGTTCCTAAGAAGTGGCCTGTTCAGAATGACCAAAGGAACTTCCTCTCTGTGGTCAGAACTGTCGGTGAATCTTTCTGGTTCTTTTTCCACTCTTCTGGCCTGAAAGGTAAATGTTACTCTTCTGGTTCATTTAGTTCTTCAGCTGTGAGACAGATAGCTGAAAAGTATTTCCAAGCTGATGAAGGAAGTAGCCTGTCTCTTCAAAATGATTCTTCTGTAAAACAAGAAGTAGAATGTCAGGTGAGAGGTGTGGGTCTCTATTACAGAAACCACACAAGTCAATATTCTGACTCCATGAATTTCTTATTTTTCAATATCAATAATAATCTCCATGGTTTTCCTTGTTTGTTGCTCATAATGACTAAATGAGCCTCACAAAGAGATCATAACCATCATATCATGGTTGCCCTAAACATCCAGATGAATCAGCTGTCTCATTCAACCTCTTGCAACAGCTTTTCAAAAGCAACTGTAAGTGCTTACCCATTTTGCTGACACAGGCATAATTCATTAGCACTCACCTGACCTGCTGTAGCGCACACTTTGATTCACTTGACATTTAATAACTTGTTATCCAACACCTTGTTTGTGTCCTCCTAGGCATCCTGTCTATTCCAAGCATCCTATATCACTAAGCCCATGTGCATGTCATTTTCATATAGTTCTGACTTCTCACGTTTTCTCCACCAGCCCCATGCAGCATCCCCATTTTCCCTCTCTCTCTACTACTTGCTTACCCTAAACATGACTTATGAGTCACTGCACATGGCCTTCTTATTTCCAGACCTTTGCTGCAATGCAATGTATCTGATGAAATATTTGTGAGGCAGTGTCTTGAGCAGTCCTTGTTTTTCTGCATTCCCCAGACTACAATTAGGTACAAGGCAGTCATGTGTCAGGTAGACACTGAAATGGGCACACTATCACTATGATGTTACTGTCCTTCCCTCCACATAATTTCTCATCCACAGGGCTGCATTCAGTGAAAGGTAAAGGTGTGGTCTCTTCTTATCAATATAAACTTTTTATTAGCAGAAATAGGATGGTGTGATTATTTTCTCTCTCCTAATAAGCTACAGCTAGCAGCAGCTCATCAATATTGCTTGTAAATTTTGGAGCAGTAAAGGTGGATAGAATTCACCTGTTTGTTAATCTCTGCCTTCTTTACTTTTGCCACAACACTGACAGAACTTGAGTTGCTCTTCCAGAAACATAGCAAAAACCTTTTTCACAGAGAGCATGACAGAACACTGGAACAGACTGTCCAGAGAGGAGTCTCCTTCTCTGGAGGCATTCAAAACTTGCCTGGTCACCTTCCTGTATGACCTGATCTAGGTGCCTGCTCCAGCAGGGGGATTGGACTAGATGATGTCTTGAGATCCCTGACATTCTGTGAAGGTTGCATAGGACAGGAAATAGGGGAAAACTGGAGACATGGCTGATGGGGAGAGGCATTATGTCTTCCTACAGCTGTTTCTGGAACTCTTCTTAGTCCACTGTGGCTATATTTCCAAATAGTACTCTCCTTTCTAGCCTGCAGTCCAGGGAGCATGTCCTTTCTTTCTATCTGAATCTGTGAAGAGAGGGTGCTCTATCTCTCCATTCATGGTGGGTTTGTCAGTTGCTAAAATAGACAATCTTGATATAGAATCATAGAATCAGAGAATCATAGAAACATAGAATCATAGAATAGTTCAGGTTGGAAGGGACCTTAAAGATCATAAAGTTCCAAACCCTCTGCCATAGGCAGGGACACCTCCCACTAGATCAGGCTGCTCAGTGCCTTGTCCAGCCTGGCCTTAAACACCTCCAGAGAGGGGGCATCCACAACCTCTCTGGGCAACCTCTTCCAGTGTCTCACCGCCCTCACAGCAAAGGATTTCTTTCTTTTCTCCAGCCTGAATCTCCCCCCTTCCAATTTACAGAAATAATCCATTATTTCCAGTCCTTCCATCACATATCTGTATGTGATGCCTTTCTGTAGGTCCCCTTCATGTATTGATAACATTTAACCTTCACAAATTGCCACTGAGGTATTACTTCAAACATTAAATCCTGGGATATAGCCTCATCTTTGAACTTGAGGCTCATCTATATGGTAAATGAAATAATTAAAATCACAAGTATTTTTAAATTTATCCTGCCTTATCATTTAGGCCCTTCACAGCACCAAGGCCAAGTGCCAAGGAGAGGAGCTGCAGTCCAAGTCTGCACACATAAGTCCAGGCTTATTTGAACAACAGCTTCGTTTTTCAAACATATGCTCTAAGCTGAGAGATGTTATTCAGTTACCCTCCATCAAGCACCTGACTCAGGCTTGCAGCCTGGAAAAAGTAACCTCATGTTAAGCTTTGTGCATTGCCTAAGAACCTGATATTCCTAAACTCCATCTGCAACTGTTTCAGTGTGGTCTCATGGTGGTGACATACACATATTGCCCCATAAAGAGGGGACTCAGAACAAGAATTGAAAATGGCCAAAGTGGTCATGCTTCTGGGATAGGAAAGAAGGAATGGCACTGTCTCTGTCCTCCCATAGAGATTACAGGAGAACTCTTTCCTCCCATTCATCATGATACAACTTTCATGTGGGGATTATAGCATTTGTTGACAAGGAAATGCAATAGTAGGAAATTATCTGATGCATTTTGTTGTGTCTAAGTGATATCTAGCAGGTGTAAACATGAACAAGGGTTGTGTGCTTCCCTTCCATTGACAACACTTTATTATTTATATTCCTCAAGGACAAGCTGAAATGTCACATCTAGGCTGAGAAAGTCCTCCAGATGGATGAAGGACAGAGTATTGGACCAGATAAAGAGGGGGAGTAAAGTTAATGTGTTAAGGAAAGTTTAAAAACAAATAAGAAATTTGAGCAATGGAGATCATAAAGCAGATATGTCAGGAAAGGAAGGTGTATATTTCTGGTTTATTCTGGAAAAGGCAAAAATGATGATCCTTACTCAATTTAAGGAGTGTGGAAGCTGCCTGTGTAAATAGTATAAGACCTCTACTCAGCTCTGGTGAGACCCCAATTGGAGTACTGCATTCAGTTCTGCAGCCCTCAACATAAGAAGGACATTGAGCTCTTGGAGTGGGTCCAGAGGATGGTCATAGAGAGGATCAGAGGGATGAAGGAGTTGGGGTTGTTCAACCTGGAGAAGAGAAAACTCAGGGGGGACCTCATAGTAGCTTCTCAATACCCGAAGGGGGCTACAGAAAGGCTGGGGTAGGACTTTATAATAGGGTACAGGATGGCAGGACTAGGAAGAATGGATGCAAATTGGAAGAGGGTAAATTTAGGCTGGAGATAAGAAAGAAGATCTTTCCTGGGAGGGGGGCGTGACACTGGAACAGGTTGCCCAGAGAGTTGTGGATGCTCCCTACCTGGAGATATTTAAGGCCAGGCTGGATAAGGCATTGAGCAACCTGGTGTAGTGTGGGTTGGCCCTGCCTATGGCAGGGAGGTTAGAACTAGATGATCTTTAAGGTCCCTTCCAACCCAAACTATTCTGTGATTCTATGAATTATGTCCGGCTCTGGAGCCCTCAGCACACAAGGACATGGAGCTGTTGGAGAGGGTCCAGAGGANGCTCCCTGGAGTTGTTTAAGGCCAGGCTGGATGAGGCACTGAGCATCCTGGTCTAGTAGGAGGTGTCCCTGCACATGGCAGGGGGGTTGGAACTAGATAATCTTCAAGGTCTCTTCCAACCCAAACCATTCTACAATTCTCTGATTCTATGAAGTTGCAGCTATGAGTTAATTCAAAGTTCTTACACTAGGGCCTGCAGCATGGCCACTACCAAGACTGAATATTGGACCAAAGGAGTCCATTCTAATCTGTGTGAACATAAGTAAAAGTGACGTCTTCTGGAAATGGTGTTAACTGAGCTACAACTTCTTCTTGCTCAAAGAATCAGGAGAAATAGAAAATGATTCAGGTAAATGCAGAAAACTTATCAATGACCACTTCATGATGGGAAGACTGACACATCTCAGATATTCCTGAAATCCTGCTGCCACATACATTGCTCAGCTTCTGATTCCAGCTTCAGAGTGTACCCATTGCAGATGATCACAAAGTGGTCTTCTCTTATACGTGGATTAATGTCATAAAGCTGAGTGTGGGCAAACTCAGTGCTACGACTTAGTAAGATCAGATATTTCAGGTCCATTTTCCAGGTCAATTGCGTAAATTTGAGTAATTTTTGCCCAGAGTAGAACTTCATCTTATCTTTAGACTTTAGCACTACTTTTCATCTAATCAGGCTTGAAGAAGAGCTTGATTAGGAAAACAAAATTAACCTATTGGAGAATGTGGAATTCTTCATAAGGAATGGCATCACTGACTTGGTGATACAGCTCTATGATGGCAAAACCGTTTTGCTACACAGCACTAGAAAAAACTCTTTCTACTCCAGATATCCAAGAGTGTCATCTGTCTTCCTCTGAACAATGTAGCTCTGTTTCCAAGAGTGTTCTTTCCAGTAGTCACTAGTGTTGGTGTCTGATGCAAAACCATCATGGGAAAGCTGACGCAGAACTGAGGGCAGACCTGAGAGCAGGGAAACAGCCTGTACAGATCATCCTGAATAAGATACAGGAACAGCAATAATCCTCTGTGACTGATGGTCTGTCAACTTCTGTCTCAGAATTCTTGTTAGTGTCCTTGTGAATGTGCAAGATCTTAGGTATTTCTTCACATCAGGTGGCCACAATTTAATTCACTCCATAGATTTGGGACAGTGACACATTTTCACATGCCTACAGGTAGTTCCATTTCACATCACAGAGGAACATTAGCTCTTCCAGTCATAGGTCTAGCTCTCCATTTTTAAAAACTTATGTCCAGCCCTGAAAATACTCTCCCATAATATCAAAAACTGTTAGAAATTAAAAATATTTAATTTTGCATCTATGTAACAGAATATTGTGGATATACCTGTCTTTGCAAGCAAATATGCCTGACATGAATTCCTCTTTTCTAAGAACAAACTGTCTTGGGATGTATGACACACAGGACTTTACTTAGAACTCATAGAACCATAGGATGGTTTAGGTTGGAAGGGACTTTAACAATTTATGGGCTGACACTACATAACCAGAGATTTTAGCCCAGCTTCTCCAGAGGACAGGGTATTATCTTTCTCTCTGCAGACTCTGACTGCATGCCCCAGTATCACATCACAGTTACTGGACTCTATGAGCTGTTACATGAACTCCATCGAAGTTCATTGTGTTTTAAATGCATAAAATCCTAATCATATCTGTACAAGAATACAAGGATAAGCCAAACCACGGTTTGTCTGCTGCTGATCACATAAGGAGACACAAGTCTTCGTGCTCCCAGCGTGCACCCAGTATGCTATGGGTGTGTGTTTCACTGTGAAAGTGAAACTAGACAGAATGCTGTTTAAAGAATAAAGTGAGGTGACATCACTTTGCTCTCCTCCTAAATTAGAAGTTTGCTCATTGCCCCTTCAGGTCTCAGCTGACCTGATTTGGATTTTAACCAGCAAGTAAACAAGCCCTATTAACAACACTCTTCAACACCATTTCTAGCAAGATGCCAATATGCTTATAGCTAAACAGTATTTCAGACCATCAGCACCCAGTCACTAATTTAAAAACTGACCTTTTGCATTCACCGTGAGGATGAGCCCAGTAAGTGGAAGGACAGGGAAAAATCTTATAAAAAAGATGAAAGACAGCTGCCAAGGGAGAGACTGGACCAACTTCAGAGTAAGTCTGCAGGACAGAGTGGCATTTACAAAGGCACTGAAGCTCTCCCATGGCATCAGGCTGGTGGTGGTGACAGAGCCATCTGTCCTGTCTTTTTTGCCCTTTCCTGTCTGCCATTAATTTTCCACAAAGGCTCCAAGCGACAGTCCCCCTCATAGTGACCATACTTGGAAACAAGGTGTATGACAGGCAGGGGGAGAATGGCAACAATCTGGGAGAGCTCCCCGTGTTACAACTCGGGGAGGAAAAAAAAAAAATAGCTGAGAGTTTGCAAAGTAGGGAAGAAGAAGTGAAAACCGAGAAGATCTGCTGACAGGAGGATTGGGCAGGCACGCACTGCCTCGTTACGTGCGCCTTTGAGTCGGGGCGAGGGAGTGGAGGCTCAGTCACCCTCTCCACACGCTGCCGGCAGTAAACAAGGGAGGATTTCTGGAGCAGCTGCCCCTGTAAGAGGAGAGGGGCCTGTTGCTGTCCTGCACAGCTATGGTTTTATGGCAGTGTGTATCTTATCCCCTGTTGAAACTCATTTCTTGCACTAATCACACCAGACCTTTGCACCATGCGCCGTTACTTGCGGGCGAAGCTTAAGCTCGAAGCTGAGGTGGTTTAAGTTCAAGCTGCTTTGCTGAGCTGAATCTTTAGGAGGTAGGATGACATGCCATCCTCTGCCTTTCTAAAGGAGCAGCCATCTACATGATCTCAATGGAATCATAATAAGGCCAGGCTGGATGAGGCACTGAGCAACCTGTTCTAGTAGGAGGTATCCATGCCCATGGCAGGGGGGGTTGGAACTAGATGATCTTTAAGGTCCCTTCCAACCCAAACCATTCTATGACTCTATGTTCAGATTGATGCTATTCTTAGCAGTAGGCAAGCCTAGACATGCTCTGTAGAGTTTGATTATACAAATTCCAGTTCAGAGATACTGTGCTAAAATTCAGTACTACTCCCAGTATTTTCACTGTCATGTTCATTGTTTTGAAGGTCCCTTCCAACCCTATGATTCTATGATCACTTGACCAGGAACTGACACTATCACTTCATGCAATGCAATTAAAGCTTATCCTACATTTATTCTCTCATCTTTTTCCTCAAAAGGATACCTGTCCACGTTTTGACATCTTAAAAGTAATACACTTGCACACACACACATACTTGCTGTTGCATGACTCTGCTCCAGAGGACAGGAGCACAGGATCCCTTATGAGGACAGGCTGAAGGAGTTGGGGTTGTTCAGCCTGGAGAAGAGAAGGCTCAGGGGAGACCTCATAGGAGCTTATCAAACTCTAAAGGGGGCCTACAGAAAGGCAGAAGTAGGACTTTTTAATAGGATATAGGACGGCAGGACTAGGAGTAATGGATGCAAATTGGAAGAGGGTAGATTTAGGGTGGAGAAAAATGTTCTTTCCTGTGAAGGTGGTGAGACACTGGAACAGGTTGCCCAGGGAAGTTGTGGATGCCCCTTCCCTGGAAGTGTTTAAGGCCGGGCTGGTTGAGGCATTGCGTGACTTGGTCTAGTGGTAGGTGTCCCTGTCCATAGCAGGGAACCAGATGATCTTAAGGTCCCTTCCAACCCAAACCATTCTGTGATTCCATGTGCATGTGAAATTGAACTGTCCTACTTGAAGCAGAGATGGTTCCATTCAGTGTTGCTCGATGGTTACCAGAGAAGGATGTCCACACTGGCTCCTGTGACAAGTTTCACTCCTGTAACTGCTCTTACTGTGTCCAAAGAATAAAAGCCCTGCAGTCTCTACCAGGAGTCTTCCTTAGATCAGTTTCAAGACAGAAATACCACACTGACTTCTGAAGATTTGAGTTTATGCCTAATTAGCTGTGACATTCATGGAGCGAGTGAGAACTGGGTGTTTGACTGTGACTGTACCCAATGATGGGTACTTCCCCAGCCTTCACTCCCATTCCTCATAACATAGTAGGACCAATGAGCTCATATGATGAGCTTGCATTTTTATTTTGTGTTATTTCTGTTACACTGGCAATGGACTAGAGGTTTGGCAGGAGCACAGTGACCTGCACAGATGTGCCCCCAAGTGATTTGTGTAGTTATTCATGACAGCGAATAAAGCTCCCAGAAGCAGTGACTTTACTCTTCTTTTTCTCCTTTTTGCTAAGAAAAGGACAGAAGTATGTAAATTATATTATCCTAGGAATATCTGTTTTGCTTCCAGAGTAGGAATAATCTTTGACTCATTTTTCATTTCTACTTCAGCAATAGCTTCTACTCCATAAAGTTGGGCATCTCTACCTTGTACCAAGTATGTACTAATGTTATGTGACCAATGAAAACATGGCATTTTAAAATCACTTGCTCAAACCAGCTTATTTGCTTCATAATTTATTTCATGTGTATTTTTATGGTCTGAAGGTTGCCTCAATCTATTTTGCCACATGCACAACCAAAGGTACTTAGAAACAAATGCACCAAAATCATGGTTATTCATCATCATGAATTTCTTCATGCTGCTGTTAGACTATATAGATTCATAGAATCATGGAATCGTAGAGTGGTTTAGGTTGGAAGGGACCTTACAGATCACCTAGTTCCAAACCACCTGCCATGAACAGGTATACCTTCCACTAGACTAGTTGTGCTGGTGCTAATGCAAACAAGATAACCAGACACACAAAAATAGACAGGTAGAAACAGTCTGGAGTTTATATGATCATATGGACAAGTACGTATGCATGTTTCTCCTTATATTATGGGGCATGTGTGGGCCATCACTCAGACAAGCCATCTTGGTTACCTGAGAGGACTACTGATATCCTACAGAGACCAAATTGCTTTGAGTGATTCTTGTTAAAGATGGCAAATGAATGTTCACATGAGATCTCTGAAGAGCATAATACTATTCACCAAAACTTTGCACTGAAATCGAAGACATGGAGAGTTCACAGAGTTCCTGTGACAGGATCATAACTTTGGTCAAACTGTTTGGGGCAATTTTGACCCCAATTCTTGAACCAATTTGACTCAGGTACATGTGTTTGATTGAAACCATGCACTTGATCATACACTGTCTTCCTCCTTTATTAAAATGAGAGGAGCAGATCATCAGAGAGGGAGTAAAACCACCCATAAGGATAGAATTGAGCAGCTGGAGGATGAAGTTCTATTTGCATAAAATTTATAGAAACCTCAGGTTCAGGCCATTCATGATCATGATACATTTGATACTCGAGCTTTCTGTTCAGCTGGAGAAAGCTTGAAGCACTTATGTGGTTTGAGAAACCAAGAAATTATATTACATTATAATAATAATAAATGATTATATTACTTAGTGTGGGTAACGTGCTGGATTATACTCCAGGAGCTATCTATCCTCTACAAGGGCAGGGCTGGATTTGACAAGTGAACTGCAAAGAGATATAGAGATCCTGGACGGATACAGTGATGCACAAATAGAAGTTCATGAGGACATTGCTTAATGGTTATGTAATGGAATCCATAGCTGTCTATAATTGTCCAGCTGGACTACTTAAATGAACGAAATAACTAATTGAACCTGTCTCAAGTTATAAACTTTTTTATTATCTGGGCTTTTTTTTTTTTTTTTCAGTGATCCCTGTAATGTCACCAGAGCTAATTTTAGCTGCCATTTTCCCCTTGAAAAGTATTTACCAACAGTGTGCCCTCAGTCTGTTGCAGTACAGGAAGCTGGGGCTGCACCATGTTTCTTCAGGCTGAATGTTCTCCCATCAATGAGATCAAGTTATAAGTGGCCTCAATAATCTGTCTGCCATCAGAAATAGCCAGAGAAAAAAATGCACAAATGCAAACATAAAAGGGAACTCTCACAATCCACATGCTTGTCATAGTTCACCATGATCCAGCCTAAATGTCAGTGGGCTCGATGCTTTTTGACACAATCTGGAAGCCACTTCTGCTTGTTAACATCTTATCTCCTCACGAGATGCCCCGTCTTAGCGAAGTTAATTGACTAATCATTTTCATCACTGGGAGCGTGAGGAAATAATTCCATCTATTCCTACCTAGGCTTCTGTTTACGGTCCGAGGGTGCCAAGCATTCAGACTAAATGAAAATATACCCTCTAGTAACCATGTGTGGCATCCCCCATAACAAGCTGCAGAAACTCTCCCAAGCATTGCTGTTATGTTGTGGGGAATCCTGAGAATCTTAAGCTCAACTGGCCATGCCGGCCACCCTCCAGCAGGGCCAGCCAGGCAGAGACTGGGAGGATGAAGTGGAGATGGATCTGGGGCATCCCCGTGTCAGAGCAACAACATCTGTCATTTTTAGGGGAAAGGGGGCAGGTCTGCAAGTAATGAATTAGTGGTGGCTGGGAACATGCATGAGATGATGTGGTAACATGCTCTCCAGCTATATGAGAGGGGCTGGAGGGTTACTTAATAGCTGGTATTTTCCATCTTCTGACTGTCCCTGCATGATCAGCCTTAAATATTTTGTTCCTGTAGTCAGTTTTTCCTGGGGGAGGGAAAGAGAATTTTGCTGCTTCTTCTTCCTTCCATATCTATCACAGTTCTACCACATCTTCCACTTGCTTCCTCTCATCTTTGTGGTTTTTACTTCCTTATGCCAAACTTTTAGACTCAAGCCTCATCAGACAAGATTAAACTTTTTGTCATTTCATAGTCTGATGACCCAAACTCTGGGATGTCAGTTAATTATTTCCACTATTTTTCCCTGTGTATGGCAGGGGGTTTGGAACTCGATGATTTTTAAGGTCCCTTCCAACATGAACTATTCCATGATTCTATGATCCTTGCCACCTGGTACATGAAAGAAAAATTGACTGTGAATTAGACTTTGGCTGTACTTGTGATTTCAGTGAGAAGAGTTTGTTGGGCCAAGAGTTACATGATCTTTACGGTGAGGGTGGTGAAACACTGGAACAGGTTGCCCAGAGAGGTTGTGGATGCCCCCTCAGTCCCTGGAGGTGTTTAAGGCCAGGCTGGAGGCACTTGAGCCACCTGGTCTAGTGGGAGGTGTCTCTGCTTATGGCAGGGGGTTTGGAACTAGATGATTTTTAAGGTCCCTTCCAACCCAGACCATTCTAGAGTTTATGACTAACACTGGATTTTTTGCCATACACCACCACCTGGTTTGGGACCACCAACTCTTTTTTCCTGCTGAGCTGCAGCAATGGAGGCAGCAATGGCTGGCTATGACAGAGACTGCCTCCTTCATGGATAGGCCAGGGACCTAATGATGTAGTTAAATGCTTCTAGTGACGAAGATTTTAGTACACAGATCTGGGGAATATTTCACCAAATAAAAAGGCCATTTACACTTTAAAGAATAATAACTAATTCCATTGTATGTTATCTTGCAACTATGGCATGTTCCCACTCCCATAAAGCTGTCCCCAGATAAAGTTCTGTTGACATCTTCGCAGGGTTAGCTTATGGATGGTCTTACTTTGTGAGATCTTTACTACTTCCCATTTTAGCATGTAATAAATCTGTTATGTGGCTGCATTGAAACAGACAGTGCTTCAGACCAAGTTGTACACTGAGGAGGAGAGTTGCACAAAAAGTGTGTGTGGGAGGAAGTTAAATGTAACATTTAATGGGAAGTCCATTCAAAACCTCTAGAAACTGGAACTAATGGGGATAGACAGGGCTGTGAAACGTGAGCCTACAATACCTCCACTGAGAGATATCCATTCCACTTTGTCCTCCCAGGCTTTACTTCCCAGAGACATTAGTCTCTTTTCTTTAAATTCAGATACTTATGAATAAAAGTAGCACCATGGTGATTTCTTCCTAAAGTTATTTCTTAAAATGCAGCAAACCCAAATTCCTCTTTCCAAATAGAGTACTTCAGGTTGTTGACTTTCTTAGGTAGCATGTTGTTTCTTTTTTCTTCATCCAATGCAGCGAATGGGTTTCTGACTGTGGGGTAATTCCTGCAGAAAGCTAAACAACCATTTTGTAATGGTTCCTTAATGAAATGAGGAAAATCATAGAACTTGTTTGCATTGGAATTGGTAACAGTGTGTCCTTAGACAATCATTATAGGGATAAAGCAGATGTTAACAGAATCACAGCATCTTGGGCAGAGCTCTCTGTGGAAGGACTACACAAATTATTTTATCTGATGGAAGAGAAGACATTTTACAGAAGGAAAATATCTGCAGCTGAATGAAATTCTGAACTGTTTAAGTACTGGACACCATGAGAACATTATGAACTTCTGAGCATCTATGAACTTTTGAACTATGAACATCTGAACAGTTTGTGCATTGAGGGCATTAAGTAGAGACACTTCTGCATGTTATTACTGGTCAGGATTCAAATTCTGAATCTGGTGCAATTAACTACCTTGAATAGTTGGAATAGTGTAACTTTGTGTCAAGCTTAGTACAAACACCCTCTGTGCGACAGTGCCAGCTTAGTTCATGCAACTGAGTACTCTATGGCTCTGGACACAGAAGACCCTAAACACACTGAAAGGGATAAAATAGCCCTAGAAATTAGAGAGGACAAAGGAATTCCCCTAGTCAAAAGTAAATAATTATTTTTATTTCAGAGTGGTGAATGGAAAGGACAAGGAATGGGGAATAAGAGACAATTCGTTGATGCAGCCATGAAGAATTGCAGATGTTGCTTCATGAGGACTAAGGAGAAGTGCAGTCTTCTGGGATGCCATGAGGATTTAGCCAACTGGATCCCACGTTCACCTCTGGGCAGTGAGGCATTCCAGGCCAACTACTTTGCACGGATCAGATTTATTACCTTCTTGGCCACCCAGCTGGCTGGAAGACGGCTGGCATGATAGTGACAAAGTCTTCTGGACCTAGTTGGGTAAATAGCACCTCTGATATTTATGTGTTTCCTTATCCTAATAATATCTGAGCTGGAAATATCCCTGATTGCAAGATCAGGGGGGGAAAAAGAAAGAGAAGGGGGAAAAAATATGGTAGTCCAGAAAAGGAATTCTCACGATGAAAAGCACTTCTCTAGGATTATTCTCTAGTGGCTGAGCTGCTTCAGTGGCTACAAGAGCAAGCAGGGAACTGGGTACACTGGGAAGTCTTACGTGCAAATCAAGGGCACTGCTGGCTGTGGTGAGGGGCCAAGGAGAACTCTTGCAACCTACACACTGGGTTCAAAAATAGTGTTACTGTGTCATTGACTGCATTTATAGTGAGGAAAGGTTTTCAGGGACAAGGAAGGGACATTTCCTTTAAATCAGTAGTAGTACTCCTCTTATCTCCCCATGAACGTGCTCAAGAAATTAAACACAGAAGAGAAGAATAAGCATGGACTCTTGAATGTTGTAATTTTTCTACTTAAACTTAACTTAAACTAACATATCCACTGTATAGAAACACTGTATCAGAATACAGTTAGAAAATTGCATACAGCTATGAAATATTTCAGGTGCTCTTCTGCCTGACATAGTCTTTAAATTACATCAGTGTTTCCACCAAACAACATCTTACTGCTGTAAGCAAGCATATTTTTCTTGAAAATACTATGCTCTTCCAAAATTAAAGCCCTTCAAGTAGCAAGTGTGTATTACTGCTGAAAATACAAAGGGATGAAACCCCTCCTTTCATGCAAAATTTGGTGCAATCCTAACAAGGGTGTAAGGACCATGAAGAAAGCTTTTATATGACTGCAACAATACATTTGCTGCATAGAATTAATAATGGAGAAGTTAAATGGATGGTTGATGTCAGCCTGGAAATAACTTAATCAAGATGTCTGCTGGTAGGTTACCTTCAAACATGTAACCTGCTTAACCTGCAATGTAATAAGAATAACTGTAAAGCTTCAAGTAACTTCCCTGCAACTCTGGCTGCTTTTTGGAGATTATTTGTGTTTAGCTAGCCTGGAACAAAATTCCACCATGTGATGATCTCACCTGCCTGCATTATTTACTGTGGACTCATAGCTGTGATGAGTTGTAGCAAAAGTGAGCTATTGTTTGTGTGGGTTTTTTGTGAATTTACTCAGAGATAACAAACATCTCATTGAGTATTGAAACCACTGAGGTCAGCCCTGCTCTGCTTAACAACTGAACAGGTAAATTATGGAACTATGTCTGTAGAGACTCTCTGTGTCCCATGTCCCAAGATACTGGCTATGGGTCAGTATTGTGAAAATTAGATTACTGACTCCTCCCTTATGTGTTTCAACTAGTATAATTTTATCAAATTTGCCCCATTTACCAGATTGTGACTGGTTGGATTAATCTCTTGCTCAGTAATACAGCAGCACGAGACTAGAGAAAGGCTTTACTAAAGGGTATAGGATCAATTAGGTGTAAATATAGAAGAAAACTGCACATCCAGCTATCAGAAAAATATTACAATTTAATAACCATTCATATCTAATATTGGGGTAGTTACTACCAGATCTGATGATATAATTAACAAGCAAATGAATGTTACCTGAGAGCTAAGACTTTGTCTTTTATATATTCTCTGTATGTCTAGTTTAATTCAATTAATCTTTCAAAGCCNTGCCCCATTTACCAGATTGTGACTGGTTGGATTAATCTCTTGCTCAGTAATACAGCAGCACGAGACTAGAGAAAGGCTTTACTAAAGGGTATAGGATCAATTAGGTGTAAATATAGAAGAAAACTGCACATCCAGCTATCAGAAAAATATTACAATTTAATAACCATTCATATCTAATATTGGGGTAGTTACTACCAGATCTGATGATATAATTAACAGGTAGATGAATGTTACCTGAGGAAGTAATGACTGAAAGAGAGCTAAGACCTGTCTTTTATATATTTTCTCTACGTCTAGTTTAATTCTGTTTCTTGCTGCAGAGTCAAAAATACTTACCAGAAGTTCTTTCAACTAATTTGTCAAAGCTTGACTTAGTTTCCTTTTATCTGAATGGAACACACAAAGAGCAGGCAACTAAAACAATGGACAAAGTTAATTTAAAAAAAACAAACAAAAAGACTTTCTAGAAAAGAGAGCTACTGATTGGACTAATGGGAAAATTACAGGTATCTCCATGTTCACGTAATCATCACCTTGTAGGCTTTCCTGTTGCTCAGTGGCAGCCCATAATAGCTCTTGGACAGGCCTGTGAATGCCATTTTTCCAGGGTCAATTTTTTCCTTGTTACCTTTCCAGAAATCACTGTCATTCAGCTGGTCAATGTAATTATCAGTGAAGATGTAGCAGAGAAAACACCAAATGGGGTTGCAACAGCTTAGAACAACTGCACAGGCACCATGGCTGTCTCAAACCTAGTCTGTTGTACTGATTAAGAAGGGATCCATTGTATTGGAAAGGTGTTTACAGTCAAAATGAATGAAATAGGTTATAGATAATTAGGATGGCCATATTACTGGAAAAGAAGCAGGGAGCAAGTTCCTAATTCCATTTGTAGCTAATTAGGTGGCCTGTCACTTTGATCAGATGTTTGGGCTCACACAATCTGCTTTG
>VZTY01025143.1:0-11472 GCA_013400935.1 Turnix velox | reverse complement strand
TTACCCATCCCCTTCCTCTTTCCCTCATCTTCCTCCCCCTTTCCCTCATCCTCCTCCCCCTCATCCCCCTCTCCCTCTCCCTCCTTTCCCTTTCCCAATAAAATACAGAGTAGTTGTTGTTCTCCTGGTTTGTATTATCTGATTTTTCTGTTCAGTCTTTGACTGAACTACTGAAGTCTCTCACAACTGCAAAGGTAGGAGTTACACTCATGATGGAAGTAGCAATGGAAAAAACTTGATGTAAATTGAACACGGGACATAGGACAGAGTGTTGCTGGGGTGATGAGCTGAGAATGCTAAAAATGGGATGAGAGCAGCAGAAGAAAAGGTGCCTTAGTGGAACAAGCCATTTTTGTCACCATTATAGGGTCAGCTAAGAAACTGAAAATTAGGAAGTGCTTTTTAAAGGGAGCATGGAAATAATTGAGCATGAAATAGCAATCTATTGACCTCTGGTAACTCGATGTCTTGATTTAGGCAACTGCTTTACAAGCCTGACAAACAACTTAATGCCAGCGATACTGGACTTTTTATGGTAGTTCACTTGTTACTCGGATGAGGAACGGTCACCATGTGACAAGACATTAACAGCTGACTCAAAAGACACACTTGGTCAAAGCAAAAGCAAGTGTTTTCCATGTTGGTATTATTTGTTTCTGTTTTCCTGGCTGAGAAAAAACAGTTGGGCTAAATGCGAGGGTGTTGTGTGCTCTTGGTGAGGGACACTTTTCCTTTAGGAAGCAAAAACTGATTAGAATTTGCTGTGAAATTTCACTGTTGACGAAACCATTTGTGTTAGCCAATATGTGAACCTAATCCTTGCATTACTGGGTAGGCATCATGTTTATTCCCACAGAACTGCAATAGCCAGTATCTAGCCCCTGTTTTTGTCCTTTCCCTTTGCACTGTTCAGGTGGGATGGAAGAGTTATTTTTAAAGAGATTTCTATAGGAAAATCTTCCTTCCTCTCTCTCCAATGGCAGACAGAGCTGGAGAGGGCAGGAGCAGCAGCGAGCTCTCTTTGACTTGGTGTGGAATTAAATAGATGCCGCAAATCCAGGAATAGGTGTGTTTATGGATGTGGATGTCAAAAGCTAAGTCACTCTTGGCCTCTAGTGACTCTCTGAAGTATTGATACTATGTGAGATTTCTGGCTGACCCAGACCTCTTTCCCTTCTCTTACCAATTGCAGCAAAATGTCCAGTTCTTTGGATCTGTGAAGCATGTTCTGCAAAACAGCAGTTGTTTGAAAACACCAAATCTCCATCTCAGATCTGAACAGAGGATCATTTCCTCTCTGGGTTTCCTCTTCATTTTTCCTAAGGACTGGTTCTATTAATGCACATGCAGCAAATTTCCTCTGCAGCAAGATATTTTATACGTTTGTGGCCTTTGCTCCTTTTTCCAGACTAGGATAGTTCAACTGGAAGACACCTGCAATGACCGTCTAGTCCAACAGCCATTATAGGTTTTTGCTATGACTTGGATTTGAAGTGAAGTGGCTGCAGCTCCAACATAGAGCAGTGACCACTCTACACTCATGGTCACCATGCACGGACATTGGAGGCTTGCCTCTTATTCTAGTGCTATGTCTAGTAGTCTGACTTAAACTTTGATTTGAGTAGGAGAATTAAAAACCTAAATTAAAAAGATGACTCAAACCCCTACACCTCCATCCACAACCCCTCGAATAGCTGTTTACACTCCTAGTTTTACTATAAATTGGTACCTCATGGCTTCTTTGTATAAGACAGTGAGCTCGTCTAGCAGGATGACCTAGTTATTTTTAAAGCCCACTTATGTCAATGCTCTCTGTCCTGTGACCATGTTGGCCACCATTATTTCAGGGTGAGGTCAGTCTTTTTCTTTGCTCGGGCCGCCTGCCAGTTTCTCAACACCTGCCTTGAAAGTGACAGCTCTATGGGTTGTCCTCATAAATTACAAATCATGTGCCTCTGCCCTGATGCCTTGGGACAGGCACAAAGTTAGAAACTGCCCTGTAACCCAAGCCCCGGGGCTGCTGCATGGGACAGCTGAGCAGCAGGCAGTGAGCCGCAGCAGCGGGGGGTCGGCTACAACACTCAGCCCCACCAGCGCCTGGGATGGCGTGGTGGAAACTCTGCCTGCACCCCTGCCAGTGGGCATGTGGCTCTGTCTGCTGCACTCATACAATCAGAGAATGGTTTGGGTTGGAAGGGACCTTAAAGATCATCGAGTTCCAACCCCCCCTCCATTGGCAGGGACACCTCCCACTAGACCAGGTTGCTCAATGCCTCATCCAGCCTGGCCTTAAACACCTCCAGGGAGGGGGCATCCACAACCTCTCTGGGCAACCTGTTCCAATCTCTCACCACCCTCACAGGAAAGAATTTCTTTCTTATATCCAGCCTAAATCATTCCTCTTCCACTTTGCATCCATTACTCTGAATCCTGCCATCCTGTACCCTATTAAAAAGTCCTACACCAGCCTTTCTGTAGGCTCCCTTCAGGTACTGACGAGGTCTGCCCTGGGCCTTCTCTTCTCCAGTCTGAGTAACCCCAATTCCTTCAGCCTGTCCTCCTAAGGGAGGTGCTCCAGCCCTCTGATCATCTGGGTGGCCCTCCTCTGGACCTGTTCCAAAAGCTCAATGTCATTCTTACATTGAGGGCTCCAGAAGGGGACACAATACTCCAGCTGGGGTCTCACCAGAGCCAAGAAGTTGGGCAAAATCATACAATCATAGAATGGTTGGGCTGAAAAAGACCTTAAAGATCATCTACTTCCAACTCCCCTGCCATAGGCAGAGATACCTGCCACTAGACCAAGTTGCCCAATGCCTCATCCAGCCTGGCCTGAAACACCTCTAAAAAGGGGGCATCCACAACCTCTCTTGACCTGCTAGACACACTTCTCTTGATGCAGCCCAGGATTCAATTGGCCCCTCTGCCCTAATCTGCCCACTTCTTCCCAAGATGTGTGTTGTCACCCTAGACTCAGCAGGGCCCAAGATGTGGGGAGGAGCAGCACCTACTATACCACAGCAATACGGTCCTTACTCAACTCCAGAACTACGGGTGCCAGGCACAGCTGCTAATCTGATCCCTGGTGGACTGAGCTCCCAGTACAAAAGATCCTAGCATGGAAAAGCAATACAAGCCCTGAACAAAGCAGATGAACAGGCACTCTTTTCAGCTCACTTTTATGCTGCTTCCAAAGGTACAATCAAAATACCTGACCCTATTGCCATGTGATTTTTACCTAGATGCAGCAAAGTGGAACCCTGACTTTTTTTAATGATCCATAACTGTGTATTTTAACAGGGACTGCATCCCCTCTTTCTTCTAGCTTGTGGACACTGTCTTTGACAGCTGGGCAGGATGTTTCATTGGTGCTCTTGTCCATTTATCAGGAGAAGGCTGCAGAGAGAAGCATGCACCACCTTGCTTTTGATATTAGTGTGAAAATAAATTGTACTTCCTTACAACTGTGCTTCTGAATATTGTGAGTGTTGATTTTCAAGGAAAATACTGAGCTGGGACTGATGAGCAGGCTGTAAAACAAATTTATTTGCTTTGTGAAATAATGAGGTTGCATCTTTTGGTTTTGGGCTGTTTCTTTGGCCAAGGATTAATTGGTTGCTGGGAAGTAGATGAGTGATACTTTAAAGATAATTTGCTCCAAGTTTTGTAACATCAGCTGCTTCAATTCTTACAAATCACACTACAGCATGGATTTTTCACCCTGTATCTAAAGGGTGATATCTTCTCCTTAGGAAAAAAAAAAAAAATCAAAATAAAACATCTGTCACCTCTAGCCAACTCAGGTTAAACCTTATAGGCATTTCCCAATGCAGTTTTGTTTTCTGCAGTTTCTGTGCACACTACCACCACAGCAATGAAAAAGTGTAAAACCATGCCATGGTGAAGGAGCTGTTAATCAGAATGTCAGGTAGTGACCTGGAGCAGTCATCACACAGACTGAACACTTTGGTAATATGTTCACAGTCCCATTCAGTAGTTCCCATGGAGTATCTCAAAATAAATGCATAAACATCTATTGGAGTTGGAGTGCTACTGGTAGTGCACTGTGTACTTTGGCAGGTTTGTTGGTATGCATGTTCATTGAGTTCCTTTCAGCTATTCTTCAAGTTCTTTCCCTCTTGCTCTCCCAGCCTTGTTAGCAATTGCTGACATTGAGGACTCAAAGTCCCTTTCTCCAGTTGGCAGCAACAGGAGCAGCAGGAAGAGTACAGGCATACATGGTTTAAGATCTCATGCCTTAAAAACATGTATCAATCACCCCATTCCTGCATCTAGAGACATTTTACAGGTAGACAGGACACTACAGACACAAACTGTAGTTCCATAATGTTCAATTTCTATGATACAGGACACACATACACACACAAAGGCTTTCTTTAGGTGGTAGTATCAACAGGTGCATGAAGATAGCTGAAGCTGGAAGGAAATACACCCAAGTGATTTATTTCCTGCATAAAAAAGAGGAGAATTCATTTGTTACTGCAATGAGGATTTGAAATTTGAACCTGATGATAACTAAAAAGCACACACTCTTGTGTTTTAGTAAGGGAAAACATAAGAAGAAAAAAGTATGAAAAGCTGAAGTTGACCCCAAAGGCTGAATATCTAATTTGTTTTGTCCAGTTCCAACTCTCTTCTCGTAATAGCTCGGTCTTGGTTTCCTACTGTTTCAGAAGGCTGAGTGGGGTTTGTCACTTGTCTGAGTGTGAGGGAATTCCATGAACTAACTGTAGGGATGCTAAGGGAGGAGGTCCTAAGGAAGGCATGACAATTAGAGGAACATAAATGTAGACAGATTGGCTGCACATAGTTTTGAAAGGTCAGGTCTTGAAATTTTTTGTTGAACTCTAGGCTGTGTATCTTAACTAGCCTTTGGTCATGCAAAAGCCACCTATGTATTTCTAGAAAATACCAATTTTCTATTGCTGTTATTTGCAGTTAAACAAACAAAAAAATAAATAAAAAGGAGGAAGCAGTTATAGTTTAGGGTCTTTGAAGTGACTCATGTCAGCAAAAGGGACTGTGAATAGAAGTGGAGTAAGAGAAAATTCTCTGGGGAAGTCTGCTTCACCACCATCAGAGTTGGAGTCCAGTTTCTGGCTGTGGCATCCTGCTCATCCGACCTAGAGCAGAGCTGAGCGACATGCCGAGTAGGAACTGTGCTTCTTCTCCTCTGGGACTGGTGGTGACAGCAGCTCCTGGCCCTTGGCCAGTGTGGTTGTGACCTGGGAGGAGGAGTTCCAAGATCTGGGAGGCATCTGCTGGCCCAACAGCTGCTCCTAGGACAGGCAGGGCACAGGGATGGAGCAGCCCATCATGGGATGGAGCACAGCCCCATGGTGGGGAGGGGAAATGGTGGAGATGGAAGAGTGCTCAGCAGCAGCTTCAGCACAATGAGACCAGGGAAACACAAAGGAGAAAGAGTTCTGAGACCATTTGTAATAAATAAAGACATTTCTTCAGCACAAAAGGTAAGTTCATCTTGCCATGTTATGGTTCTGCTTGCTTCTTTTCTCTCCCTAATTGAAAGCCCTCACAAAACCAATATTGTTAATAAACTTTTGAAAAATATCACCTTACACATTCCTAAATCTTGAGGGAATGATGTCATTGTCAAGGTGATTTTCTATTTGCCATCCTTGAGCAACAACAGGAAACATTTTAAATCAAACCAAGGTGTCACCCCACTGCCAGCAGCACAGCAAGAACTTCCCTGGCCTTTGAGACAGGTTGGGTGTCTCAGCTAAAGGTGAGGAGGTTGAGACTGCTCTGAGGAAAGTAAGATGATCCCTGTCACACTGACCTAATAGAACCTACCACTGGCTCCATCAGATCAGCAATAAGGATCCACTGGAGTAATCTTTTCAGGTAAAAATTCATGCTAGCTGTTGAAGCTTAGCAGAGCTTATGGTATTTATAAAGCTGAAATAAAACAATTCAGACAAAACACGGTGCTCAAAGAGCTAATAATTGTACTTTTTTTTTTTCAAATGGAACTTCTTGCCATGTTTTGAAATCAGTGTAAATGGGACATTTAAGTTATTAAAAACTATTAAAAATCTGGCACCCTAGGACTATGTGATTATTCTTATCTCTGAAAGGTGGTATTTCTTCATGGATACAGAGCATGACAAGATGACAGGTAACTGCTAATTTTTTGCTTTGTCTGTGATGCATCTGTGCCTCCAGAGACCTCCTTGCTCTTGAAGAAGACATTTAATCTTCTGGAGTCTCCACTTTCCCTTCCCATGCTTCCTTTTCTCATCAGCTTCAATAGTCAATGACTGGGCATGAGGTCCCCATCTCAGTCTTAGCTTCTAAACCTTCCGCTGTTATGGGGACATGAATAAAATCAATTCCATGTGAAAACACAAGACCATCTGGTTCTGTGCAACTTATCCCACTGTATTAATTGTATATTAGAAAGGTATCTGTGGGAATCATGGTAGGTTTATTGTACAAAAGTGTGTACAGCAACAAAGCATCTCCCAAACTCCTGTGAAAACTCTAGGCATTTTTTACTCCAATCCTACAAATGGCATTGAACAATAAAAAGGATTCCAGAAGGTGTTTAAAAATATTTTTACCTTGTTGAATCACAGCTCAGACTTTGCTATGTTCAAAGAGTTTGTTATCCAGGGACTAAATGAAGCCAGTCATAAAAACACCTTTCATTCCTATAAGGGCTGAAAGGCTGTTTTAAGTACTGTGGAAGCAGGTTCAGCACTTACTGGTGTCAGTTTGGTTATATGTAGGTAAATCTGTTTACACTTAATAAATACAATGCCTTGATACACTCCAAAACCACAACAATTTAAAAGCAGCACTTACTGAAAGCTTTTCCTCCTTCAACTTGTTCCTCTCATCTTAGCACCTCATTGGGAAGCATGGTGGGAAGTTATCTACTTTAGCTATATTTTAATAAAGGCCAACGACATGTATCAAGGTGACCAGGAGCACTCCCTCTTCTCAATATTTCCATTACAGGAGAAATTTAATGCCTATTTGATTTCAGGTTCCATGTTTTACTTGGTTTGTGCAGTGAGAAGGCTGCTTCCACATGAGTAGCCTCACCTCTGTGTGGAGAATTGAAAAACATTTGGAGGATATCCCTGGTCGATTTTTTGCCCTGGAGTGCTGTTGAAATATACCATTTCTTAGGGATAATAACAAATAAAACTAAGGGCAAGTCATTAATTTTAATAGGGTCCAGGATGGTAGAACTATAAGTAGTGGGTGCAAATTGGAAGACTGGGGTTTAAGCTGGATCTGAGAAAGAAGTACTTTCCTGTGAGGGTGGTGAGAGACTGGAACGGGTTGCCCAGAGAGGTTGTGGATGCCCCCTCAATCCCATGAAGTGCTTAAGGCCAGGCTGGATGAGGCACTGAGCAACTTGCTCTAGTGGGAGGTGTCCCTGCCCATGGCAGGGGGATTGGAAGTAGATGATCTTAAGGTCTCTTCCAACCCAAACCATTCTATGATTCTATTAATTTGTGGTTTCTGTCTTTAAGCTGGACTAGAGTTACCTTGTCAGCTTCAGTGGAGCTGACACAGACATATCTAGTTATGACTATTTCCACATTTGGCTGAGGAGAAACAAGAATATGTTGTTTGTTTCCTTCTTATAACATCTTCCACTATAAGATATGGGTGGTGGAGACAGCTGAAGTATTCACAGCCAAGAAAGGCTGCGTGTTGTGCTTTCAAGGCACCAGCTGCAGAGGAGCCACCAGGGCTCCGTGACCCAGAACACATTGATGCAGTCTCTCTCTCCCTTGGGGGATTCAGATTTGCTAAGTGTTTTATGTTAGTGAAGTTCTCTTGGTGACCAGGCTGGTATTGCCTTTCCTATGCAGCCTGTTAAAGTGCACCCACTATTATTCGCCTACTCAATTAACTGCTAAGGAGACAGAGGAAATATGTACCCAGAGGACAAAATGAAGCCATCTTTATTTGCCGGCTAATCAAAATCCAATAGCTTTTGAAAACACTATGAAATGACCATTAATTAGGAGGTATATCTAAATCTGCAGTTCAAAGAACCTCATACAAGCCAAGAAAAAAAAAAAAAACAGGCTGGAAGACAGAGCTTGTTTCCTGGTGTTGATGAGGCCTTTGTGGTCTTAGCATGAAACGCTCTGCATCTCTACTGGACTTGGTCTGAAACACTTCTCCAGTTCCCACAAGTACATGCAATTGCAAGCCAGTGATTCAGTGCACTGCAGGAGATGGGTCCCAGAGAGCAATGGGATGATCTGGATTCATAGAATCAGAATGGTTTGGGTTGGAAAGGATCTTAAAGTTCCAGCCCCCCTGCCATAGGCAGGGACACCTCCCACTAGACCAGGTTGTTCAGTGCCTTGTCCAGCCTGGCCTCAAACCCCTCAAGGGAGGGGGCATCCACAACCTCTCTGGGCAACCTGTTCCAGTGTCTCACCACCCTCACAGCAAAGAACTTCTTTCTTATCTCCAGTCTGAATCTCCCCTCTTCTAATTTACATCTGTTATTTCTAGTCCTATCAGTCCTAGATGGGATGCTGCAGAACCTTGTACCTTAATGCTGCTGTATGAGCAAGATGAGGAACCAACTTAATGACAGGAAAGCTCAGCTGTGGCCACCACTGTGCACACATACAGAATCATGACCATGGAAAGGATCTGAAGCTGCATTCACAATTAATTTCATGTGAAATGTAAAGTGGAGCAGAAAGAGCAGGGGAAATGCTGTGGAAGTTGACACCCAGGGCTTTGGGGGAAAAAACCACTTGCAACTCCTGCTCAAAACCTTCCACAAGTCTCAGAATCGCTCATCTGGTAGATGTCCCACAGATGAAGCTTGGTAAAGGTACCTAGATGAAAAGAGAGCATGGAAGAGAGGTGATGTACATGTGGTCTGGAGAAAGATGAGTTAGGAAGAGGTGGCTACATGGTACTACATGAGCCCCACGTACTGCAGAGCAAAAATCTGCCCAGCCACATTAATTTTTCTGGTGTTTTCTTGTTAGACTTTGCCCCGGGAGGGAGATGGTCAATGATTTCTACCAACACACATCCTATTCCTCCATGTTAGTTTGTGCTGCTGAGTCCTCTAGCAGACCATCACCATGTCTCTGTAGTGACATGAGCATTGCCACTATGGTAAACCAGGTGAGATGTATCTAGAAACTACTTTAAGTAAGTATATGTATATAAGGCAGTAAAATTAAAACAAAATTCATTTCCAAACTAAGAAGAATCTGAAAGTCTTACAACAGTCAGCACCCTCATAGACTCAAGAGGCCCAACAGACATTTGTTTTGTTTTCCCCAAGAAAAAAAGTTGATTACAAAATATCCTGCCAGTTGTATAGAAAGAAATAGATCTAGGATTCATAAATTCCTCCTTGTATCTAAAATACAATGATTGAAGGTATAATAATGGCATATTCTGCCAACACATATGGACAATAAAGTATTTTTCAGAATCTTTGTGAGTAAAAATCTGTCTCAAGTCAGAGCTAGACCATGTTTTTGAGAAGAAATTTTACTTGCTATGTGCTCACTTATTAAAACAATTACGAGATAACCTGGTCACCTATGGGGAAACCTGGGGGAAAGAGAAGAGAGCAACACTACAGCTTCCAAAAGAAAATATAATTTTCTCAGGGTTAAGGGGCTGTCATATTTCTCTCCTGGAAATAAACACTTTAATATGCGTAGATCTCACCCCATTCACTATCTTAAAGATTAGCCTGGAAGACAGTGCTCTGGATGGGCATGTAGAGAACTCCATGTGATAATTTCCTGGAATTTCTGGATTGAAACAGATAAGAGCTGCATGTTGACATCTGTGAATTGATGTGACCTTTAGCTTGCAAGCTGATCAGACTGTGATCAGCAAAGGACTATGCTCAGAAGAGCTTAGTAAAGGCCTCAATGAGTTAAATTAGGAGAAAAGAGGCAAAAGAAATATAATTATTTAAGGATTTTAGTTCTACATAAATTAAAGTGATATTTGCAGACTTTTTCACAGAAATTAAATTTCTACATGTCAAATGGCATTTAAAAGTGTTTACTGCTTGCAGACTTTCAAGAAGGCAGTACCTGATGTTCTAAGAAGAACAAACGTTAAAAAAATAGTATTGTCTACAAATATGCCATACCTTGCACTTTCTCCTTTCTCTCAATTTATGGATTAAAATCACAAATGAGGAAATGGTAACATGATAAATGACATTTTAAGATACTATGGTTTCAAAACCATTCTGAAGAAGGGTACCATGGTCTTGAAGTTTGTGAAGTGGAGCAAAAATCTTGTTAATCCCAAACAATGGATTTTCAACATGGAAAACTTCAAATTCCTAATTGCTTTTGCCATGTATTTTAATGAAATCAGACACAGGCTTTACTGTATGATCTTTCCAACGCAGTGCTACTGCCTATGACAGTCACAAGTCCTAATAGCAACTTGCACTGCAGCAATGATGTGAAGGAAGACCAAATATTTTGGGGAAAAAAATTCTATTTAGACCTTCATGCCTATATGGAGACATTTTGGTACCAGAACTGTTGGGCAGGTGTAAGGCTAACAGCTGAATCCTGAAAGCCCTTGCAAAACAAAGTGGGATCCATTGCTATGGAACAAAATCTCTTCCTCTCAACTGACTCTCCAGCTTTGTCACTCTGAACATCTGGGTGGACAGCCCTTCCACCAGAGATCATCTATTCACGAGAATGACAGAATTTGACTTAGGCCAGTAAATATTTATCTGAGACTATAAAATCACAGCTTCAAAGAATAAATTTAGGTTAGCTAAAAGTCCTCTGCTTGAGACAAGGCTAACTTCAAAGTTAAAGCACATTGCTCAGGGCTTTATCCAGGAAGATTTTTAAGGATGGAGGTTCACCAGGTTTTCTGCATGTGTTTAAGTGCTTGTTATAAAAGATGTTTTGCTCCTATCCAGTCAAATCTCTGTCTCTGCAGCTGGGGACCATTGCCTCTTGTTCTCTCATTTATATTTCTTATATTTATCATCTCTGTAATCTCCTGTAGATACACTGGCAGCAGAGCACTATCAGGTTCAGGTTCTTGGTTGTCTTTTCAGGGACAGAAAAAAAAGTGTCCTTCAGTTTCTCCTTTTATATTGGATACTCCATGGTCTAAATATTCTGCTGGACTTGCTCATATCTGTTTCATACTGGCAGACAGGAGCAAAACTGGACATAGATGTCAGAGACCTGAAAGTATCCCCCCCTCTGGGAAACTGAGCTGTGGGTTTCATGACAGCATCCTCCAGGAGTCTGTGGGCAGAGGATGTCAGACTGCACTGTGGGAACACTGTAGCCAGGAACAAGATCCAATTCTGTCCCTTGGGAGGTGGCTTCCCAGGTCTGCCCCCAGCTGCCCCCCGGGTGTCCTGGCTATGATGATGGGTTGGCTCTGGCTACAAAGTCATTGAATCATAGAATCATA
>VZTY01025141.1:1835-14003 GCA_013400935.1 Turnix velox | reverse complement strand
CAGATTGTGCAACCACCCCCATAACATCTCAGCAGCTCCCACTGATGTATTTTCTGGGGTTTTGGGGGAGAGTTGTGGTGTTGCAATCCAGGCTGAGGTTTTTAAAAGCCAGAATTCTGGAAAGCTCATCTCCAGGAGGAGCATCACTGAGAGGTGTCATGTCCAATGGGCTCCTGGAGGGGCTGAAGCCTCTGAGAGTGAAGCCACTGGACATCCTCCAACCTTTTACACAGCCTATGATCTGTTTTGGCCCCAAAAGTTCATAATTTCCCATCATTTGTACTAGAGGCACAACAACAAATCTTCACACAGAGGTTAACACATTATTTCTCACCATTGCAACCTCCTGACATGAAGCTGGGGCAACTCCTTGGCTTCCTTCAACCCAATGGACCAAAAAAAAAAGGGAGGGGAAGGAAATCAAAATTCACCAGCAAAGGGAATGGCTTTCAAGGGGGAAGCTGCTTTTGGAAACCCAGCCACGTTCAAGGGAGAGAGAAAAAAAAAAAGAAAAAAAATTACAACCGGTCTCGGCAATTACCAGAAGTAAAACATTAAAAAGCATGAGGCAAAGCACATTTGCATGCTAAAAGCTGCCTTCAGCAGGGCCAGGAGGCTGTGTCCAACAACAAAGCTGAGAACTTCCCCCTCCAAAAATACATTAACCCTGATGTCACATCCCACTCCACACTTTGCACCCCAAAAAACACAGGCAGAGATCATATCCAGCACCCCCACAGCAGATTTCTTGGATGTGGACATGGATGGATGTCTGAACTTGCTGGACAAGCAAAGCTGGAAGGGTTAATCCCTAAACTCAGTCATCCCCATCCAGCACAACCCCTGGGGCTTCATGGGGAGGGCAAAGAGGGGGGTGCCAGGATTTTTTTTTTCCCTTGAACTGGGAGGATTTGCTGGGAAATGGTGTTCCCAGGTTGCAAAAACAGGTTTGGAGTTTGATTCCGAGGCCCCAGGTGGGCAAGTTACCTGAAGGGCAGGAGAAGGAAACTCCTACATCCGCTCCCAAAGCCAGCCAAGGAGGAGGGAAGGGAGCAGGAGAGCTCCTCCAGGGTAAGGTTTCACCTGAAAACACAGCTTGGTGTCCAAAAACATGAGCTGACAACGAGAGGCTCAGAGCCAAAGCCCTGGGAGAGGCAAACTGAACAGCCCAATTAGAGCTTTCTCAACCTCTTAACGAGGAGCATTTTAGAGAGCAAGGCTTTCCTCCTTAGAGAAATCAAGAGAACATCCCCCACCAGCATTTCCTCACCTCAGTCCCATCCATCAGCACATCCTTGACACCATAATCCTTCCCTGAACCACCCTGTCTGTGCTCCTCCTCCTTGCCTCTCCCACACAAGCAGGGTCACCCGTGGGTTCATCTGGAAGCCAACTGGTCATAAGAGCACAGTGTGTCTTGCAGATAATCCTAAAATTATTTGAGTTGGAAGGGACCTTCAAGATCATCTAGTTCCATGGGCAGGGACACCTCCCACTACACCAGGTTGCTCAGTGCCTCATCCAGCCTGGCCTTAAACACCTCCAGGGATTGAGGGGCATCCACAACCTCTCTGGACAACCTCTTCCAGTGTCTCACCACCCTCACAGTCAAGAACTTCCTTCTTCTCTCCAGCCTAAATCTCCCCTCTTCCAATTTTTATCCATTCCTCTTAGTCCTGCCATCCTGGACCCTATTAAAAAGTCCTACCTCAGCCTTTCTACACCCCTTCAGGTATTGAGAAGCTACTCTGAGGTCCCCCTGAACCTTCTTTTCTCCAGGATGAATAACCCCAACTCCAGCAGAGCTCAAGTTCATGCCTGGAGTTCACAGGGGATGAAAAAGCCCTCCTGGAAACACCCAAAATGCTGTCAGCTCTGTGGGCACCTGGAGAAGCAACTGATGTGGAGGACATCTAAGAGCAAAGAGGGGAGACAACCCTCCAGAGACCATCCTAGGAGACAACAAACATTCCTAGGAGATGCAAAGTCTTCTGGAGTTGGAAGAGGGAGGGATGACAAAGCAATATTTAATATCACACCAACATTTAAACATATTTTTATCAAAAGCATTTCTGGCTTCAATGCCGAAGAAGGGCTTTGCTGGTGGAAAACTCATTAAAAGTCCTCACCAGTCCTGTACCTTTCCTCTCCATAAAAAAATAAAAATTAAGAAGAAAAAAAAAAAAAAAAAGCAGGGCATGTTCTTTTGAAGGTTGTTTTCTTTCATCCCTCCTCCACTCCCCGTTGATCTCCTCTTTGGCCCGTTACCTCCGGCTGAGAGAGCGGGCGCTGAGCCAGGAGAACCCGCTCCTGCCAGGGCCCCTGCACGCAACCAGACAGACCTTCCTCCCACCAAACCCTCATCCCAGCCCTGCTCCATCACCTCGGGGACATCTGGAGCCCCTGCCAAGCAAGAGGGCCTGGGAAATCAAGTCCATCCCCAATTAGATCCCAAGTCATGCAACAAGGAGCAGCGGCGATGCTGGGCAATGCTTTCCCCAGAGGATGGAGGTTTCTCTCCAGGGAAGGGAAAGGAGAAGAGTTGGGAGGGTTTAAGTGGTTCTTTTATTGTTATTATTGGGTTTGAGGGGGTAATTTCTTTTTTTCTTCTTCTTTTTTTCTTCTTTTTTCTTTTTTTTTTCTTT
The DNA here is from genome assembly GCA_013400935.1 of Turnix velox. Lineage (NCBI taxonomy): Eukaryota > Metazoa > Chordata > Aves > Charadriiformes > Turnicidae > Turnix > Turnix velox. The sequence continues at coordinate 11,358 of VZTY01025141.1, read as the reverse complement.
TTTTTTTCCAAGCAGTAATTGTTGGTCCCCTACAAAGCACATAGTGCTCCTCCACCACAATCTAAACCCCCTCCTAACCCTTTATGGATGAAAAATTAGTTGGGTTGGATGCTTACCTGGTGGTTACTGATGAAATCTGTTGGTGAATATGTACAGAGTGACTTCATCTGCCCTGCCTTTTTTTCTTCTTTTTTCTTTCACCCTGGAGAAGCAACTAGTGTGGAGAACATCAAGGAACAAAGAGGGGAGAGAGCCCTCCAGAGAGAGGGGAGACAGACAACATGCCTAGGAGATGCAAAGTCTCCTGGTGTTGGAAGAGGGAGGAATGACAAAACAATATGCTGACAACAAAATAAACAAAAAGAGCCCCATCCTGGAGCTGGACACCAACATGGAGATGCTGGAAATAGATTTAAAGAGAGAAGATGGAGTCTACAAAGCCTCTTCCACTCCATCCCCCCCTAGTTAGCCCAGCAAGGATCTGTGCCTTGACCCAGTTTGCTTCCAGCCCCAGTGCAACCATTCCCCAACCTCATTTGACCACTTCCAGCCCCAGGAATCAGAAGCCATCAGGGCTGAGGGGTGAAATAATGCCTTGCTCATCACATCCAAATCCCAGTACCAGCCCAGAGAGGGCATCCTTCATTTATATCCTAGTAACACCAGCTAGATGCAACCAAAAAAAGACTCTGGAAGATGCCCAGGAAGTAATTCTGCCCTGCTCAGCCTTTCCTATCCTCTTTGAGCAAGAACAGGAGGAGCTCCTGCTCCAAACTCATCATGTGCTCTGTGTGTTTTCCTCCTTTGAAGGATGGAGCAAGGCAGAAGGCAGCTGAGAGCCAGGAGAACAACAATCCCTGCCCCCACAGCACTTCCAAACCCAAGAGACAAGATGTAACACGAGGAGGAAACAGGCTGGAGGCCAGAGGGGATACCATCAAAATAGGAGGTTTTAGAACATCCTTGCTATGGGCATAAATCACCTCCCATCTCTCCACTGATCTCAGGATCATGGAGCAAATCCTCTCCCAAACCTGCCCATGACTTGACAGGACAGCAAAACCCATCCCTGCTGCAAATGAGGGGGGGAAAAAAGATGGGTTTGAGCCCCAGAAAGAGGGGGAAGCAAAGGGATTTGACCATGTCTGAACAGAATTTTCAGGTACAGAGCCAGGGATGGACCAAGGTTTGATGAAAAGGGGGGTAAACCCCTCCTTACACCTAAGGCTTAAATAAATGCAACTGCTCCCCACAAAAATGGTTTCTCTCCTCTCCTTCCTTGCTCTCCATCCCATTTTCCCTGCTCTGTGATGACCAAGAAGGGAATTCCCCCCCTACAAAGCTTCCCAGAAGGGGGGGGAGGAAGGGGAGGGAGAGAAGGGGTGGAGAAAGGCCATCTTATTTCAAATAAACAAATCAAATTTACTGCTGGACATATCCCCAAAAACCCTCGTCCCGGGCTGGTAAACTGCAGCTGGGATGTAATAAGCACAATAAATAAAGTTTACAGCTAAACTGGCCTGACCCAGTATTGCCCCGAGGTGCAGGAGCAGTGTCTTGTCATTAGTATGCAGAACACATCGCCTTAATGTCTGCTCATTTGTTCTCAGCCCACTCGGCTCTATAAATCTCCACAAAAGGGCAAAGCAGGGCTTGGGGAGGAGAAAAAGGGGGGTGGAGGAGAAGGGGGAGAGGGCCAGGGGCGGTGGGAATTGCCCACTGTCCCTNTTTTCAACAGAGCCCAACCCATCAGAACAAACCTTTTCAGCATCCAAAGAGGTTTTCTTCCCAAAATACCTTTTTGTAGAGACAGGTGGGTTGAGTGGAACCTCCATCAGGACTCAGGAGAGGGAAGAGACCTCATTAATGTCTATAAATATGGAAAGGGAGAGTCAGGAGGATGGAGCCAGGGTCTTCTCAGTGATCTCCAAGTGATAGGACAAGGGGCAGTGGTTGCAGGCTGAAATACAGGAGGNGCCTGGCCTTAAACACCTCCAGGGATTGAGGGGGCATCCACAACCTCTCTTGGCAACCTCTTCCAGTGTCTCACCACCCTCACTGAAGGAATTTCTTCTTTTTATCCAACCTAAATCTCCCCTCTTACCATTTGCATCCATTCCTCTTAATCCTGCCATCATGTGTCGTATCCTTCTCTTCCATGCAGATCCCTGTTTGAGCCAGCAGCTACCCACACTCACCTGCTGGACTAGAATAGAACTGGGATTTCTGTCTCTGCACAACCTCTGTGTTTCAGACTTTGGATTTTACTTTGTGTTTTCAACAGAGCCCAACCCATCAGAACAAACCTTTTCAGCATCCAAAGAGGTTTTCTTCCCAAAATACCTTTTTGTAGAGACAGGTGGGTTGAGTGGAACCTCCATCAGGACTCAGGAGAGGGAAGAGACCTCATTAATGTCTATAAATATGGAAAGGGAGAGTCAGGAGGATGGAGCCAGGGTCTTCTCAGTGATCTCCAAGTGATAGGACAAGGGGCAGTGGTTGCAGGCTGAAATACAGGAGGCTCCACACAAATATAAGAAAAAACTTTTGTCAGGGTGAAAAACAGTGGCACAGGCTGCCCAGAGAGGATGTGGAGTCTCCTCTGGAGACATTCAAACCCCTCCTGGATGCCTTCCTGTGGTCCAAGATCTACCTGCACATCAGGATGCCTCACTGGAGGCTTCCAGCTGCAGCAGGATGGGGACAGACCCAGACAGACACAAAACACAGCTTGTAAAAAAATAAAACAAAACAAAACAGTCATAATTTCCTTCTCTTTTTGCATTACTTTTAACTGTTTTTCATCCTTTCAGCTCCTGGCAATCAGCATCAGCCAGCACAATGTCCCCCAGTCCCAAAACACATCTGGCCACCCCATCCTGAAGGACACCTTGTTGAAGTTCTGCCAAAGCTCAGCCCTGCCACAGCCTCAAGAAGAAGAAGGAAGACAGACATATCCTGGAATAGGAGATTTTTTTTTAGAAAAAAAGACTAAAATAAAGCATAATAGTTGAGCTGCAGCCCCAATCTATAGCCCATTTGCAGATGTAAGGCCAAGGTGTTGCAATGCTGTTCCCTGGCACACACAGGGAGCCTCTGGATTTCCATTTTAATGCTGCTGAATCAGCAAATCCCAGAAGTTCCCACAGCTCATGCTGCAGGTGAGCAACAAAAAGAGCTTGAGCCCAGCATGAGATTTGCACAGGGCTGTTGTGGAGCAGGGTGGAGGGGTGAAGGCTGAGAACATTTCTGATGTCAGAAGATGCCCAGAGGTTCCACAGAGCCACCAGAAAAATAGTGATGAAACTACTTTGCATCTCATTACACCAGAGCTCACTTCCTAACCCACTGGTGTTAAACACATCCTTGTGCATGAGGAAGAATAGATTTAGGGGTGTCAGAGTGGATGAGAAACTCAACATGAGCCAGCAGTGGGAGCTTGTAGCCAAGAAGACAACCCAATCCTGGGTTGCATCAAGGGAAGTGTGACCAGCAGGTCAAGGGAGGGCATTTTGCTCCTCTGCTGGGCTCTGGTGAGACCCCACCTGGAGTTACTGTGTCCAGTTCTGGAGCCTTCAACATAAGAAGGACATTGAGATGTTGGAGCAGGTCCAGAGGAGGGTCATGAAGATGATGAGAGGGCTGGAGCACCTCCCTTATGAGGACAGGCTGAGTTGGAGTTGTTCATCATGGAGAAGAGAAGGCTCAGTGAGGACCTCAGAGTGAGTTCTCAGTACCTGAAGTGGGCTACAGAAAGGCTGGGGTAGGACTTTTTAATAGGGTCCAGGATGGCAGGACCAGGAGTAATAGAGGCAAAAAGGAAGAGGAGAGATTTAGGCTGGAAAGAAGAAATAATTTCTTTGCTTTGAGGGTGGTGAGACAGTGGAAGAGGTTTCCCAGAGAGGTTGTGGATGCCCCCTCAATCTCTGGAGGTGTTTAAGGCCAGGCTGGATGAGGCACTGAGCAATCTGGTTTAGTTTGATGTATCCCTGCCCATGGCATTGTGGTTGGGCCTTGATGATCTTTCAGTTCTCTACCAACCCAAACCATTGGATGATCTTTATGATTTCTATGATAAGATGCCTCAAATCTCCAATGGGTGGCAAGGCTGGTGACCTCCCCTACCTTTGGTGGGAAACCAACACATCCGGCCTCTGATGCATCTCCAAGATATGCCAAGTGGTGAGGTGATAACTGACATGCAATAAATCTGGGTTTTAACCCAGTTAATTACCAGCCTTGCGTCTGTGAGTAATACGATAGCATTTCAGGTGTGGCACATTTTCCATTACAGGGCCCTGGCTGCAGGAATGCCATGAGAAGCATTTTCTGCTAGATGCAGAAGGCAAGAGACATGCTCCATGCTACACTTCCTACCCTCAAATCCAAGCCTTCAATCCTTCTGCAGGGGTGCAGCACCCCGAGTCACCTCAATAACCTGATGGAGTTGAGCTTGGATTAAAATTTTTACTTTTCCTGATTTTTCCTTTCTACTTAGATCACAAAATATCAAGGATTAGAAGGGACCTCAAGAGATCATCTAGTCCCATCAACCAACCAGAGCAGGAAAACCCAGACCAGGTCACACAGGAAGGCATCCAGGTGGGGTTTGAATGTCTCCAGAGAAGGAGATCCCACAACTTCTCTGGGCATCCTAATCCTCACCCTGACAAAGTTTTTCTTATATTTCTGTGGAACCTCCTGTGTTCCAGCTTGCACCCATTGCTCCTTGTCCTATCATTGGAGGTATCTGAGAAGAGCCTGGCTCCATCCTCCTGACACTCACCCTTTCCATATCAATAAGGTCACCCCTCAGATCAACATTGTTGGCCCCATCAGATGGGTTGGAGCCCACCTGCCTAGAAAAATAAGGAAGGAGATCATGTAACCCAACCAAAAGACTGAAGAAAAATGAAGTTCAATGAATTTACTCAGAAATTGCTCTGAAAGCAGGGTTGAATCCAACACAGCAGAAAACCAGAGGGTTTGGTGAAGGAAAACAAAGCACAAATAGGAGGAAATTCTCCTGAGAAGAGGACAAAGCAGTTTCCAGAAACACCTCTCACACAACAAACTCTCAACAACCCAAAACAGAACTTCTGTGGTCCAGACTTTGCACAATATTATTGTATGTTCAACAAGAGCCCAACCCATCAGAAAAAAAAATCTTTTCATCATCCCAAGAGGCTGTTTTCCCAAAATAACCCATTTGCAGGGTCAGGTGGGTTCAGTGGAAGCTCCATCAGGGTTCAGTAGAGGGAAGTGTTTTCTCAACAACATGTTAAAGGGCCAAAAATGTCCATGGAGGGTTGGCACAAACACACACTTAGGACAAGAAACAAGGGGAAAGCCCCATAGTCCTTGTCCCAGACTGGAAGCCTGGACTGAGCTCCATGATTCAACAGAAAGGGAAGGAACCACCAACCAGCTGCAGCACCAGTAGAGGAAAAGTCTGAGACACTATCCCAGAAGAAGTTCATCAACTCCAACACAGCCCAACCAAACCTCAAAAACCTCCTTTTAAACCCATTTCTGAGTTCTTTTTCTAGGAGAGGATGACAGAACACTGTCACAGGATGCCCAGAGAGGGTGTGGGGTCTTCTTCTGTGGAGACATTCAAACCCCACCTGGACATATTCCTGTGTGACTTGATCTGGGTTTTCCTGCTCTGGCAGAGGGATTGGACCAGATGATCTCTCAGGTTCCCTTCCAATCCCTGATAATCTGTGATTCTTGGAAAATTCTTGGGAAAACTCTCTTACAAGAGATTCTTGCATCTCTTTGAGGAGCTGCAGAGCTTTCCCCATCACTTTCAAGCCCTTCTTTTCCAAGACAGCCACTTCCAAACAGATTTAATCCAGGTTTCCTGACACCATACCCTTGTTCTCCTATAAAGAGGAGCTCAATGGACTGATACCCACACACCAAGCCCTTGAGTATCCAAATCTTCCTCCCCATCCCTCTGTTTTGGGTCAGAAAAAGGCAGAAGATGGAGGAGGAGGTAAAAAAAAAAACCCACCTGCCTCTGAAAATGAGTATTTTGGGAAAAGAGTCTCTTTGGATGATGAAAAGGTCTGTTGTGATGGGTTGGGGTATGTTGAAAATACATTAATGCTGTGCAAAGTCTNTTTGGGTCAGAAAAAGGCAGAAGATGGAGGAGAAGGAAAAAAAAACACCAGAAAATGGATATTTTGGGAAAAGAGCCCCTTTGGATGATATAAAGGTCTGCTGTGATGGGTTGGGATATGCTGAAAAATAGAGTAATACTGTGCAAAGTCTGGATCACAGAGGTTCTGGTTTGTGTCTGAGAGTTTGGGTTTGTTGCATGAGAGATGTTCCTGAAAACTGCTTTGTCTTCTTCTCTGGAGAATTTCCTCCTATTTGTGCTCTGTTTTCCTTCACTGAGGAAGATTTCCTCACTATTTTTAAGCCCTTCTNAAAAAAAAACCCACCTGCCTCTGAAAATTAGTATTTTGGGAAAAGAGCCACTTTGGATGATGTTGTGATGGGTTGTGATGGATCCAGTGTGCAAAGACTGGATCACAGAGGTTCTGGTTTGGGTTTGAGGGTTTGGGTTTGAGAGTTTGGGTTTCTTGTATGAGAGATATTCCTGAAAATTGATTTGCCCTCTTCTCTGGAGAATTTCTTCCTATTTGTGCTCTGTTTTCCTTCATCAAGGAAGATTTCCTCATCACTTTTAAGCCCTTCTTTTCCAAGACACCCCAGTGCAGCCACTTCCAAACATATTTAATCCAGGGTGGATGAAACCATACCCTTGTTCTCCTACAAAGAGGAGCAGAAGATGGAGGAGGAGGTAAAAAAAAACCCACCTGCCTCTGAAAATTAGTATTTTGGGAAAAGAGCCACTTTGGATGATGTTGTGATGGGTTGTGATGGATCCAGTGTGCAAAGACTGGATCACAGAGGTTCTGGTTTGGGTTTGAGAGTTTGGGTTTGAGAGTTTGGGTTTGTTTTATGAGATGTGTTCCTGAAAACTGCTTTGTTTTCTTCTCTGGAGAATTTCCTTCTATTTGTGTTCTATTTTCCTTCATCAAAGAAGCTTTTCTCATCACTCTCATCACTCCAGTGTAGCCACTTCCAAACATATTTAATCCAGGATGCCTGAAAACATACCTTTGTTTTCCTACAAAGAGGAGCTCACTGCATTGATACACCCACAAGCATCCAAATCTTCCTCCCCATCCCTCTGCTTTGGGTCAGAAAAAGGTAGAATATAAAGGAGAATTTAAAAAAAAAAATCCCCAAATAATAAAATCCCTGCAGATTCTCATCTTCCATCCCTGGTCTCCTCCAGTCATTGTTTTACCAGGAGAGTATTTCAGCTCTGGCCGTACCAGGGAACAGGATTAGACAGGTCACCAGGGAATCAGATTACAAACTTTTTACCTTTTTAACTTTTCTTCTCAGCACGTAGGCTGGTGAGCTGACACCCAGGGAGGGAGCAAGAGAGGGACAGGCAATGGGTGGAGGGTGGCAGCCAAACCTCAGCCATGCAGAGAGAGACATCTGCCAAGTCACGGGGAGTTCTCACCCTGCTGGCACCTGAAACAAAAGAGGAACCAGATGGGGTTAAAATTAAAGGCTGCAAGAGGCAGAAGAATTTTACTCAGCATCAAGAGGTGTCCTGCTAGAATTTTGCCCAAAGGGGTTTTATTTTTCTTGAGATTGAGAATTGCATTTACCTCTCTCAGTTCTGGGGACAGGGATGCCCCCACAGCTCCAACGGGGCTTGAAACCCCTTGCTGTCCTGCAAATTATGGGGATGAAATGTGTCCTTGTATTTAGAAACATCCATGACCTCCCAGGGGACCATTTTCCCCTCTCTGGAGGTGTTTAAGGACAGGTTGGATGAGGCACTGAGCAACTTGGTCTAGTGGGAGGTTTCTGCCTATGGCAGGGGGGTTGGAACTAGATGATCTTGAAGGTCCCTTCCAACCCAAAGTATTCTATGATTCTATTTTGGATTTGGGATCCAAATCATTCAAAGGGTCACAATTTGTAGTAGAAATTGCCTTTCAAGTGATGCCATCTCAACCAGGGAGTAATATCTATCCTCCCTCAGCCTTTCTCCTAAATTCTTCAGCCTTCTGCAACCCCTACACCCTGAGCAACATGTACCAGGCCTGATTAGGAGACATTAAAAAATGGAAAAGATGAAGAGCCCACTCTAAAGGATAATCAATCTGGTCATTGTTGTGTTTATTTATAAATTAGAGCCATTAACACTCATTATCACCATTTGCAATAGCAGCAGGCAGCTTGTGGTGACTTTCCCCACATCCCCTGCCCAGGAGCATCATATAAATGAATTGCTTGAAGCATCTTAAGCCTCATTCTTCAAAACACCTCTTTAAAATGAACCTTTTCACCGTGGTTTGCACTGCTCCTGCTGTGTGTTGACCCTTCAGATGAGCAGTATTCAGCTCAACAATATCACAACACTTCTTTCCACCCACAAGATATCAAAATTAAGGTATTTTCATAGCTTCAAAGGAGTATAAAGAGATTAAATTATTTGCTCAAACAGGAGATGCCTGAAGTATTAATTTCTGGAAATACAGTCATTTTACAAGCTGTCTTTCCCACATGGAATTGTCTCCACAGTCAACCCCCAGCTCCATCCTTCCCACCCATGAGCAGACAAACCAGAGAAACCACAGGTTTCAATTAAAAGGGTAAACTTCTGTCATCCAAGATGGAATGGAGGACATCAGGAAAGCAAAGCCTGGAGCTTTCTGCTACTGTGGGGACAACCTGAGGGCTGAGCCACCTCCTGCACTTCCAACAAATCCCAAAACATTCTTTGGTAATGAAGTTCCTGAGATAAAGACTAATGCAATCCTTTTCACAGGGTAATTAAAAGCCTATCACTTGGGAGTTAATTACAGACAGCTAAAGATATTATTACCATCAGATGGAAAAAAAAAAAGAACAACACTGTACTGGAAACAAGTTCCTTCTGCCCTGAGCTTGCTGATGGATAAATATTTCCAGAGAAGAAGGAAGGTGGGAAGTCTCCATTTAACTGGCAGAAGAAGTGTTGTGCTGACATTTTTGGAAAAGGAAGCTGGGATCAAACAGGTCTCATGGGCAAAGTGTCCCCAGGAGAGTTCCAAGACCACCATTTGTAGTGCTGTTTTGTCACCTTGTCCCAGTTAAACACCAGTCAAGGGCTCTTGGAAACAAACCCATGGTCCTCCACCAAGCCAGACCCAAGGAGTGGAGCCACCTCAGATCAGAACATCATTTTCCTTAGAGTTCCTCAAATAATCACAAGCTGGAGATAAAAGTTGATTTTTCTCCTCCTCCTCTTCCATTCCTTTTCCTTCTCCTTCTTTGTTCCTCTCCTCCTCTTTCTCCTTCTCCTCCTCCTCCTCTCTCTTCTTCTCCCACTTCTTCTTTCTCCTTTTCCTTCTCTTCTTCCTCTTCCTCCTCCTCCTCCCTCTCCCTCTCCCTCTCCCTCTCTCTCTCCTTCTCCTTCTCCTTCTCTGTCTCCTTTCCT
>VZTY01025140.1:36221-52045 GCA_013400935.1 Turnix velox | reverse complement strand
GAAATGATCTGTGATCACTCATTTTTCCTGAAAAGAACAATGTAGAATTCTAGTTAAATCCTAAATAAGGACACTTCACTTTATTTTCTAATTCTTTAACAGTTCCTCTATGTTGTTTTTCCAAGAGAAGTGGTTAGATTTATAACTGTAGATGCTTATTGAGTTTTTTTCCAAGGGAACTGTACTTGATGTTGTTTCATTCATCTCCAAATGCCTGGTTTACTTGTCATTTCTATTAAACAACAGAGAAACTAAAGAAATAAGGCTTCTACTACACAGCAATTCCAAGATTAATACAGCCCTCTCACTTACTAGATATGCTTGTACAAACTTATTGTCTCTAAATATATAGTAGATACAAAGCATGCATAGTTAAATACAGAGTATGTCAAATTATTGCCTTTTCCATTGCACTATAATAAATTAATTTTTATGATAAGAACAATTGGAAATATGAATGACCACACACATTATTCACACTTCACATCTTTAATACAGCATTTTATTCCCCACTATAGAGCTTGAAAACAGGAAATAACATGAAAAATTTCTTTTATCCTAATATGATGGCACTCATGTGGATTACTGCCTTAAAAAAACTATTGTAAATAGGGCAGACTAAATAAATATGACTGTTGTGCCTATGGAACTCAGATCATATGATTTCATCACTTTTGGCTTCCCATAAATGAATAAAAAGCATATAGCATGTTAACTTCTATCATCAATTGCCATCTCAGGAAAGTAAACTGAGACATGCTCTGTGTCCTGAGTTCTAGGTCATTAAGTAGCAAAATAATACAATTATAGCTGGAGCAACCTACATTTTTTCAACATTCTGATTGTGTTCTAAAAGGCATATATTGTAGAAGGCTGGCATTTCTAGTCACAGGATAATTTCACTTTTAAAAGCATCCATTAAATCAATAACTTCTAGATTATTCAAGGGTCAGGGTCAAGTCTGGCTGCTCAGGCTGGGAGCTACTGGGTGGTGGACACAGACCTGTGGCTGTTCATAGAATTTGCCTCCAGACTTCTCTCTCTACCCTTGACCCCTCTTCTTCTCTAGCCTGTGCTATCCCCTGCAGTTTATTTCTAAGTTCTTGGCAGTTCTTTTCTGCTTCTCCTGCACCAGAAGAGTGCATGTCTACCAGTGTCTTCCTCACATCTTTGCTGATGTGTTTTCTCGTCTTCTCTGAGCAATCCTGTGTACAGTGTAGAATTGTAAACAAGTCCTTGAGACTAAAAGATTAAGTCTAGTCCCCTGAGAGTAGATTTAATTAAGAAAGGTACAAATAAAAAACAGTACCAGAATGGCATAATTTGAATTTTTCAGTGTCCCTGTAAGAATGAAAAAAACCCTGCAATAAAATGTTGACTGGATATTCACAAAAATGCCCTCTCCCTGTCAATCACAGGCGATGCCTTTTTATTTAATTATTCCATAAAATTTATCTTCATAGTTCCCTCTATAACTCATTTCCACAGCTCCTTGCTTCTTGGACAGGTTATTGATCTAATGTGTACAGGGAAGATATTTTAAAGGAGTCTTTTAATAACAATCACCTATGAAGAAAATCAAGGAGCTCTTTAATGCATGCAGCAGTAAAAATATGATCAATGTAATCATTGCAGCATTAAGCCTTATATTAATTGTTTCAGTTTACATTTTAGGTCACTCTGACAGTGCTTCAATATCTGGTCTTTTCAGAATTTTATCATATAGGAAACATTAACTTCATACATCACTGTCAACCCAAGAATTTTGCTGGAGACATGAAGTAAGTGGCCTGGATAAATTTCCAATGAAAGTTGGGGACTCAGCTAGATGCTGGTCCTAGTTTCCAGCCTCTGAACAGTGATTTAATATCTCAGAAATCCCCTGGGAAACCAGTGAAAAAGCTCCACCCAAAACATTTGACAGGAAGTTTATAATACGTTACAGAAGCATCACTCAAACTGCCATTGGGACACAGAGAAGAATTACACTTAAAAGGAAGATTCAGTCTGTATCTAAGAACTTCTTTAATTCACAACACGAATTCCTACTGAGGAGTATTGAAATTAGTTGAGTTTTCATTAAAAAAAAAAGAAATTGTGTTCTTTAGAACCTCAGGGCTGAGATCTAAAGGGTAGAGACAATACTTCCTCCTCATTAACCTCAATTAGGGGTGGTAAATAGATGCTTTCTGAGTTTAATCATAATTGATTTTTTTAAAAGAGACACCTGATGAAACATCTAGACAATGAACTGTGAAGGTCAAGGAGCACATTTGGGATCACACACTGGCCAGCTTCCCACTGGTCCTCAGGGACCATCACTGCTGGCTGCAAATACTTTTTAGTAACACGAAAAACAGAGCAAGAGATGTAAAGAAATGGATGGAATTTCTTCAAGGAGGAAGAACTAGGCATATAAATGCATGTACATTCCCTCAAAGGAACAATTTGCATGTAGTTGTGAACAGTTCTCTATACATTTAAACAATTCTAGTGCTTGGTGTATCTAATAAGATGTTTATTACTGTGGACATTCAATTTGCTATGTTCTGAGCAGGCTACAAATACTGCTTTTATATAAATTATTAATAAAATCAACATATTTTATCAGTTTCTTGCCTGACATAAACAATGATGAGCTGAAAGTCCTGCAAATGCTTTTAAGCTCTCCCACTGGTACACGTGAAGAAAATATTTGCTTTCATACAACAAGGAAGTGCTTTTTCTGTGGCTGGAATAAATTTCTTCAGTGTTTCTATAGTGGATACTAATAACTAAAGTGGCTTTGTTATTATCTAACAAAAGGCTAACATGCTTAACTTGAAAAAAAATCGTATCTTTCCTATCGTTCCTTTCATCTCACCCTTGTTTTCTGCTATAGTTAATTATTTTTCTCATAGACAAAGTAAACTGCATTAGTATTAACAAGGGAGATTCAGATTAAGGGCTCACAGAAGCTTGGATCTCAATTTTCACATTGTTGTGCTGAGCAGGAATTTATCAACTTGGGATTAAAAATTAATCACCAAAAATGTTTTAAGAGCATGAGTGCTAGCAAACCAAAAAGCCAGAATGTTTACTTGATTCCATAGGAAAGTTTAGATACCCTTATCTTAACTCTCTGGGAATTACACCCAAAAAGAAAAGGGAGTATATCTTTAACAAAGCTAAATTTGAACCATCACATGTGATGATTCCATTGCTTTGTTTCCTCCTTTCTTTGCTTTCCTCGGTGTGACATGATTCAGACCAAAATAGCAGGATGATACCACAGATGCTCCTTTACACCAATCAGTGGTTATTGCTTATCCAAATGATGCTTTAGCACAAACACACAACTGCTCCTTCTGTTTTATTGCTGTCAGAATTGTGGTTCACATTTAACAAATGGAGAAGTGTGAGCAGATGTGTCATTGACAGTTTTCTTTCTTCACTGGGCTGTGTGGCAGGCTAGACAATGTTAGTCACATCTGCATTTTTAACATGCTTAATTATGTGCCTTTTTCACCCAGTCTGGCACCCCTGGATTGGCTTTTAGGGCCAGTGCAAACAAGCTGGGGCTGTGCAGCAGATCACAGAATCACTGGATATCAAGGATTGGAAGGGTCCTCAAGAGATTGAGTCCATTCTCCCTGCCAAAGCAGGAACACCCAGATCAGGTCACAGAGGAACACATCCAGGCAGGTTTTGAATGTCTCCAGAGAAGGAGACTCCACAACCTCTCTGAGCAGCCTGTGCCACTGTTTGGTCACCCTCACCCTGATAAAGTTTTTTCTTCTATTTCTGTGGAACCTCCTATGTTCCAGCTGGCACTCATTGCCCCTTGTCCTATCACTGGAGGTCACTGAGAAGAGCCTGGCTTCATTCACCTGACACTCACCCTTTATATATTTATAGACATGAATGAGGTCATCCCTCAGTCTCCTCTTCTCCAAGCCAAAGAGACCCAATTCCTTCAGCCTTTCCTCATAAGGGGGATGCTCCAATCCCTTCATCATCTTTGTGGCTCTGCACTGGAGTCTCTCAAACAGTTCCCTGTCTATCTTGAGCTGAGAGCCCCAGAACTGGACACAATATTCCAGATGTAGAAATCTACCACCAAGTCAGAGCTGTAAAACATCCATTACTAGCCCCTAATACCTCAGGTTCTTCACTGGCTTCTTGGAGAGCAACTAATTTTTCCAGATTTCCCTGAAAAACTTATCACTGATTCCATGTTTGACAATCCCATAGCATCCCTAACTGCTGCACGACTTATGATCCCAAGTGTGCACTGGTAAAGTCCATGATAAAACTGGCTGTCAAAATAAGATGAGTGGAAGCCTGCAGCCACTAGAATGTCTATTTCATCAGGGAAAGGACACTTCTTGTCAGCTAGAGGTGTTTCAGGACTTTATGGAGGAGTTTGGGTAGGAAAATCAGCTAGACCCTGGCTCGCAAGGGTCCCCCAGTCTATTGCAACGGCTTATGGCTCTGGGAGGCATGCAGAGAGAAATCCCAAGGAAGAAACTATCTTAGTGAAACAACAGCTGAGGCTATAAACCATTATGAAATAAATAATCTTTATAAACATAAACTGCAAAAAATTTAGCCCCTCACTTTCGAGTTCTGTGTGATTTATGTCTTTAATTTATTTAAATCAGTGACCCATCAAGTGCAGACGCAAAATAGGAAAATTCAGAAAAAAAAAAAATCAACTTCCAGAAGGAAATAGGGGATTTTTATTTGCTCTCCTCCTGCAGCTGCCTCTCATGAATTTATCTCAAAATGAAGCACAATGTGGGATGATTTCACCAGAATATTATTGATCTGTGATTTGGGTACCAGGCTCTGTGCTCTGGAGGCGCAGATGTTGAAAGAGACAATTTACTCCCTCTCACCCCTTCCATTTTTCAGAGGGTACTTGGTTTCAGATATATAAATCTGCAAGCTTTTCATAGCAGCTTTGTGATCAAAAATATGCCACTTAGATTCCTTATGGGATTTTTCAGTAAAGCAAGAATGAGTCAGTAGCCTTGTATTAATCAGATGGTCATGCTTTGAAAGCTTCTGGTATCCGTGTCACATGGCCCAAAGGGGTCTAACTCACAGCTAGTCTGGTCTTTCAGGCACCCAAGTGAAGGGTTTCTCTTTTCTTTCTTCCTTTTTTTTTTTTTTCCCCTCCATTGGTTACAGTAGGATTTGGTTCAAGCTCAATAAATTCAACAAGAAACACCGGATCTTCAGCTGGTGTAAATTTCACACATTTTTGCTTCAAAAGCAGTCGCTGCCTTTCACGGTGGGAATTTTCCTTCTATCTTGGGTACACACAATTTGCAAGTGCTGAAGTCAAAATGTCCAGCTCTGAAACTTCAAAAAAAAAAAATCTACTGAGATTCTCCATTCTTTACTGATGACTGCATTCAGAAAAGTACTTTTCTCCTCTCTACTTTCTTCTTGACTATTAAAATGTTATTTTACAGTACAGACATTTTCAAGAGCTATGTGTCTGCAGCATTTGAGAAAAGTATGGCCCATGTGTTAGGACAAAGGCAAAAATTCACAGCTTGAGATTTTCTTCTAGAATATCACAGTGTTTGTAACAATCTGGCCCACCCTACAAAAATAGCCCAACCCTCTTTCAATATTTGCCAGGAATTCTATACCGATATATCAATCATTAATTACAGAAAATGTCTGAGAGCAGGAAAAAGAGAGGGTTTTAATTCACTCCAAGATTCTGGTTTCTTTTGTGGCTTCTAAGAAGTCAATCAACCAGCTTGCTTCTGCAGAAGCCATTTGGTGATGTGGGAAGGAGAGACTGATGGATGTAAATTGGAAGGGGGTAGATTTAGACTTGACATAAGAAAGAAATTCTTTACAGTGAGGGTGGTGAAACACTGGAAGAGGTTGCCCAGAGAGGTTGTGGATGCCCCCTCTCTGGAAGTGTTCAAGACCAGGCTGGACAAGGCACTGAGCAGCCTGATGTAGTGGGAGGTGTCCCTGCCTATGGCAGGGGAGTTGGAACTCGATGATCTTTAAGGTCCCTTCCAACCCAAACTATTCTATGATTCTTTGATTCTTTGATTCTATGGGGCAGACTGTGTCTACAGGCACATGGCTTGACTGAAGCCACCTCTATAGGTGGCTGCCTCAGCAAAGAGCCAGGTTACTGTTGCAGACATGGAATCCTACAAACACTGCTTGGAATAGCTCTTTAATCACCCATAGAATGGTTTTAGTTCAAGTCATGAACTTCCTCAGGAAGATAACTTTAGGATTAGGCTCTTGAAGACAAAGACAAGTCGCATTTCCTAAAGGCTGTGACACTGTATGCAAAAGCTCTTTTTTAAAAGTATTTTTGTTCATAAATCAACACATAAAGATGTAATATTGGCATTCAAATAGTTGTTCTGGTATCACAATGCTCACCTTGTTACTTTGTGTATGTCAAAGAAAAGTTTTCACATTCATGATGCAACTTTTGTTGAGGAGATTCTTTATAGTTGTGTGCCCAGCTCCATGCAATGAGAGAAGCTTCTTGAAAATCCACTGAACTCTTCTGTGTGACATTCTCAGATGGTCACAAAATTTTTTCCTCAGGTTAGCAGGACAAAATGATGGAATGAAACTGATGACTTCTGCAAGATGAAGACCAATAGCTGCTACCTGTAACTCTACCAACCTTTATGGCATGTGAGTGTTCTCCTGCTGTTCTAGGTATATCTGTGTGACCTCAGTCTAAGGATGGTTACAGCCACTGACCATAGGCCTTTGAAGGTCCATGTTACTTCACTCATGCAACCTACACTGAGAGCAATAGGAGACAGAAAAGCCATACTAGTTATGCCAAAAAATAACCCAAAAATATTTAACCAGGGTTCTAGAAGGAGTTTGAGAATCTTCAAGGGTAAAAGATGGAGTACTGGAAAACACTCTCCACCCTATCCATAGAGTGGGTGCTTGGAAGTCCATTGCCCTGACCTCAAGGTTTATTTTTTCATTGTCTCAGAAGCTTTTCTAAATTTCCCCTGCAAAGACAGAGTGTTCTAACTGCATGCTCCTGCTCTGTTTCCTGGTGACACACTGCAGTGCTGGCATCTCTTTCCACAGCACTGAGAGTGATGGACGATCAATGTGGCATGCAGCTGTGTCTCTGCAATTGTTACAGCCAGATTTTGATGCAGATTTAATCTGTATCAGGCATGGACACTCCCTGGATTTGTGTCTCATTAACAAGATCCCCTGATAGATAGCATATGCCAGGGCTTTTTGAGTCTTTGGAAGATAGATGATAGCAGTATAACATGAGATCCATCATAACACAAGAAAGAGATCCATGATATATGACCTGCTGTTGGTAAAATCAAGCCCCACTCAAAGTTTCTAGATGAATGTGGACCAGTAGAATGATTGTTATACCAAACTAGCTCTTTACATTTCCATCTGTAACCCTTTTGACTTAAGGCTGGGAGTCCAGAAGCTGAATTTACAGTACCATCAAACCACAAAGAGGAGTCTATAATTCTCTTTCTGGTGTCATCTCTACTGACCTCAAAATGAGACTGGCTTTTGCCATACTCTGTGGATTATGGAGCCCTCTAATGTCAAGAAGCTGCACTGGGTGAAACATGACCTCCACACCTCAGCTCCTCACCTTTGAGCTCTTTCCAGATGTGGATGCTGGCAGATGCATTATACTGTCTTGAAACCCAGGATAATAGACTTGATGAATGAAAGACATCTCTTTTGTGTGCTAACCCTACATAGAGTCCCAAACTCTGCTCCTTTTTATGCTCAGATAACTAGTGCCTAACCAAACCTGAACACAACACAACGCCTTTAAGAAAGTGGTATTTTTATTACTACAGATGTTTTTTTACAGCAGTGGTGACATCCACCCTTCCATCAAGTACTGACTGGAAAATGAGATAAATAAGCATTCTATATTGCATGGCAATTTCCTTTGTGGAAAGGATACAAAGCAAATTTCTGGAAGAAGGCAGCAAGTTTAAGTTAGAAATGAAATCCTGCCAAACCTTTAAAGTTGGGAAAAAGACATGGTTACCAAAGAAACAAAAAATATGGAGAGAGCCTTGTCACTGAACCTCAAACATTGTCCAACCACAAAAGCAAAAAGCAAGCCATATTAATAATAGAGAGTTTAGAATGTAACAATGAGAAAATCTGTAACAATGGTTTAAAAACCAGCCTAATTCTCCATGACCTTACATAAGCCTGGTAATACTCATTAGCGTCTACATGAATTTGTTAAACTCTCTCAGCATTGAGAAAACATGACTTCTTTCAGTTTGGATCCTTTTCTTCCACCAAAAAAACTTTCATGTGAATGACAGTAGCTTGAATTTGAGGATCAAGGAGAAGCATTATGTATTCCACATCCCAGGAAGAGCAGACAAATAGTATAATCTGCCATGTTTCTAAAAGCAATCAAATGGCCAGATCCCTACCCTTTCAAGTAAGCAAGCTCTCCTGTCAAAGCAGCCTTCTGAATTTCATAATTACATGAAAAATTAGGTGCATGCAAGTGAGGCAGCTTGATTGTAACAACAGGGTCATTAATAGTTATTAATGATAACTGGGCTAAACTGTCAGATATCACCCATGTGTGACTAGGTAGACGTGAACAAATGATGAATAAATGTGTCTTAAAGAAAAAAAGATCCCTGGGCTGAGCCACTGGTGAACTTGCAAGTTGGTGCATACAGTAGAATACAGAAACAGGGCTTTTGGGTGCTTTTTTTACAAATTTTGGATACACTGTATTTGAATATGGAATCCAGCATCAAGCAGTGGCCTGCCCTGGAAAAAAAAAGGATGTTACAGATTCTAGGAGTAAGTTGCAACCAAATGCCTCTCTTGGCTCTGAAGTCTCTATTCACCCTGGACTAATTTCATTATGCTGCTTAAGCTGACATACTGATTAAAAGAAAGTCATTCCATTTACTGCTCCTTTTAATCATTAGGTAAACACAGTGTGGAGTGCCTGGTGAGGCTGGGAAATATGAAGCAGATCAGTTATTACTCCTCAGGTGCTGATGGCACTATCCTTCTGCATTATCTCCTGTGTTATCAGCACCCCATTCTCCCACATGGCAACTTCCTGAAATTGCAACATTGTAAACAGGAGGCCTTTGGGTATTTGCTTTTCTCTCTTTCAGATATGCATAATCACTCAGCAATACTGGGATGGTTAAGTTATCCTTAGAGCCAAATGACTTTGAATTAGATTTCTTTTCCTAACTACTGCAATTTCCCCATGCTCCAGTGATATCTGTGGAACTAAAACACCAGAAAATCTCTGCTGGGGTAAGTTCTGACACTCATTTCCAGACCATGATGGATATAATGCATGAAGCACCCTTGATATCTCCTGCTGCTCTCTGCTTCTTTGAATTAAGAAATGCCTGATTATGTCCACACAGATGATGTTCATTTGATGGCTATCAAAGTGTCTTCTGTGTGAAATCATAGAATAGTTTGGATTGGAAGGGACCTTAAAGATCACCGAGTTCCAACCCCCCACTAGATCAGGCTGCTCAGTGCCTTGTCCAGCCTGGCCTTAAACCCCTCCATAAACTCTCTGGGAAACCTGCTCCAGTGTTTCACCACCCTCACTGTAAAGAATTTCTATCTTATGTCAACTCTGAATCTACCCCCTTCCAATTTACATCCATTGTTTCAGGTTGTCCCATCAGATATCTTATTAAAATCTTATCTTATTCCTATCTTATTCTGTAGGACCCCCTCAGCTATTGATAAGCTACTATGAGGTCCCCCCTTCTCTTCTCCAGGCTGAACAACCCCAACTCCTTCAGCCTGTCTTCATAGGGCAGTTGCTCCAGCTCTTTGACCATCTTTGTGTCCCTTCTCTGGACCCTCTCCAACAGCTCAATGTCCTTCTTATGTTGAGGGCTCCAGAATTGGACGCAATACTCCAGGTAGGGTCTCACCAGAGCTGAGTAGAGGGGCAAAATCCCCTCTCTTGACCTGCTGGTCACACTCCTCTTGATGCAACCCAGGATTTGGTTGGCCTTCTTGGCTGCGAGTGCACACTGCTGGCTCATGTTGAGTTTGTCATCAACTGACACTCCCAAGTCTTTCTCTATGGAGCTGCACTCAAGCCACTCTCCACCCAGCCTATGTCTGTGCTTGGGATTGCTTCAACCCAGGTGCTGTCACCCCTTACTGAAGAGGGGTGATGTTAATGACTTAACTGTGTTTAAGGCAGGCAAGGGCATTACAACAGCAGGGTGGGATTTTGCCCAGCATTGATATAGATCTAACTCTTCTAAAGCAGTGGGAGATTCACTATTGATTTCCATGAGGATGGAATTTCAGTACAGCTTTCCAAACCTCTTCTGTACAAAACATGCAGAAAGTATTTTAAAATTTAGGCATGATGTAATCTAAACTAAGCCAAGCTGGAGCACTAATGATGCTGTTATCTCAGATGGAGATAATGACTGGAGAACCACTACTTTTCTTGCATTTGCACTGGCACCATCTGAAAACCTGAGGAAACCCCTGGAAATAATTATAGAATCATAGTTTGGGTTGGAAGGGACCTTAAAGATCATCTAGTTCCAACCCCCCTGCCATAGCAGAAGTGGAGGAGAGGACAGTATGGGGCAGGCAGGGTTTTTCCTTGGATGTGGCTGATCCTTTCCCTCACATCCACACAAGTATGGAGCCTTGCTATGCTGCCTTGCAGGGGTACTTCAGTCTTGGTTAGCTCTACTAAAAAGGATGCTCTATCCTTCTGCAAGAGACAGCCTCCAAGGTAGTACCACAGGGTAGGAGTTTTAAAAAGCTCTAACTTTCCAGATTAATGTTTTTCAGGCAGCTCCTGTCATATTTATTATTACAATTGCCATTACTATTATTGGCATTTGTGCCCATAGTTGCTCACGCATTTTCACAGAGCGAGGACAAAATTGGAAGCCAATTAATTTTTCCAATTCTACTCTCTCACCTCTGAAAGCTGAAAAAACTCAGTTGTCACCAGCCTGCCTATTATTTTGTTTGCTCCTTCCCTCCTGAACTGTGCCATCAAGACCAGCTTAAATTTGATACCTTGTTGTCATTTCTCTTTGTTTTCTCTTTGCAAGATGCTGATGGCTCGCTGCAAATTGGAGGAGGCTTCCAGCATCTTGGCTGTCTGGACAAACTGCAGGAGCAGGTTATCCCAGAACAAAACCTCCCCAAGACACAGGTTTAATGCTGTTTGCGTGGCTTTCCCTCTCCAGTTTGCAATCACTCTGACTTGAATTAAGTATTTTGCAAGTTCCTACATTCAGAGCATGGCAGAGAAAAGTTTCATTGTTCTGATTCCCTCCAAGCAGGAACACCTTGCAAACCTGCAGGACAATAATAGGTGCTGTGATTTCCTTCCTATCCTCCTTCCCAGCTTGTGTATTCCAGTTTAATATATCCTCACTGCTGTAATTTTCCATGGGCATAAATAATACTTTGCCTTCTGAATGCAGTCAGATGCTTTTGCTGCTCTGTTTAGAAGCTGAGCCAGGAAGGATTTTTTTTTCTTCCTTGTTGTCATTTCAGTGTTCTTCAGAAACACTGATCTATTTGTTCAGATTTGTTCAAACAGCACCTCAAACAAAAACTGCTGTAGCTCTTTTCACAGGAATCTTTCCAATGCCATTTTTTTAAGCATGACTTTTCTTTGAGGGCTGCTGTATTTATTTCTTTGTTTATTATTAAGGTAATATTGAGAGAAATAAGGGCAAGCAGACTGAAGACCTGAGATACTAATTTCCTGATAACAACAAGTGTAGGGTCTGTTTATTAGGATAAAAATCTGGATGTGAACAGTGACAAAACTCACACTGTCTCCAGGACCAGCAGCATTTCTCCAGTGTCTCTCTTGTAAGAGCAGAGGTTTTACTTCTCTCCCTGAACCTTATTTCTAATTAAGCCACTATCAACACTTTGCCTGACTCCATCCTCATTAAGAACTTCAGCTATTTTTTTTCCCTGAAAAGTTAAATTTCTTAAAATGAACTACAAATTCTACAGGAATATTCTGGTTTAGATAAAATTGCCATGGAGTAACTGGGCATTTATTTTGTCAAAAAGAGAATAAGATTGTGGCACTGATTTTACACTGGTGATGAGAAAATGTACCCTTCAGACCCATGTCTAAGTCTCCCTTTTGCTTGATTCATTGCAGATCTCTCTCTTATCAGGTGAGGAGTTTGACCATTTGATTTTATTGCTGGTTCCTCTCCAGATGCCAGAAGTACTGAGTATTTAAATATATATCTCTGAAGTTCAGCAGGAAATTGAAAATTGATTCTCTACAGCAGTTATCTGAGATATGGTTCATGTTCCTCCTTCGAGTTAGCCAGAGCAGAGCAAAGAGCTAAAGCAGTCTCAGGGGAGGGCCAGCTTGGCACATACTTCAGGGTGATTTCTGTGTCATCTTTAAAGAAAAATTCTGAAATTATGCAATTTTTTTAAACAAGCTTCACATTTATTCTCAGCCCTGTTAAGTGAGTGTGGAGCTTAAGAGGAAAACAAAAGAGATTTTGATTTACTTTCCACTGTTTAGTGGAAATATAGATGATGAATTGTCAGATATGGTGATGAGCAGATTATGACTCCTTACAGCTTTCCATAGCTGTGCTGTGGCATGGACAGAGGTTCTAGTCAACCCTCAACCTACAGGTGTTCAGTTTCATATACATAGATCCAAAGGAGATGGCTTCTGCCCGAAGTATTAACCAACAGATTGCAGTTGGTGTCAGTGTGCAGGACAAAAAGATAGGAGGACACGAGATGACAGGTCGTTGCTGGCACTTGGATAGCCATGGAGAAAGCTACCAAGTATACAGATGTCTGTCCCTACATACACTCATCCACTGGTGTTGAAAATCCTGGCTTGACTTTTGCCCAGTACTGAATTTAGAATCATAGAATAGTTTAGGTTGGAAGGGACCTTAAAGATCACTGAGTTCCAACCCCCCTGTCATAGGCAGGGACACCTCCCACTAGATCTGGTTGCTCAGTGCCTTGTCCAGCCTGGTCTTAAACACTTCCAGAGCGGGGGCATCCAAAATCTCTCTGGGCAGCCTGTTCCAGTGTCTCACCACCCTCACCATGAAGAGTTTCTTTCTTATATCCATTCTGAATCTCCTGTCTTCCAATTTATATCTGTTATTCCTAGTCCTGCCACCACATATCCTATTAAAAAAGTCCGCTCCAGCCTTTCTATAGGCCCCCTTCAGGTATTGAGAAGCTACTATGAGGTCCTCCCTGAGCCTTCTCCAGGCAGAACAACCACCAACTCCTTCAGCCTGTCCTCATAAGGGAGGTGTCCTCCTTCAGCTTTCCAAAGAGATCCCAAGGCTGCTGAGTACACTCCAGTAAAGCTGAGTGATACTGTAAAAGTAAGGGGCATAATACAAAGTCATATCTCTCCTAATTTTTCTCTGAACGTGATAAACTAACAGAGCTCTACTGACTCCAGATGGTAACCTTTGTCATTCTGAGTTGTATGTAAATGAAACCAGCACATGGGTGATGTTTTTTCTCAGCCAAATCTCTAGCAAAGAGTATAAAAGTGACTGAAACAATTCTGTGCCCAAATATGAGCCTGTGAACTTTAGCAGCACAACCTATGAAATGCTGCTTGGGCTCCAGAAGCCATGGGACATGTGAGAGCTCAAACTCCTTTCTGTGCTCTGGCAGGAGAATGATTCACTGTTACAAACCACTGTTAGTTCAGCACAGATTGATCTGAGTTCTGTATCCTTTAGTTTAGTTTTTTTAGTTTAAAATGCATCTCCAGACAATTGGGCTTGGTGTGTTCAAACTTCCTAAATAATAGTTCCACCAAAATTTTGTAATAAATAAATTGCCCTCAAAAAAATCTACCAGAATCAAAAATAAATCAGCAGATTCTCTGTTCAGCAGAAGCAATAAATCCTTCCTCTATCACATCATGCACTGTTTACATTTGCCTAGGGGCTGTAAAATATTATGAGATGAAATGATTTTCCTGTTCCTTGGTGCCTGGCTGCCATAGAATTTAAGTGTTTCATGAATTTAATTGTGAAAAGAGCAGTTTAACATTCTTCTGGCCCTTGTGGGGAGACTGAAGGAGGAGCCAACTGGATCTTAAACTGCCTGCAAAATGATTTGTATTTAAAACTCAGCCATGATGAGTGTATCAGGGGAGATCCAGAAAGCCAGAAAAGGACCCCATGTCCAGTAAAGATCCTTTCAAACTGTCAAAAGAGAGCTTTGATTTCCTAAGTAGGGCCTTGTCTTCTGCTGGTGGTAGAATTTCATCCCAGGTTGCATAAATACCTCTATGCTACATTAAGCCAATTTTCAGTGTTTTCCTGAAAATCTATCAGTTGCTTTCAGGCTCTCTGAAAGGAATCATATTTCATTGCATGAGAATTCATCTGTCATACTTGGGAGAGGGAGTTTATATCTTCAGCAACTAAAAGCTTGTTCCAGTCTTTAGCTGGAGCACAGACAGAAGAAACAAAAACAACTACTCTTGCTTTGATGTAAAAAGAATTTTTTTTTTAATGGAAATTATTATCTTGGCTTACCTTGATTACTGAAATAAAGGAAAGCATAGAACTTAGGTATCCAAACCATTTTTGTACATTTTAGTGAATGAGAGAGGGAGAAATTGCTGTACAAGCTGGGGAAAAAAAAGCGAAACTACTGGTTGTGCCTCCTTTAAACATACACCCCTTTATATTTTCATTTTGCAATCTGTGTTTCCTTTTCTTGGTCTTTTTTTATTCACTTTCATGCTTTGCAAACAATGCAGGCAGGATTTCTGTGCTATTGTGTGTGCTCACTTATTCTCATTTCCCTGCCTGGTGCACAGAAGTCAGGGTGTGACATGAACAACAATTGGATGTTACAGAGCCCATGATGCCAAAAGAATCTCCTATTTTATTCAAAAGCAAAATACAACAAGATATTTGAAAACCTGAGAAGAAGGTGGGATAGTAAAAGGGGTGTGTGGGAGAAGAGGAATATAAAAAAAGGATGAAAGCAGATAAATTTCAGCTGCCATGTGATAGCATCCTCGTGTTTCCTAGAGTGAAATTTGTAACTTCCAATATATTTTAGTGATGGATCCTCTGTAGCAAACTTAACCTACATTATCCTTTATAAATTTGTTTCCTAACAACCAAAATTAAATACATTAAATTATAAATTTAGAAAATGTGAAGCAAAATCAGCAGCAAGACAGAGACTTGTGGTGACATTATCAGTAAAGAACAAAATCAGTCAAATATAATGTTCAGCACTCCTTATTTACAATGATAATTTGATATGATAATGACATCATAATGTTCTACCATGTGTTGTGCATGGATTGCTTTGTTAGAAATTTTACCCACATTATTTCTTTGGGAGGTGACTTCTTCCCTTGTCACCAGTTTAATGCACACACTTTTGATGTGCATCTTCTAAAACTAAGTGCTTCAGAACCTCTCTACATAGAATCTTAGAATGCTTTGGGTTGGAAGGGACATCAGAGATCATCTGGTTGCAGCCCCTCTACCAAAGGCAAGGGACATCCCTCACTAGACCAGGTGCCTGATGACATGAGATGGAGACAATGAATTTGTTTCTTGGGACACTGCTGCACAAAGCCTTGCTTTGGTTCATCAAAGCAAATGTCTGAGTAGGCATTCAATAAAAAGTTCTTCATTACTGAATGGTGTTAATGGGTCTCCTCAACTTTGGAATTAGGGTTCAGAGTGACAGAACCCAAGTGCTGGGAGCTAGAAGAAATAAGAGGAGTAAATCTGTCCTTAGGAAGACAG
>VZTY01025140.1:405-36062 GCA_013400935.1 Turnix velox | reverse complement strand
CAGGGGGTTGGAACTAGTTGATCTTTAAGGTCCCTTCCAACCCAATCTATTCTATGATTCTATGAAATCCAAAAGCAGAACAGACAGGAGACTGGAGCCCTCCTTCATCTCTCTCAGGGTAGAACCTTGCATTAGCAGATGGCAGCCTAAAAACAATATGTGCTGAGAGAGCTGAAGATGTACGGCAGGATTTTTGACACCTACGCAAACCTTCAGAAGAGTATTGTCTGTCAGGGCTGGTGGAGGAATTTACAAGTTGCTTTTGTGTGGATTTCTGAAGCTGAAGCTATTATCTCCATCTGATCAGCTGGGAGATGTTGGAGGCAAATTTTTACAAAATTGAATACGAGAACTAGTCACAATATTAAGCCATGTATTTTGATGGGAATGGTGTAAAATTCATCAGCCCCTTCTTCCTGGTAGATCTTGCAGCTGCCTTGCTTGGGAGAAGCAGCAGAATACTGCAACCCAAGAGCAAATCATGATCTCGCCATCTGCCTGGAAGGAATTATTATATAGAACTTGCTGTCAATCAACCAACCTGTTTTGAAGCAAAAGCAGAGCAGTGTATGATTTTTTTTAGGGTTTTTTTTTTTTTGGTTTTCCATGCTCATTTCATGCACTAATTCCTGACTCAGAAACTAACCTTTTCCAGGGCAAGGACAGCACACAGGGCTCTGGCTGGAGCTCCCTGCCCAGCCCTGCACACAAGAGGTGAGGTGTGGGAGAGAGGACTTGCAGTGTTCTTGTTGTTAACTTCATTAATTTCATTGCCTTCATTAATTTCTTAATGACAAAGGGCATGACTGTGACAAGGAATTAAACCTTAAGGTATTGAAACTGCTTAAGTGTTGGCCTCAGGAAAGCTTTGCCTGCCTGTATCACACATTCATGTTGATTCTCACTTTATTTTTTGCTCCTGTGGGAGAACTTTCCCCAGTCTCTCATTTATAATCCTTTAAAGGAAACATTTGTGCTGATTTCTAATTATTTTGGTTTGGGTTTTTTTTTTGTTTGGTTGGTTTTTGTATTTTTTTTTTCACGGGCACAACTGAGCTCTGAACTTTTCCCCATTTGCTTGCTTTTATCTTTTTGAGGTTTTTCCTCCAAATTCTAGGCTATGGGATTGCATACACAGAATAACAGAATATCAGGGGTTGGAAGGGACCTGAAGAGAACATCTAGTCCAATCCTCCTTGCCAGGGCATACAACATGGTACCATATTTTGAGAAAAATCCCTATACTAGTGAGCTTCTATTGTTTCCAGTGAAGATAGGGGGCAAAAATTATGCCCATTGGGATTTTGGGGGCCCTGGAAGCCTGTCTTCAGTGAAAGGGATCTCCGTTCCTTCTCTTCTCACAGATTATCAGGGACTGGAAGGGACCTCAAGAGATCATCTAGTCCAGTCCCCCTGCCAGAGCACAAACATCCAGATCAGGCCACACAGGAAGGCATCCAGGTGGCTTTTGAGGTTTTCCATAGAAGGAGATCTCACACCCTCTCTGGGGAGCCTGTGCCACTGTTCTGTCATCCTCACCCCGACAAAGTTTTTCTTTCTTTTTCTGTGTTCCAGCTTGCACCCATTGCCCTGAGTCCTATCATTGGGTGTCACTAAGAAGAGCCTGGCTCCATCCTCCTGACACCCACCCTTTCCATATTTATAGACATGGCTGAGGTCACCCCTCAGTCTTGTCTTCTCCAAGCTAAACAGACCCATCTCTCTCAGCCTTTCTTTAGAAGGGAGATGCTCCAATCCCTTCATCATCTTCATGGCTCTGTGCTGGACTCTCTCAAGCAGTTCCAGTGGATTTTATCCATAACCACGTTTCCTTATGTAGCACCTTGAATCTGAGGATCTCCAAACGTGCTAAAAAAGGTGTGAGGAAGCCGTGCTGCAGCCCTGCAGAATGCAGAGTATTTTAGAAGTAATAAACAGAAGTATAATTTAAGATCATGTAGTGAATCCATTATCAGAATTCACACAGCAGGGGGCAAGTAGCAAAGAAACCTCTCAATTTGTTAATGGTTTTTTTTCCTTTCCACCACAGGCTGGCTTTGTGATAAAGTGGAAGCAAACACACAGGTTTGCAAATAAGCTATTTGGTCAATCCCCTGGTGTAACATAAGAGCTGAGATTTCCTCTGCAGCTGGGGCTGATGCTGAACGAGGAGACTTTTAAAAGAGCTATTTTCAGGGTAGCACCTGGAGTTAGGAAGACCAGAAGTGCAACACAGCAGAGCTGAATTGGCTCCTTGCATTTTCCTTTTACAGAGGTGCCAGAGAAAAGCTTTCTTTACAAAATGAAACATTTCTGAGCACAGGTATGTTGTGCCAGGATGAGCATTGGGTATATTCTGGAGCACCCAGGCATATAGCTGGGTGCCTGGAGGCATTTCACAGCCAGAAGAGGCCATCACATCCCCCAGCACAACCATCAGGGTATATTTCCCAAACCAGCCTGGTTGTGCCTTGTCACTGCTATTTGCTCTAATGAAAAAAATACTTTGCACCTGAGAGGTTCTGGAGTTCATCCTTGTGCCAGGCTGTGAGTCCTTTAAGGACCCAGGTGGTTTGAGTTTACAAAAGAGGGAGAGAAGGGTGGGGTGAGGATGTAAATTGCTTCAGGTGTGGGCTGCTGGAAGTTTCCAGAGGTTTTTGGTTTAGGGGAGTGAAGAGATGCACACAGAAGGAAGAGGTAAGCCCTTTTCTGAGCAACTTTTTCATAGTTTATATTTAGGTAGGTGAGTTTTGGGGATGGAGGAGTGTGTTCCTAGTTTGGGCTTTCATGGGGAAGTTTTGGGTTTTTTTCCCGTTGAGGAGGGGCGGACCTAGTCAGAAAGAGCTGATGGGTTTTTTTGAGGTTTGTTTGTGTGAAAGCCTTTTTGCTGTGGGTCTCGGCTGCTTTTCCTACTGATTTCCCTGTGGTAGGAGAAGGTGAGTGGTGGCTGGATAAAGTGCCAACAGCACAGCCGAAAAAGAGATGGGGCATTGAGCTGGGGATGACTTCCAATCCTTGCCGAGATGCTGTAGGGAGAAATTTGTTTCCTAGGCAGCCCTATTTCTATGCTGATGTCTGAAATATATGAACTCTAGCAGGACTGGTTTACCTTAGCTGCAGTTAAAGCCTCCTTTTTTTCATTACCTGGAGATAATGGGGGCCTATTGTTTGTTAAGTTTAATGGAAAAGCAGGAGCACAGCAAGCCTAGAGGGAGAGAAGACAGCACAGTGACCATGTTTCAAGTCACCGGAGTGAATTTGCCTCCCAGGGTGTCTCAATTGCTTTGCTCCTGTTGGATTTATTTTATTTATGTTGTGAATATTGAAAGCACTTGTACCTTTATGTAAAAATTGACTTTTCAGTCACCAAAGTAAATACTAAACCTGTGCTTGGGGACTTACATTTGACATCCTGAAACTGATAAATAAAATACCAAGTGTCCTCCCTGACTGTAGGTACACTAATTTTCAGTTCATGTGCTCTGCTCTGTGATTTGTCTGCTGGAGATAGGTCTTGAATGTAATGTGGTTTTAGCTGGTCTGGGAAGGCAGCTGCAGACTGACAATGGTAATAGTTTGTTCTGAAACCAGGAATATTTCAATAGCTTTTCATGTAATGGGTTCAAGCAGGCTGCTGTAATAATGTCTGGGCTGAAAGCTCTTGAGTTTATGCTATGGCAGAGCTGAGAATCAATAAGGAGAAGGGATTCTGGATTTTTCAGATCAGGAATCATCCTCTCCAGCTAATGTACAGCTGATGAAGGATAACAGTGTCACTGTTTGACAAAAACACTGTGACCAGCAATGCTCTAGGGCTGATTTAAGTTAGATTTTTGTTTCTTCCTATCTGTGAACTGCAACTAAATAAACAACTTGTCTGTGTTATATGAAGGTTATGTTTACCTGCCGTGATGTCCTGAGCACTGTTGTGTTTTCATGGTTGTATTTTGGATGCTCTCATTGTTTTAAAACCTTTCTGTGTGATGATAAGGTTCCCCACAGATAATTCATCTTGTTAATCCTTAGCAAGCACCAATCTCGTTAGTTAATGGCGAGTTATAGATAAGGGTTGAAATTTTTTGTGCATTGTCCTACATACTTTAAAAATAACTGGGACACAAACTTTTTTTTGATATCAGCTTCCTTGACAAATATAGATGTGTTCTTCTTTCTTCTTTCCCTCCTCTCTTAGGCATGGAAAAAAACTGTAAAAAGCAGAATCTTTGCCTCCCAATAATTGTGGACAGTGGTCATCCCTTTAACAATGGAGAGCAGCTCCTTTGAGGTAAGAGGGGAGAAATGTATCTGTGAACATCTTTCCTTTTGTGCTGCCCTCTTGCTTCTTCCTGCCTTTGTCAATATTAAAACTTGTGATTTAGTTCTTTATTGTTTTCCAGTGCAAGCTACTTACAGTGCTCTGGTGATTTGTTGTTTTTTTATTTTTTTATTTTGTTTTTTCCAATAGCTTTGACTATAACATCTTTCTGGCTGAATTTTTGCTGTTTGGGGGAGGGTGGCTGGAATCTCTTGCTCCAGAGACACTCAAAACTCATCTGGATGCCTTCTTGTGTGACTTGGTCTGGGTGTTCCTGCTCCAGCAGGGGGATTGGACTAGATGATCTCTTGAAGTCCCTTCCAATCCCTGATATTTAGTGATTCTGCTGCTGCCAAGCAGGGTTGGTGTGGACAAGTGTCATGTAGAGGTGCTGCAGTGGTGTGGCCAGAGGTAAGAGGATAACAAGGACCCACCAGAGGTTTTCCTTGGAGTGTGTTGTTCTTTACTGTTGCTGTGTCCAGTACTTGCACAGCTGTGCAGATGCTAGGAAAGGAGCAAATTTTCTTGCACACTGTGATATGTTGGCCAATAACTGTCTGAACTGCCCCTTGAGCTCCCAGGAGTATTTGCTCCATGTGTTGTTCATTTCTACTTCTGTAGGCTGTTGGTGTTTACAGTGTTTGTGTTGGGCCAGTTGTATTGCAGCCAGGTGAATCACCAAATCTCTTTGATGTTCATTCTTCATGAAAAGTTATGTAGTTATCTGGCTGAGCTTTGCATGATCATCATGGTGATCACTAGGAAGATCAGTGCATCTTCTTTTGCCACTGGAAAAGAATTTATGGAAAGTGGTAGAAAGGAAGTTTAGCACCACTGTGAACGTCTGGTTGAGCACAGGGGATGTGCATGGAGGATGTTGAATGTTGCTACAATTTTATGCATTGATCATGATACATAACTGTGTGTCTGGGCAGAGCTGTGGACGCAGCTGATTTCTAGGAAGCCCTGCGAGTTTGTGGAGTCTCATTCTCTGGAGACACTCAAAACCCACCTGGACACCTTCTTGTGTGACCTGGTGTAGCTGTTCCTGCTCCAGCAGTGGGATTGGACTGGATGATCTCTTCAGGTCCCTTCCAATCCCTGATGTTCTGTGATTCTGTGAATTTTTTCCCTCCTTCTCTCTGAATCCTGCCTTCGTGTTTGTTCTCTCTGTTCAGCTGGGGACAGAAACCAAGAGCCAAAATTATTGTGAGGCTTAGGGACCTGGATTAGGGCTGCTGCTTGGCTGGTTTTACTCAGGGCTTTGTGGCTGCAGTTTAGGCTATTACACGTGGGCAGATCAATCTTTGTGTGCACAGCTGCTGGTTTGCTGTGGAGGACAAGCTGCATGGGATGGCTTGGGCACCAATCAGAACTTCTGCTCTGTCAGATCATGGGGGGAAGAAAACCAACCCTTCCATAAATGTTACAAGCAGAAGACAAGAGCATCAGTAATTTGGCTTTCAGTGGAGGTAAGGTAAAACTTGGTGTTGGACTACCCTGATGTCCTGCCTTCGTGTTTGTTCCCATGGGGCTCACCTGGAGTAGGTGCTGAGGAGCTGTAACATGCACTGCATGTTGCCCATGCAGCAACCAAGACCCAGTTTGGGTTTATAACAAAGGGGTTTGTAGTGTGGGTGGGAGCAGCTGGGAGGGATGGAGAGCAGAGTCTGTGAAAAGCAAAGCTTCATTGTCCTGGGAGCACTAGAACCAATGAGCTTTGCATTTCAAAGGTGGGGAGCCTTCTTCAGACCCTGTAAATATACACGCCTGGCATTTGTTGTGTTAAATCTTTACATGGCAAGAGGAGTGTGTGTGGGGGAGGTGGGGAGAGAGGCAGAGGAGGCAACATGCAGAGGCCAGAGGACACTGTTTGGGTGCAAGAACCAATCTGCTGTCTGCATGAGTCTGCCTGGGTTGCATGTGCTCTGCTTTTCTCCCTGCACAGAAAGTTGTGATAAATAGAGGTTCAGGAGTGAAGAGCATTTATTTTTATTTGCCTATTTTTGTCGTTCACTTGGCATCTCTAGATGGATGATGGAACCAAGAGGAACAAGCTTGTCTCCTTGTGAAACAGTCCCTGTGTGTGAGGCAGGCTGTCTCAAAGACAGTTTGACTGCTGACCCCTCCCAACCTGCTTTCACCTTGGAAATTCCACACCAGTGTAATGGTCTGCTCTTGGAAATCCTGCCAGCAACCCCACTGAGCCTTTCCATCAGAAGAGTGAATGGGCAATTTTCCAAGCTCTCCTACTGGAGTAGCTCGAGTCCTGGTCTCTGTCCTTTCTCCTGTTTGCCATCAGCATCAGAGTAGAGGTAGGACTTGGGACAGCCCTCATAGCAGATCCTGGTCTCTCGTCTTTTTCCTGTTTGCCATCAGCTATCAGAGTAAAAGTAGAAGGTCTTAAGAAACCCCTACTCTCAGATAGACCATGTAATCCAAAGGCTGTTCTGTCCCTCTGCAGGACCTTGATCCATCCTGCCACAATACTGTCATTGCACAGGATGGCTGACACCACCTTTTGCCCCATCTGCCCTCTTCATAGAGACAAGCTACTTCCAGGTTTTGCTTTTGATGACAAAAGGCTATTAAAATTTGTAGAGGATATTCAATAGTATCTGGGTTTTTCCTACCAGTTTTCTTTCCAATGTACCAGTTTTAGAAGCTCCACATTAAACACGTGGGCCCACAAACACATGTAAAGCATCATCTCCATCCTGTCAAAGCCAGTGACTCCTGAAGTGAGGAGGCTGACCAAAGCATCTGGTGAAGACAACACCATGCCTAGCTCAAAGTGGGGTAAGAGAAGCTGTTTCACGTCTCGTTGGTCTTCTTAAGAAGTTAAAATTGGCAGCAAAGGCATCAAAGCAGGTGTGAGGATGTTTCTGCAAGACTTGCCAAGGACTCCTCTGCTCCTGTGTGATGCTGGGAGCCAGGGGAGGGAGGAGACAGTGAGCACAGCCTGTTTAATATTCTCTTCTGTCCCTCTGATCTTCCCCCCTACCCTGCAGAAGCAACATGTCCCATGTTTCTGCAGAGCTTGTCCTGAGCAATAGCAGCATCTGTCAGGGGTTACAGTGGCATTAGCCTCATGGAGCTGGGAGTTAGCAGTGCTTGGCAGAGTGACAGTTCTGCTGTACCTTACATAAATCTGGATCTTGCATAAATCTGTCTCTGCCTCCTCTGCCAAGGTGTGTGGTCACAATTTGTCTGATTCCTCCTGCTGTCCAGGAGGCCATTCAGTTTCCTAGAAGATTTTATTTGCCCTTTGAGGACCTCCTTCCTCTTCTTCCTTTGCACTTCCCCACTTTTTCCCTCTTAGTTTCCCCACAAGTCCTAGAAGTCACATCTTGTTAAACTGGTGTTATTTTAAAATTCCCATCTCTTGCCTGTTTCAGGGGCTGCTGTAAGTTCCCAAATTCTCATGGAAAGAGGGAAGGTGATGAGCCTCCCAGTGGGCTTGGCAGCAAACCACAGCATCCTTCCACCCACTGCTGTCTGCCATAGGCTGCACCTGATCCCCAGTCCTGGTTCTTAGCTCATCAGTGCTTAATGGTACTTGATGTGTCTTAGTTGCTTCTCATCAGCTGCCTTGGACACATCTGGACCTTAGGAGGCCAGAAAGTAGCAGCAACTGCCCCAGTACTTGGCTTTCTTCCAGTCTTCAATGAAACTCTTGGGGAGGAAAACAAGAAAATCTTTATTAAACAGAGCATTATGTCACTAACCATTCTGGTTGCATGTGTTTTCATGCAAAGCACCTGCTAAAGTGATGACCCCAAGGCTTGTCCTGAGAAATCCTCCTCTACCCAGAGCTGCTCAGGTACCTGATGGGAGTTGTGATCTAATGATGGTCTACTCACCAGTGTTCTCTGAAGTCATTCTGTCACCTCCCCAGTTGTGCTGTTGTTTTAAGGCTCTAATAAAGGGTTGCTTTGAGCACAGTGGTAGAGACCAGCAGCATGTCCCTATTGGTTTGCAGAGGCAATTTCTTAGTATATAAAGCAGACTTAATACATATAGAGTG
The DNA here is from genome assembly GCA_013400935.1 of Turnix velox. NCBI lineage: Eukaryota > Metazoa > Chordata > Aves > Charadriiformes > Turnicidae > Turnix > Turnix velox. Next base: position 27,720 of record VZTY01025140.1, on the reverse strand, counting down.
TGGTCGAAGCAGTGTGTGGTCTGTCAGGCTAGCTCACTGCACTTCTCTGTGAGTCTCTGCTGAGATCATAGAATCATAGAATAGTTCAGGTTGGAAGGGACCTTAAAGATCATCTAGTTCCAACCCCCCTGCCATGGGCAGCGACACCTCCCACTACACCAGGTTGCTCAATGCCTCATCCAGTCTGGCCTTAAACACCTCTAGGGATTGAGGGGGCATCCACAACCTCTCTGGGCAACCTATTCCAGTGTCTCACCACCCTCATAATAAAAAAATTCTTTCTTCTATCTAGCCTGAATCTTATGTCCTTGGGTGCTGAGAAGAAAATGTTTTAGAATGAGGGTACTTTTTTTTTTTGCTTTTATTTGGTGTCTGGAGCTGATAAGTGGTGAAGGTAGCACACTCTTCTACCACAAGTTATCAAGAGGGGTGGAAAAAAGCCATAAATCTTGGATTGTAGAATGCATGTTGAGCTCTTAAAATGTAAGTTCCTGTTTTGTCTCTAAGCTTTGTTTCTTTTGCATGTAGACTTGACAGCTGTGATGCTAAGTGGTGATGTATGTATTAAATCTATACAATGGCTCCTTAAAATATAATTACATGCGGTGCAAGAGGGAGAGAAAACCACTCCATTCCTGTAAATGCCCACTTCAGACATGGACAATAAAAACCAGGCTGTAATAAATAATCTGGGGTATCCAAGCTTAAGCATTTAGGAGGAGTAAATCCAAGTTCTTTCCCTATTGTCTGCTGAGACGTATCAGAAATAAGACTTGGGAGAAAAGATTTTACTCAGAGTTGTGGTGAGGTGTTGGAAAGCCCTTGAAGAGGGGTGGGTGTGTGTGTAGGAATCTTTTTGCCCCCCCCATTTCTCCTGTGGGGTTTCTTTGTGTGATGCTCTCCCTGTTCATCTCCCTGAGATGTATCAGAAATAAGAGCTGGGAGAAAAGATTTTCCCCAGAGTTGTGGTGAGGTGTTGGAAAGCCCTTGAAGAGGGGTGGGTGTGTGTGTAGGAATCTTTTTGCCCCCCCCATTTCTCCTGTGGGGTTTCTTTGTGTGATGCTCTCCCTGTTCATCTCCCTGAGATGTATCAGAAATAAGAGCTGGGAGAAAAGATTTTCCCCAGAGTTGTGGTGAGGTGTTGGAAAGCCCTTGAAGAGGGGTGGGTGTGTGTGTAGGAATCTTTTTGCCCCCCCCATTTCTCCTGTGGGGTTTCTTTGTGTGATGCTCTCCCTGTTCATCTCCCTGAGATGTATCAGAAATAAGAGTTGGGAGAAAAGATTTCCCTCAGAGTTGTGGTGAGGTGTTAGAAAGCCCTTGAGGGGGGAGGGAAGGGGAGTGTGTAGCAATCTTCTTGCCCCCTCATTTCTCCTGTGGGGTATCTTTGTGTGATGCTCTCGGGTGGAATGGGAGAGACCCTCTCAAGCTTCACTCTCCCCTTGCGAGAAGGATGGTGATGTTTGGGGAATAAAAAAAAAACCTCTGCCGGCAGAAGAGATTCTCCTAGATAGCTCATTGGGTGTGTTCATCCCCTTCGTCTCTCCAACCCCTTTTTCCTTTCCACCCTCCTCTCTGCCCATTCATACCCGCTGCTGGCAGATGGAACCAGCCGCTCCTCTGGCTCTGCCGACTGTCGGTATTTAAATGCAGCTCCAGTTGCTAAGCCCCGGCCACTAACGGGAGAGCTTTGGCTGGGGCTGACAACACGGGGTTGTGTCGCTTTAAGGCATGTGATACTTTTCCCGAGCGGGGATGTATTGAAATAGGCTCCGGTACTTACAGCATCATCCTATAGCGGCTGAACGTAGGGCTCTGCACCGGGGCTTGCTCTGGCGTTAGGCACAAACTGCTCCTCGTCCTTAAGTATCCTGGAAGCTGCAAATTATCTCCAGATCGCTTCAAAGGTCTCATCGGGCAGAAGGTGATGCCAGGAGATGATTTAAAGGTGAAAATGAGAAGCTTTCCACCTCTCAAACCTCGGCCACTTTTCTGACGGCGGAGTCCGAGAGCTCCGATGTCTTTACTCCGGGAGCAGGATTTGTAACGAGAGAGACTTGATTTGTATTTTTTTTTTCTTCTCCTTTTAATCCTGATAAAGAAGATTATTGGGAAGCTATTAAAAAATCCCCTTGTTGTGATACAGATGGATTTTAAAAAGTGTTAGATCTTTCCAATGAACACTAATAGAGTGCTCTGCTCTTGGTCGGATTACTCAGGTAAGAAGCTTCTTTAAGGATTTAAGATTCAGAAAGCAGATCTGGAACTCATCAGATAATGACTGGAGGAATACTCACTGCTGTGATTTATTGTTTTACTAAAGATCTCTATGTAAAAGCCTGTGTGTGTGGCAGCAGTTTGCTGACAAACAAGTGCATGAAGGTACATTAGTAAGAAATGCTGAGCTTTTAGCAAAGATAGTTTGAAATAGAATAGTATTTTATCTAGAATAGCATTTTATCTGAGAAAAAAGAAGGGGGGGGAAGAGAGAGGAGACAGCTAATAATAAAACCTGAGTGGGTTAAGTCTGTCTGCTGCCCATGTGGTTAAAGAATATGATGCCTGAGGAAAGGCAGAGGAGAAATTTACAGGCTGTAGAAGTTTGACTTTGCTTTCCCTGATTTTTAAAGTTTAGTTTAAATAACCTGAATACCTGAAAATATCCCTGGGTGAGAGTCACCTTTTTCCTCTTACCTTGTCGCATAAAAAGCAGGGGAGCACCAAATACGACGAGAAGGCACTAATTCCTCAAGACATGGGAAACCTACTGGGAGCTCCCTGATCTGAGGGGGATTGAATCTATTTTGCAAGACAAATAGGTCTAAAAAGAGGGGAGGAAAAGTACACTGCATGCTGCAAACTAAGCAGTTGGAAATTAAATTGGTTATATGCTAAGCAGTGCATCAAACACCCAGTGCAGGGAAAGGAAGAGCCTTATGCTAATCAAAATCATGTTTTGGTATTCCCTTCTTATTAAACCTGTCAAAATGTGTGGTTCTTTTCAACCTAATTGAGTTTAAAAGCTTCTCAAAGACAATGCTGCTTGTAAAATCCTAAGCAAAAGCAGATTTGATATGCTTGTATCTTATTGCCTCAATTTAAATGCTGTTAATTTTTACTACTGCAGTAATCCCCCTGATAGATACAGACTTTTAAAATAATTTTTTTCTTTAAGGATGTGATTTTTCTTTTTTTTTTTTCCAATGTAAGAGATTTAATCTTCCCAAGTCTTCCTTGCTCTGTGAAAACGATGTTGAGCTGATTGGATTATTAGATAGAAAACAGCATCATGTCATTGGCTGAATAAGGAGAGTGCCTGAAGTTTGATAAATTTGGCGAGATGAAATGCAGCAGAAGGTGTTGTTAAGGGAACTGGACGATGTGTAGCGTAGCTGAGCCTTGCAAACCTCCCCATCCTTGCAGACAGTAGGCACGAGCTGCTGAAGTTAAAAAGTCAGAGGAGAATTTCAGCCAGTTTTGCTACAAGTATGAAAAAATCTCAGTTGTCTGTACTAGATGGCTAAATATGTCAGGGCTAGGAGACAAAGAAATTGCTCTTTCCCTTTGCAGTAGGAATCTGTAAAAAAACTTTGACACAATCTGCTTTGTGAGAAGATAAATATTCTACAGAATGTACCCAAAATTCAGTCTGGCCACACTCCAATCCCTTTATATGCACAGGTCAAAGAGAAGGAATCTAATTTCATCTAGGGATTAGAACATCATCCTGAGAAACAATGACTTTGTTTAGCAGACAGCTTCTTGATTAAAAATTAATGCTAGTAAAACTCCAAAACAATAAACTATTATCTTCTGGGTCATGGGGATGAAATATTATTGAAATGCATCTCAGATACCTGAGGATGTTGCATACCTGTCTGTGATGAGTTCAAAGTAGTTTGGAAACTGACTGAACATCTGGGGTTTTTAGCTGTTTGGGTTTTTTAATTATTTTTTTGACTCCCTTATAAATTCAGCTACAGAGCAGTGTGGGAATGTTTTCCAACCTTCTATTTACATTGGGATTTTTTTTTTTTTTTAGTCCTCAGATCATTATGTTTTCATTTTTCCCCCTGAATTATTAAAGTTATCCAGGCTCCTGTGTTGACATCTCTTTACCTCAGCAGTCCCTTTTTGGCCATGACCTTTGTTGTATGACAGTTGCATCCTGCAGGGGGGGGAATAATAACGCAGAGACCAAGGGCATTTAGCAAAAGGAGTAAAAAATAAATTTAAAAAATGCTGTTGTAATGGAAGCTGACTGTGTGTCCTGTAAGGCAATGGATAATAATGTCTGTCTAATATTTTGTTTAGAGAATGGCAGTGGTCTCTGCAATGTCCTGGGTCCTGTATTTGTGGATAAGTGCCTGTGCAATGCTGCTCTGTCAGGGGTCCCTCCATCACACTTTCCAGCAGCATCACCTGCACAGACCAGGTAGGACTGAGCTCAGCTTTGGGATGCCATAAGATTGCAGGCTTTCTGCCCGTGCTTGTGTCTGTCTTGATGATAATTGATTGAATAATCCTAAAATCCATTTTGCCATTTAACTTTTTATGAGTTGCTTGCCTTTTTATATTGCACAGCATCTTTTTTGGGGTTGATCTAATGTGCGTTGTGTATTGCCAATCTGATGTTGGAGCAGTCATCTTATAACATTGTCTTCCAACAACTTCCCGGCATGGGAATCCCATTTTGAGTGACTTCAGTTTCTCTGTCTCTTTCTATCTCTCTTTCTCCCCATTTTTTGCTGTTCTGGAGTGGGTGTATAGCTCAAAAGACATTGGGTCAGCACTGGTTTGGATAATTGTGAAGTTATCTGACCTAAAGTGGGCATGGATCTGTTTGAGTAAGATTTGGTACCATTCATCTTAGTCTCTGGTGTTTACCTGAGGTCAGATGTTTGCCTTTAGTACGAAAGAGTTGTTTTAAGGTTCTCTGGTTTACCCCTGAAAACTGTTAGGATTTCACAAACACAGCCCAGAGGAGAATTTGAGACTTTGAGAGGAGTTCAGTGCCTGTAAAGTCAGAATAAACCCTCCCAGGTTAGCAGAGAATGCAGGTCCCTCAGACTGTTGAGTTCTACAAAGGCTGCACTTCAGTAGTTTTATTGCACTGTTATTAATAGAAAAGGATCATATAACCCTCTTCAGCTGCTAATTGTGTTTTGAAGAATATGTGCCGTGTTAAAAATTAAGGAGTTGGCATATTCTAGCGTGGTGCTGTCATCTGCTTAAAATTAGATGAGCTGAGAATGTTGCCTTACAAATCTGGATCCAAAGAAAGGTGGGAGAGGCTTTAAGAGCTTCAGAAATGCAAGATGCAAAATGGCAACTTGCAGTGATGAATCATTTAATATTGTGGCAACTAGAATGTTTTTTTTTTTTGATCTACTGGCATAGCTTCAAAAATGAACAGACCTGAACCATGGGTCTTTAGCAACCTTAGTGCCTCAAAGTTGGGTTTTTTTTTTTCCCTCAACTACTTTTGTTGTCCAAAAGTTGTAGGGTTTAGTGTTATCTTGCTCTCTTGTATGTAAAATAGGAATATACTGGGGTGTGTAGCTCAGCTGGGAGAGCATCAGGCTCCTAATCTGATGATCAAGGGTTCAAGTCTCTGTCAAGGTAGGAGCTGGGAGTTGTCAGAGTTGGGTTGATGGTTGGATTTGATCTAAAAGGTCCCTTCCATCCTAGATGGTTGTGATCTTATGAGTAGTATAGAGGAATAGGTCAAAACCTTAAATAGACCAGCTCTCAGTTGTGTTAGAACATCAGATGAACTAATGGTGTTATCTTTAGTAGCTGACACTGGAAATGTGGAAGTGTTTGAAGTTTGAGTGGCAAGGTTATTATTTGAGGCTTGCAGAGAAATAGCAAGAAAATACTAAAATGCTACTCTAAGTGTTGCCTGTTATTGAAGTCTGTCCCTCAGTAAAGTGTGGAGGAGAGTAGCCCAGCTAAACAGGTAGAAGGAAAATGTAATCTCGTTTTGTAAAATGGCTTGAAACAAGTGACATGATGAGAAAAAATGAGAGCTGGCCAGATTCCGAGCTGGGCAACATTTGCCTAAGCTTGAAAAATCACCTTTTTTATGAAGCAAGAACAGCAAGACACTGAGTGCATACCAAGTGCTGGCCAAATGTGAAAAATGACAAAAATCTTTCGCTCGGAGACAGGATGCAGGGAGAGGGAAGGTTTTTTTACAGCTGCCTCATCACCTGCTTGGAAAGAGCCAAGCTTTTCCCGCTTGTGAGCCTTTCCTAGGCACCCTACGTGAGTAAGATTGATGGTGTTCTGATCCCAGGCAGCCAATTTCAGTCTCTCAAGAAATAATCCACTACACTGACAGATGAGTGGGATTTGACATGATGTTCACCTCAGATTGGGATTGTGCTGCACCTGGGAAGCAGCAGCTCCTGAGTGTCCTTTAGGGGGAAAATGTTAGAGGTTTTGGGCAATTTCTGCTGTCACAACAGAAAATCAAGGGGTTTTTCTTCTAAGGCCACGGAATTTGCAGCCTGCCAAGTGAATGTGAAAGGTTGCACATGAAAGGGATGGAAATATGTAAACTAGCAAAGTGAGTGGTTTTAATGTATTCAGCTGCAGTCCCCGAGCACACCCTATTTTTCATATTTATAATATTAGGAATGCGTCATTTACTCTTAGTTAGTCACTGTGTAAGTAAGATTAAAATGCTCAGCCAAAGAAAAGTGAATGAAAAAAATGGATGCAGATGAGCCTGTGCATACTTTTGAGTAATTGAATGTTAGAAATTTCAACTTATTGAATCACAGCAGATACAATTGTAATCAATATCATGCTCAGCATACCTTTTACCCTCAGTTTGTGATCTTCTATAGATGAGATTCTTTGAAATAGAGATTTTTAGCTCCTCAGCCCCATTGTGGGGCTACTTTGGTCCAAGATAATTAAAGAGACATGTTCCTCCCCGTCTTGTGCTTCTCATACTTGATGCATTGAAAAATCTCACTGAGCACAGGAAGGTGCAGGTAGAAGATAAAATCCTAGAGTGTATTTAACATAATAAGCTTGAGCTGAACTTGGATTAGCACAGGGAATGTATCCATCTCTACTACCACAGTTAATCCTGTTTTGAAGCTCTGGAAACAAAAGGCAATATATGAAATGGTGAGGTTATGGTCACATTTCAGAGCTTTTATTTCCTAAAACTTCTTTGAGCAAGTATCTGAATGGGTTGAAATAAATTTCTTCACACTGTGTGCAATCAGAAAAGTTTTAAGTTTTCCTTTTGTACCATGATTTAGTTCTATAACTCAGTACTTTGTTCTCTTAGACATAGCAGAGAGTACAGACCTGAAAACAATGCCATAAACCACTTTATGTGAAAGTATGGGTAATTTTCTCCAGTGTTATTATTTTCTCTGAAATCCTGGAATGCAGTAAGGGCACAGTAAATATTGCTGGAAGATGAGGTGGATGATGCTGTATTCCCTGTTCTTACTTGTCTCATTAGCACAATAAAAAGTTAGAATGGCTTTGTTTAGTAGCTTTAAGTATTGGTGGGTGTTTCTTTTGACTCTGGTAGGTGAGGAGGGCAGGTTACATTTTCCAATTTGCTTCACTGTGAACCAGAGAAGACCTTTGGAGTAAACTGAGCACCACTGCAGTGTAATCCTTCTTGGGTAATGCATGAGACTTTGCAAAGATTTGTTTTTATTTCTATATTTCATTTCCATGAAAATTACATTAGGCAAAGGATGTTCAGAGGCATTCACAGGAAATAACTTTTATGTGGAAACAAATCTCCATTCATTTTATTTTTGGGTTGTTTTTTTTTCAAGTGTCATTTCTGTACTATTTCATAAGAGAGGCAACAAGAATTCCACCTTGGCCATTTTAGATGCTGATATATACACAGTTGTAGAGCTGTGGAATTGGCCTGAGGATTAGAGTGGACAGGTTGTGATTTGCAGAGTTAGCTGAGTGCCTGTGATAGTCTGTTGATCATCTGATTGATGGGATTGACCCTACCCAGAGGTAGGAAGCGAAGTAGATGGTGGTGTTTGTCTAGACAGCAAGAAAGGGTTCAGACATGCAATTCTCACCAAATTTTCTGACTTTGTTCCATAAATCAGGCTTGTTTTGCTCCCAGTGTGGACCATCGGGTAATACTGAATCACAGTGGCCATGAATTGCTAGGAGAAAAAAAAAACAAAACAGGAAAGCACATTAGATTCACCTGTAATTTGATGTCAAATAATTAGCCACATATCAAGGATGCAAGGTTAGTCTTGCATACAGTGTAAAGATGTGAGGCAGACACAAGCAGAGACATGCACCTACTGTAGCAATGCTGACATTTGCAAATATGTTAATTAAAAATAGGCCTCTCCAGAGGGAGAAATCATGGACTGAACCAAGGCTGGAATCTGTATGCCTACTAAACATGAAGTACCTTTTTATTGTGACTGTAGTTAATGATGCTCCCATTAAAAATCATCTTAAGAAGTGATTCTCTGTACCTCCTATTATAATGAGGAAAATCCTTCTCAGAGCAATTCTACACAAACTAACAAGCAGCATCAACCTAAGGATGCTCAGAGCAGGTTTCTCAGCAGACAGCATTTTGCAGAGGCTCGAGTCTGTGGCTGTGAGCACAAAAATTCTTAGTTCAGATCTTGATCTTCCCACGGATTTTTATAGCCTTGGGGGAAACAGCATATTTTCACATTTCAAAAGGTCTGCTATTTTCATATGCCCCATATATGTGGCTATTGAGTTCAGAGCAGACTGGGAAGAAGGCTGATCTGAATTCAGTTCCTTAGGAAAGTGTAAATAAGATACTTGTCTCTACTTTGTGGAGCAACTGAGATCTGGAGGATGAGTTCTGGAGCCTTCAACATAAGGGCATGGAACTGTTGGAGTGAATCCCAAGGAGAGGCATGAAGAATATCAGAGGGCTGGTGCACCTGCCTTCTGAGGGCAGGCTGAAGGAGTTGGGGTTGTTCAGCCTGGAGAAGACTCAGGGGGGACCTCATAGTAGTTTTTCAATACCTGGAGGAGTCTACAGAAAGGCTGGGGTAAGGCTTTTGAATAGGAGACAGGATGGCAGGAAGAGGAGTAATGGATGCAAATTGGAAGAGGGGAGATTCAGACTGGAAATAAGAAATTCCTTACAGTGTTGAGACACTAGAACAGGTTGCCCAGAGAGGTTGTGGGTGCTCCTTCCATAGAGTTGTTTAAGGCCAGGCTGGATGAGGCATTGAGCAACCTGGTGTAGTGGGAGGTGTCCCTGGCCATGGCAGGGGGGTTGGTACTAGATGATCTTTAAGGTGCCTTCCAACCCAAACCATTCTGTGGTTCTGTACCTCTGGCCTTCTTGAACATATGAAACTACCAACTACTAAAGGATGAAATCCAGGTTGGGGGTGCCTAGTCTATTCCTGGTCACACACAAATACATTGGGATGCATGTGGACAAATGTATGTGTGTATTTTGTGTAGGCAGAGAATGGATGTAATGAAGTTGGCACTTAAGGATGAGGTAGATTTACTGGTGTGATAGGCATGGATTGCCCGCTGTGCTTGTTTGCAGAAGACTTTTAGTACTGTTACACCCTATTCTTTTTTTCTCTGAAATATCCAACTTGTGAAAAAGAGCAAACATGGCTGTAGGATGTGTTTCAGCTAAAGAGTTAAGTTTTTCTGGGTCTATATGCTGCTGCTTTAAGAGATTCCAATCCCTTGGGCATAGGGGTGGGTAGGCAATGCTGAGGAGTAGCCAACCCTCTGTGGTGGGTCAAATGCATGAGGACACCTCTTCTTCAGCAGAGAAGGATATGTAGCTGGGAGGCTCACAGCTCAGTTGCAGGTGGGGGAAAGCTGCCACCAGTCACATTGCTGAATGTGATGCCTTGTTGCTTCTGATCCAGGTAGTGGAAGCCACCTGAGGGGCAGCAGGTGTTGAAGCTTGCTGGACTGTGACAAACAGCACGGCCAAGGTGAGCAGTGGGACACTGAGCCACTGAACAAGCCACTGGACCCAGTGCAGCTCTGTGGAGTTGCTGGAAGCATGGCTGTAGTTCCACCATCACCCCCTCAGCACACCTTGTGCTGAAGTGCAATGGCAAGGTGTTCAGAGTGATGTTTTGGGAGAAAGGACATGCCTCTTGCATGTGTGTCATGCTCTGCTTTAGTCCTTTATTCTGTCCCCTTCCCAGACCACTTCAGATCTCAGAGCTGTCTGTAGGTGGTCACAAGTGAAATATAACACTTCCCTTATGGAGACAGGCCGAAGGAGTTGGGGTTGTTCAACCTGGAGAAGAGAAGGCTCAGGGGGGACCTCGTAGTGAGTTATCAATACCTGAAGGGGACGTACAGAAAGGTTGGGGTAGGACTTTTTAATATGGTCCAGGATGGCAGGACTAGGAGTAATGGCTGCAAACTGCCAGAGGGTAGGTTTAGGCTGGAAAGGAGAAAGAAGCTCTTTACTGTGAGGGTGGTGAGACACTGAAACAAGTTGCCCAGAGAGGTTGTGGATGTGCCCTCCCTGGAGGTGTTTAAGGCCAGGCTGGATGAAGCATTGATCAACCTGTTCTAGTGGGTGATGTCTCTGCCCATAGCAGGGAGGTTGGGACTAGATGATCTTTAAGGTCCCTTCCAACCCAAACCTTTCCATGTGGCAGAAGCAGCTCTAGGGAAACAGGGACCAAAAAGCACCTCTTTCTGTGGTGGCCTCTGCAGGCATCTCCTCCCACACCCTGTGTTGAGCCTCCATCTCCTGGTACAGGCTGGGGGACTTGGTGAGTCATGGAGGGACCTCTCAGTGCACTATTTGTCTCTCTCACTGTCGTGGTGTTAAAGACTCTGAGGATTCAGACTGTGGTGTTTAAGTCCCAGGGAAAATTTGGCACCTACAAATGTAAACCCCAAAGGCAAACTGTGTTGCTCTGAGCTGAAGTATTTGTGCTGATACCATCAGAAACCTGTCCTTAATGATTAGCCTGCCTTAGTCCCAGGCTCATTTATATTTTAAAAGGCAATATTCAAGTGCATTTCCTCATAAGATAGATGTGTTTTCTCCCATTAAGTTTTGTATTGTTCTGTTCTAACCTGCCTCCAATCTTTGTATTTCCTTTTGGATGTTTTCTTTTCCACTCTGCTGTGAAATCAGCCTTTGCTGGGAGCAGGAGTTATTTTCCTGATGGAATTCAGCATTTTTGTGATTTCCAGGAGATTTTCTGTACAGAAGAGTCCTCTCCAGCTAAACTTTTTTCTTTGGCATGGGGGAGGTGGTGGTGATTTCATTGTGCACTAAGCAGGGACCAGGAGGACTGTGGTGCAGTCAGACTCTAAATTTATGAGGCTCAGTCAATGATGCACAATGGGGAATTGGGGGTGTAAATTAAACTGAATGAAGTTACAAAGCCTCATGTATGTGCCTGTGACTCATATTTCTGTGCTCTATTTAGAAGATTGTTATGTGACAGCTCTCTTGCCTTCTGTATTCTTGTCAGAACAACAGTTTTTTTCCCTTCTTCCTTCTCAGTGGGTGAAGACACCACTCCTGCCTTTCTTTAAAGGTCACACCTGTGGCAGCAGGTGTGGAATCACTGTTGCTACCACGTGATAATCCAGAATTGTGTTCTAATTGTGTTCCATTTTCTAAACCTTATTCTCCTTTGAGAGAACCAGTTTGCTTGGGAACAGAATTCATGGCAGGAATAGAGGACTCTTTTATTTATTTTTGGATGGAGTGACAGTGATTCCTTGATAGTCACCAAGTGAAGAAAAATTCATGGCCAGTCTTATCTTAGAGGCCTGAATTTCCTTGTGCCTGGGTGCCCTCATGGTGGTGCCTTGTCTTTGAGCAATCTGGGAATAGTCCTCTCTGAACAAGAATCTCCCATAGTCAGCTGTGTGTGCTGAGAAGTCACCTCTTGCTCTATTCCATATATATTTCTTCTATGTGCTTTGAAGTTTTACTTGTATATGATATTATGTGCCTTACCTCTCACTAAATGGAACTAAAAAGCAGTTTAAACAGTGATTCTTGTCTCTTGATTGTTGAGGGAACTGCTGTCTGAAATTAAAATGTGCATTGGATTTATCCTGATGCATATGAAATCTGAGTTGAGGTCCTTCATTGTGAATCTACAAAACACTGAGCAAAAATAACTTCTGTACTTTAATTTCTGTGAAAAATCTGTATTAATGGGCAACCTGAGTGGAAAAATCCCATGAACATGGTGTGAGTTTATTGTGAAGTAAAGGACTTGGAATTGTTATTTTGCTGTATTGTAAATAATATCAGCAGCCACCAGGCTCTATATCAGCCTGAGTCCAGGCAAGAGCCTCAGGTTCCCAACTGCACACACTCAGATAAAACTTTATCTTTGTTTTTTTTAGAGCCCTCATTAATGCTCTTCAAAAATGCTGTTAAATATTTCTGGCAATGAAATCTTCAGTGTAATTTTATTGTATTGTTAAGGATTTATTAATTATCTTTTTATTTTTTTTGCAGAGTCTATTTATATTTGATGGTGACATTAATTGGTTGCCAAAACAAACTAGAGTTAATTATGTTTAATTAAGTGGTTGGGAGCAAGCAAGGATAGTTTATTTGGGAAATTGGTTTCATCGATTTGTTTATTTTTTTTTAAAAAGAACGTGAATAAGTGAAGGAAACTCACTGGTGAGCACCTCTTACTCCATGTGCTGCCCAGGAATTATCAATAACACAGTTGTGACTTTGAGCTGATGTGAGAATGGAGAAATATTTGTATTATATAGGTATTCCCCTGTATAAATCTATTAGGAAGTAAATGTTCACTTTCTGAATCATTCTGGATTCAAATAAAACCTAAAACCAAGCAGAAGTCAGATCAAGTAATGCTGAAACTACCTGGAATATTAGTGTTCAGAACAATGCCTGCTGGGAAATGCATTTAGGAGAAGAACTTAATTTCTAACTTGGCTAAAAGTTTGCTTTGGATAAGGAAGGTATGGTAGAATGCAGTAAAATAGGGCTAGAAAGACATTGTCTATGGTCATTATAGTAATAAAATATATAGCTATATAATATTTCTATGTTATAGTCATTTCTATGCTTTTTATCATGCTTTTCATGACCTAAATACATTTCAGAAGCTTTTTGAAGAGCAGCTGATTTCATGCTTAATGCAGAAATCGGAACTGAGGGGAGAATAGTTTTTTGAGGTATCAATTCCTGATGTTGAAACTCTAAGAAAGATAATGGCTTTATCTTTGTGCATTCCTTGTTTCTGCTTTGATATTCCCTTTTTTTGCGTGTGTATATGGGTAAATCTGCATGAGGTTTCTGTTAATCAGCAGGTACACAAAACAAGGCATCCTAATAAATGAATAAATCCTATCTGGGTGCATTTATTCAGATCTGCCAGTGGCTGCTTCTTTCCCAAAAGAATCATGACCTCAAACATTACATCCAATACCCCTGCTGACATGCAGAAGGTCTGAAGTTTCCTTCTAGGAGGTACCAGCTCTTGTTTTGGTTTGTAGCAGCACTGAGATTAAAGTAAGCTGAATGTTTTCAAAAGTTGCCTTTTCCCCCCTCATCTCTGCTGTTCATACAAAAGGTGTTTCCTGAAGTTATAATTTAAGCAGAATTTTTAGGTATTGGGGCTGCACTAATGCTGTTTGAGTGTTGTCAACTCATGAGCTTCCTCTTGGTTACTTTGTTGAGATGCTTTCAGATTTTTTCAGAGGTTGTTGGTGCTTCCTCCCTGGAGATGTTTAAGGCCAGGCTGGATGAGGCATTGAGCAACCTGGTTTGGTGGGAAATGTCCCTGTGGCAGGGTGGTTGAAACTTGATGATCCCTAAGGTCCCTTCCTACCCAAAACCATTCTATGATTCTATTTGGGCAGTCAGTCAGCCAGATGTTCCTGTTGTGAGGGATAAGCTGAAGACAGCAGAAGCTTTTGATTCTGTGACTACTTTCAGTGTGCCAGGGCAGCATCTGACAGAGTCAATCTAGAGCTGAAACCTCAGCACCTTTCTCCACAGAGTCAGTCACCTGGATGGTGTTTATCTTAACTTTTGTTGCTAGGTTTCTGGGAGAAATAGATGACTACTTTACTTCAGATTTAGTTTCTCTGGGTATTTCTATTATCTCTTTCTAGATGGCAGGCAAGGAAATCAGTTGTGCATCAAATTGAAACCATTTGTCATGGATTAGTGCATGCAAATGCCCTGATGACAGCAATAGACAAAAGCTATGGAGTGTCTGACTGCTGACTTTAGAAGAGAAAATTAATAAGGCCATAACACTGGTCACAGCAGTCCCTAAATGAGATTATCCATTGCCTAAGAGCATGGCAACACTCTTCTGTCCTTCTCTGCTGTTCTTTTCTCTAACTGAAATTTTAAGACATCAGGATAATGCTGAGTGACCTCGGTGAACTGGAGCAGTGGCTTTGGGTGCTCCTGGATTTCTCAGAGCTACTTGATGTCAGGACCTTCCCTCTTGCTCTGTTGACTGTAGAGCAAAGACACAAGACTCATAGATGGGTAAAAGCAGAGAAAACCATTAGTAGATGAGTGTGCACATCCCAGTTTGACACAGCACATTGGAGATCAGTAGAGCTGCCAGGTAGGATCCTTGAGTCAATCATCTTGAGGTGCAATAGAACTTCCTCAGTGTCTTGGTTAGAAATATCTTACATTTCCCTTTTTCCCTGAGGACAGAACTGGGTAATTGTGTAATGCCCATCTCCTACAGTTAATAACACTGAATTGAGTGAGTTGACAGCAGTTATTAGATATTTATCTCATGCTTGGTTTTTGTTACTTCACTTTATTTGTGAGCTTGGTTGGACTCTTTTTTTTTTAAAAGGTAAGTGTGGGCTCTTCTGATTTTTCCCCACTCAAAGGGTGGTGTAAGGAAAAGCTGAGACATGATTATGGGAAGTGAATTTTGATGCCTTGATTTGGAGCAGGATGTGGACAACAAACATCCTGTGAATATTTGCATGTTGTGTTTTCAACCCTCCCAAACAACTCTTACAGGAGTGTTAGACATAGAGGCTGTTTTTCAGCAGAAAGACCACAATGTAGCCAAATTACCTGCTGTCTTCTCTAGTATTTTACCCCATTTCAATATTTTTCCCCACTGCTTATTCTATT
The DNA here is from genome assembly GCA_013400935.1 of Turnix velox. Classification (NCBI taxonomy): domain Eukaryota; kingdom Metazoa; phylum Chordata; class Aves; order Charadriiformes; family Turnicidae; genus Turnix; species Turnix velox. The sequence goes on along the minus strand of VZTY01025140.1, from coordinate 12,581 downwards.
TCTAAATCTGTCTCACTTCCATTAAATTAGGTTCCCTTAATTTCTTTTAAATGTTTCTTTATATAAGCTCTCATGGCTCTCACTTTCAAAAAAGACTCCCTGAATCTCCTCCTCTAGAGTTAAAGTACCTTGATGTGCTCTTTGAGTGATGAAATACCACTTGATTTCATCCCAATTAGAACCCCATCCACACTTTGATGAAATAGTTTCAAACATTGATATTTGCAAGTAATGAAAAGTGCAGCTATTTGAGCAAAAGATTTGAAATGCTGAAATGTTTTTTGCTTTCTGGTATATATTGACATCCCATTTAAAGTGCTTTCTAAGTAAAACTGGGCAAAATATAAATTAGAAGCTTTTCTACCCAATCATTCCTGATGATAACAATTTTCTAATGGGGAAAATATCACAGGTACTTTGTGCCTATCTCTACAGTATAGATAATCATAAAATCATAGAATAGTTTGGGTTGGAAGGGACCTTAAAGATCATCTAGTTCCAACCCCCTGCCGTAGGTAGGGACACCTCCCACTAGATCAGGTTGCTCAATGCCTTGTCCAGCCTGGCCTTAAACACCTCCAGAGAGGGGAAAAGTCAGAATGGTTTCTGAGTTTTGTTGACCCATTCCTTCTCTGTGCTTTAATTTTGTGTATTTGTGCTGAAGTCAGATCTTCATTATTTACACCCTCAAAGTTCCTCCCTGTTTTGATGCTGTAGAGTAGTCAGGAGACCACCTTGAAGTTGTGATGTTACCACTGACACATCTATATTGGTCAGACTGGATGAAGCAGGCTCTGGTAAGTCTGGTTCTGAGAAGGAATAAATGTTGGTGATAAAAACAGGTGAAAATTAAAGGAGAAGGGATTTCTGCTTTCACAGAATCACTGAATATCAAGGATTGGAAGGGATCTCAAGAAACCATCTTGTCCACTCCCCCTGCTGGAGCAGGAACATCCAGACCAAGTCACACAGGAGGGTGTCCAGGTGGGCTTTGAATGCCTCCAGAGAAGAAGACCCCACACCCTCTCTGGGCAGCCTGTTCCAGTGTTCTGTCATCCTCACTGTGAAAAAGATTCTTCTTACGTTTCTGTGGAATCTCCTGTGTTCCAGTTTGCACCCATTGCCCCAAATCCTATCATTGGAGGTCACTTAGAAGAACCTGGCTTCATCTTCCTGATACTCACTCTTATATATTCCATAGTAAACCACTTTTTTGACTTTTCAGACTGGATTTGAATGGGCTTTGAGCTGCCTGTTGCTGTGTGACACTTTGATGTTGGGCCTTCCATAAGCTGTGTGGGATCAAGTGGTTCTTTTATATTGGTTTCAGTCTTCTGAGGTTGAGTTTGTGCAAGGGCCCCCTGTATTGTGTTCTTATGTAAACAGAATTATTTGCTTAGGGTTTTTGTTTCCTAATCTATCAAAAGCAAAAGTGCTGTCTGTAGTGTCTAGAGATGGAAACAAATTACAAAGCAGAACTGCATTTCTGCTAAGGTCCTTCTGATAAGGATTATGTGTCTTTGGTGTGCTGCTCCCTGCATCTGAGGGGCTGTGCTCTCCGACAGGGAAGGAGAGGTTATCCCTTAGTCCTGACAGAATCTATGAATCAATGTCTGTTAGGGGACAAACCTACTTTCAGATGTAACAAGCAAAATAATTTCCTCTATATAATGTGCATTGTATGAGTCAGAACCTAAAGTTTCTGAGGTCATACTGTAAGCTGTGTCCTGGCTGCTTCTGAAGTGCTTTAATGTCCAGCCTTACAGAGGAACCAGGCAAAAATAGATACAAAATTCAAATACACTTAGAGATTTTTTTCTGTGTTCTAGAATCATAGAATAGTTCAGGTTGGAAGGGACCTTAAAGATAGAGTTCCAACCCCTCTGCCATAGGCAGGGACACCTCCCACTACATCAGGCTGCTCAGTGCCTTGTCCAGCCTGGCCTGAAACACCTCCAGAAATTGAGGGGGCATCCACAACCTCTCTGGGCAACCTGTTCCAGTGTTTCACTACACTCTCTGTAAAGAATTTCATTCCTATATCTAGCCCGACTCTACACCCTTCCAATTTACATCCATTATTTCTAGTCCTCCTATCACATATCTTATTAAAAAGTCCTACCTCTGCCTTTCTGTAGCCTCCTTCAGGTATTAATAAGTTACTATGAGGTCCCCCCTGAGCCTTCTCTTCACCAAGCTGAATAACCCCAACTCCTTCAGCCTGGTGTGGAAACAGATCCCAGAACATCAATGTGTACTATAAAGAACTCATAGTTTTCCAGGATGCCCAACCAACATATGTCCTTCTGTTTGGTTCCTTCTCTTTATGCTCAGCTGAGGTACAGTTGATCCCTGTGTGCTGTCTGTGCTCAGCGTCCAGCAGAATAGACCATCTAAGGAAACCGAGGTCTCAATCATGGATGTATTTAGGATGGCTGAGATGTAAATAAGTGAAGCTTTGTTCCTCATGTAGCCTCTTCAAGTGAGGCTGGTATCTACCACTCTCCACCAAGCTGGTAGCACCCTTTTCCTAGTACTCCCTCCTTGACATGGCTTGATATGCAAGTTCAAGCATTGCTGTGAGCTGGATGGTGGGTCACAAAGGCTCTTATTCCTCTCTTTTCACTAAATCAAGTGCTTTTGTCTAAGGCAACTCCACACTTTCATGGTAGTTAAACTGTAATCTATTAGTCTGCCTCATCTGAGAGGTGTGGAGAGCCTTTATGTTCACTTAGTTACTCAATTGATGAGTTGTACCATTACAGTGAGTTTTTTCCTCCCCTTTATCCATGTTCTCAGCTGAACCACAGGTTCATCACATCCACATTGCTAGTATGGCCTCTGTTTCAAATGTGGAACTTGCTAATTTTCACTTAATTGCCCTTTAAAAGATGAGAATCTTGGGATCCTCTCTGGACAAGGCTCCTGCTTTAAGTGTGCTTCTCACTGTACTTCCCACCAGAGTTTTTTGTGGTGCTTCCAAGTCTTTCACAGGCAGCCTAACAATGATTCTGCATAACTTGGGGGGTATTTTTTCTGAAATGTCTGGTTTGCAAATCTTGTTCACTCTTATCTCAGTACACTTGCAAACCAGCTACAGCAACATAAAAATTTGTGTCTAAATAAATCATGCTATACTTTTTTTTTTTTAAATAGAGGAAAATTCAGATAATTTGATTGCTTTTAAAGGCACAGGTTGCTGTAAGGGAAAGTGCAGAGTTTCAGTCCTAAAAGAGGACTATTCTCTGAAGGCTTCTAGCTGGAAAATGACCTGTGAAGGATGTAGTAAGGTGAACATGTGAAGGATGTATTTGGGTTTTGAGCCAACTTAAAAAAGTTTTGCTCCTTGCTTGCTGAGGTCTAGGAAACCTCCAAGCTAGGGTGAAGTTTTCTGTTATTCACCTCTATTTTGGCAAGATGGGAACTCAGATGTTGCATTGGTATTTACCACTATCATCGTGTTTCCTAACAAAATATCATGCTGTTGTAGAGGCACAGGAGGACTTCCATGCCCCAGTTCATATTGGGGCCACCTGGTTGGACAGTGAGGAACCCTAGGTCACTGAGCTTCAGCTGATGTCCACTGCCAGCCTTGCAGTATATCTAGGAACTCTTACTAGACTTTGTTTCCAGACAAAGACTTGATTCCATCTCTTTTTCCTGAATTAATGTAAAAAATTCCTCGTTTGAACCTCTTGTGCCTGTAAACCTTAGTGTGCTCAAAGAATTGTAGCAGATTTTCTTTGCTATTGTGACAATTGTTTGTTTATTTTTGTAGGCTGAAGGAATACAGGGTAACACTCTGCATCTTTTTTTTTTGCAAAGCAATGTTCCTTTTGTTGTGTGACTAAAGCAGTGTAAATAATTGATTCTTCTTTTTTTTTTATTTGACAGCCAAAACAAGATATCAAGTGTTGGTTTGGAAAAGTATTTACATTTTAAAATTAGTTTTAGAATGACTTGATTGTTTTTTCTTACTAACAAGAAAAAGGGAAAAAAGAAAACAACCTGAAACAATTTGTCTCATTTCTAAACAATGAAAGGAAAGCAAGGAAAAGGCCAGTTTAAGTTAATTTTAAGAAGTCTAGAGATGACACTACTTAAATAGGTTTAAATCAGAATTTCTGCAATAGTAAGTTCTGCTGTAGGTGTAGACTTTCACCATCTTTCTACCAAAAGTAGAATTGTGGTGTTAAGATATTGCTAATAGCTCTTGAGTTTTTAATTTTAAGTAAATAATTTGATAATGAGGAGAGGGAAGACTGAACATCAGGGTTTTGTTTTTCCTCTCATGTGAATGAGATAGCAAAAAAAGCCAGTTACTGATGGTCTTCGTGGCTAATGTAGAGATCTGTGTGAGGGATGTAGAGATGGGAGAGGCAGAGCTAAACTCAAGCTGGTGGGGGCTCTTGTATGGTGAAGAAAGTCTTTAGTTATTGAGGACTAAATGCATGGGGGAAGAAGTTTTCAAGGAATAAAGGATGGGGATTTTAAAAATACCTCCTTGCAGGTTTAACCTCCAGGAAAAGGGCATCCTTTGGATGGCTTTGCTTTTCTTTCACAACAAAAAAGCTGAACCACTGTCTGCTAAATCCTTGTGGTGGAGCGGGCATAGATTTTTCTGCCATTCTTCTGCTGTGTTTGAACACATGGCCTGAACTGTGGCTTCTTTCTCTGCTTGGAGTTTGTGGGAGGCCAAGGCTGTGCTCCTGCCCCAGCCGAGCTCTATGTGTGGCTTCTGCTCATCCATTAAGAAAGAAGCAGGAGCCCTCAGGGAGGGCCAGCAAAGCTTTGACAAACTGATGTTTATGCTGCTATTGGCATGTTCTGCTTGTTCCTGAGCTATCTCAAGATCTTCGCTAATTTAATGAGCCCATTTCACTTGTCAAGGTGACAGTTATCCACATCAGAGACCAATACTCCTCCTTTACAATACAGCTGTAGCAGTGATGTTGCTGCCCTTGAAGAAACAAGCTGGAATATTTCCTTATTTTGAGAAATGCTTCTCTTTGGTTTGTGTTGTTTGGCTTATTTAAACTGAGACTTAGTATTAGAAATATATTCAACTGATTGTATCTGCTTTTGTCATTTTTATGTAAACTCAGCTCTTCTTTGCAAAGCACCACTGTTCTTTCTCAGAAATGTGATCTTTTATCAGCAGCAAAGCTATGTCAGTATTCTCTAATATCAGTTGTTGAATCCAGTGGTTATTTAATCTCCATCTGTGTGTGGACTATAATAAGCCTCTTGGTTCATTTGACAGGCTGAAGGAGTTGGAGAAGAGAAGGCTCAGGGGGGATCTCATAGTACCTTCTCAATACCTGAAGGGGACCTACAGGAAGGCTGGGGTAGGACTTTTTGATAGGATCCAGGATGGCAGGACTAGGAGTAATGGATGCAAATTGGAAGAGGGGAGATTTAGGCTGGATAGAAGTTCTTTCCTGTGAGGGTGGTGAGACACTGGAAGAAGGTTGCCCAGAGAACATGTGGATGCCACCTCTCTGGAGGTGTTTAAGGCTGAATGAAGCATTGATCAACCTGGTCCAGTGGGAGGTGTCCCTGCCCATGGGAAGGGGTTGGAACTAGATGATCTTGAAGGTCCCTTCCAACCCAAACCATTCTATGATTCTCTGATACTTATGCCTTTTTCATAACAAGTTCTTGGCTGGTGGAATATGATGGGATTCATAAGTGGACATGTATGTTAAGAAAGTAATAACAGTAAATTGAGGATTTCATGGTAGAGACCTTTAGTGAAATATGTAGAGTTTTTACATTAAAAATATTCTAGCAGGAGTATTTATCAGTTTTTGTAGGAACCAATTTTTGGTAGAACAGAATGAAATGGCAGCTGAAACCTTTTCAACAACACGACCAGTGGTGTGATGCTTTTAGCATTTCCCTGTGAGGAGAAAAAAAAAAAGATCATTCAGATGAAGGACACAAATCTCATGTCTTCCACTGGCTTTTTGACTTTGTCTGAGTTTCCCCTTTCCTGGGGAGAAAGTCTGACTTCCAACCCAAACAGGGAGCTGTTGGCACAGCCTGGCAGCTGCGCAGAGTAAAGACCAAGGATTGTTTTCAAGCAGCACAAAGCACAAACTTCTTTTCAAAGCCTGGTGATACTTTTTTGTGAAATTACCAGCCTATTTCTGTGTGGTGAGGTTCTGTGCTGTTAGTCAGCTCAGTGGACGATCTGTAGCTGTCAAAATCTTTCAGAGCCCCAGCTTTCTGCCAGCAGAAATAGGATGGGGCGTAAAACACTTTAGGATTGGTTTTGATGGCCCTTCAATGTGGAATGGAAAAACGGAGATTCACTTCATAGCTGACAAAGAGCTGATTATTTATGTTTCTTAAAAACAACTAAGGATGTCTAAGAACCTCGTTATTTTTTTTCTTTTCCTGTTATGGATGACTTTCCTTGTGTTTTCACATCGTTCTTTTTGAATGACAAACTGAGATTAAACAACAAACAGCCCCTGAGATTTGTCATATTTTTTTCTTATTTTGCAATGATTTACATAGGATTGTGCCCATAAATTATGGAGGCAGCTATCAGATACTGTGAATGAACAAGTAGTTTGTGGTGTAGTTGCTCAAAACATCCCATGGATTATATCTGCAGAAGGTAGTGATGTCATCCCATAGAAAAGGAGGCTTAGTGTTTTCAGGACTCTAAGCTGTGAGACAAAGGTTCAAATATTTGAGGGTTTTTTAGCATTTTTAGTGTAACCTCTTGAGTTTTTCTGCTGGGTTGTATCACTGTTGTCTCATTGCTCTTAGCGTGTTCTCTAAATGTCAAAAGAGCAATAATCCACCTCTTGTAACATGGAAAAGATGATTTTACACCACGTTCTAGTGCTCTGATTACTTTGACATCTGCAATGTAATTATTGGTGAAGTCAGTAAAGAAATTTAGGCTGGATACAAGAAATTTAGGCTGGACAAGGCACTGAGCAACCTGGAGTAGTGGGTGGCAGGGGGGTTGGAACTCGATTATCTTTAAGGTCCCTTCCAACCCAAACTATTCTATAGTTCTATGACTTCACCCATTTTTGGAATCCCTCTTTTGTTTGAAGTATCTCCCTGTTCTGCAGTGGGAAGTTTTGGAAAGAAGCTTTATGAAAAGGAAGCTTTACTTTGTTCTGCTTTAAAACCTCTATGTTTCCTGCTATTATTTTGTGTATTTCCTTTCATTATTCCTTGAGGAGGATTGAGAAGAGATAGCAATGTGTAGTCTTCCAAAATGAGGATGAGATGCCTATAGCTGCAGATTTCTAACCTTTCTATTTTCAGTGGTGCAGGTGAATTTCCATGCAAGCTTCTGTACATGCCACATCTTGCAATGCAGAGATCCATTTTCAGTGTGCAGAGCTGGATTCTGTACTCATTTTCTCATTTTCTTCACAGAACATTGTCCTTTGCTCTTATTTCTTCTCAAAATAGTCTATAGTTAGGGTATTCAGTGAGGTTTAGTCACTCCAGGGGATAACAAAGTGCTAAATATTTCTCTTTAGCTGACCAGTTACTGCAGTCAGTTATTCAAATAGTCACTGCATTCTGCTGGGTCTTGACAAAGAATGAAATATTTTGGCTTTTGCTGTTGCTGAGACCATCTTTCCTCATTGTTGAAGTGCCACTCTGGAAGGAGATGGCTTCCCCCAGGACTTGTCATGGGCCAAAGTAGTAGAAGGAGCAGTAGAAGGGACAGCAGAAATTCCCTACCTCACACCACCCAGGGGAAATTAATGTTGCTCATGCCTTTAGACTTCTGTTTTTCCCCACAGAGAGAATTCTGCAGTTACCCTAATAGCAGTGGAGACATCTGGAGCTGCAGAAGCTGTCAGTAGCTGTGTTGGGCAGGGCAGTGTCAGCAGCAATGTCATGGTGATGCTGGAAGCCCAGCACACACACTCATTTTCTGTGCTATTTGTCTGTGCACCCCATGGTCCAGCCCATCCCCAGGGCACAGCCCTGGCAGGCTTGAAGTGTTGCTGGTGAGCTGTAGTCCTGGTGGAAAAGGCTTTGTACATGTCACTTGCCAACACAAGGCAAAAAATCTCTGACCCAGGGGACAAAAAGGTGCCATCAGAGGCACAGGAGCTTCTCCTACTGTCTTTATATGTACTTGTAATCTCCTTGTTTACCTTCCTGTCAGAGAAAATCTTCTTAATATTGCTTTATAGACTGAAAATATTTATCAAACACCTGAATTCTTTATTTCCTTTCCCTGCCTACCTCCACCCCAAAAGAAAGAAGATATTCCCTTTAAGCTCCTTTTTTTTCACACTTTCTGTGCTCTAGTGGCCACAGCTAAGCAGACCTCAGTGCTTTCAAGGACTGTTTCCTAAATGGAGTACTTAAAATCATAAAGAATAAATGTGGGGAACCTGGGAGCAATATCAATTATCCTGCCTTTCTTCTATGGAAGCATTTTTCTTATTAAACTTTGAATTGTGATTCCTGTAACCAATTCTAAACGAGATGAATTGGCTGAAGTAGAGAAACTGCCAATAGAATCATGGAATGGGTTGGGTAGGGACCTTATAGATCATCTAGTTCCAATCCCTCTGCCACAGGGGACACCTTCCCATTGATGAGGTTGTTCAGTGCCTCATCCAGCCTGGCCTTAAGCATCTCCAGATAGGGGACATCCACAGATTCTGTGCAACCTGTCATTAGTTTTCTATGACTATTTCTGTCAAATTCAGGTTGTAAACAAAGCCATGGTAAATTGGTGGAAGGAAGTGGTTGTATGTCTACATAATTTTACTGGAAGGCAACTCATTTCCCTATTTACATTCCCCATCTGTAGATTCTTTCATGAGGGTTTTGGGCAATATCTGCTCCTGCATGTGTGCTAGGATTCAGGAACTTCAGATCCTCAATTCCACTTGGTAAATCTGCAAGAGTTTATCATTTGTTCAGCTTTGTGATAGGTCAGAATCTGGATTTACAGCTGTTTGCCAGCTTGGTGGGCAGAGGGATAAATCTCTCCTCCAGCAGCCTCCAGCCTGGCAGAACTCATCTGTCACTGGGAGCCCAGCAGGTGGGGGATGCTTATGGCCTCCCTGGGGAGGGATCAGTGCCTCCCTGCTCTGCCAGCTCCTGTGGCTGCCTTTGGAGTTGGGCTGTAAAGATGTAGTAGTCTGCAGAGAGTGAGGATTTGAGGTAGTAACAGGTTTTCTTTACAATAAGCTTGCCAAACATTTTGGTTTCATCACACTTCTGGCAGTGCTAGATGTATTAATTAGCATTTTCATCACATAGGAGGCTCTAGCCTGGAAATGTCAAATTGTGAGCACATTTGTAGATTAGTTCAACTATTAGTGCTTTCCCAGGAATTATATATGGATATGTATTATTTCTTTGCTGGTAATATGAAATTATTATAGTTGGAGAGCTATACATCTGTTCTTTGTTCATTTTCCCCTCTACCAGAAACATGCAGGTATCCCAGCATCTTACCCAGCTGTCAGTATTTGAAGGTATTTTCTCCTTTTTAACTTTATAGTTCTATAATATGCAGGAGTGATGGATATAAAGGTCTCATCAGTATGCTTTTCTATAACTTAATTTACAGCTATTATTTTCACAAGGAGGGAAACTTCCAGGCCTGTGAGGGAGAAAAAAAGGGAGAGTAGGAAATGTTGCTCTTAATGACAGCAATGAAAATGTTCTGTGGCTTTGGGATTTTAGGGCAGGTCTGCAGGGAAATGGATTAGCAGGCCAGGAGAAGGGGAGGGTATTGTGATCAAAGTGCATAGTAAATTAATTTACCTCACCCTCCTGCAATTCATCACGTAGGTATCACCTCTGCACATGAAAAGATACATGAGTGTGGATGCAATATTGCTTTAGTGCTTATATCTTATTCCAGAACTTAAATAATTTAATGCTCTTGCTTTAACCTTATTGAAATATTAAAACCCTGCAATTTCTTGGATTTGCTTTTGTTACAGCTGTAACATTACATTTTTGTGTCATTATGATACCAGCTCATACTTACAGCCCATAGGAATCTCTAGCCATTTGAGGAGAAAGCAAAACTGGTTTTGACTGGTGTGAAGTAATTTCCCTGTGAACAAGGACACAGGTAATGAAGAAGGAGGAACTGCAGATTCAGTCATATCAGGAGCCCTATTTAAAACAGCTTTTAATTTTTTTTTTATTTTATTCTTTTAAAATGGATCTTTTGCTTGTTTTTCACCCTTGCAACTTTTGGCTTGCAGTCATTTTCCATCCATTATAGAAGTTCTGATTTGGGGGTTTTTTTTGTTTTTTTTCAACTTTCTGTAGTTAAACTTCACAATTAGACTTGCCTGGTAAATAGTTCATTAAAATTGTCTACTTTGAAGCAAGGTGAAATAAATCTTTCAGTGATTTCATGTAGAATGGGAGGAAATAAAGATCTATCCATTGGTAAAGGGCCTTTAGGCTAGGAGGTGCTGTGTAACTGAACATGGGAAATACATGGTTAAGTCCTGGCCTGAACTGTGGGGGCTGAAAGTTCTTATTTGCTGCTCAGGGTCTAGGAAAATGCCCTAATTGAGGGCATCTGTACCTTTGACCAAAAAGTGCCTTGTCCCTGAGCAACATTTCCTCATCAGAATTACTGTACAAAATGTGTAATTGGATTACAAAATTATTTCCTCAAAAAAAATAGTTTCCTTAGTTCAGTGGAGCAGAAGGAGAGGGTGTGCTCCTATTCTGCTGTCCCACATCCTCTTTGAAATGATCACTTGGCTCCTCTCTACAGAGCCACCACCTTCTTCAGCTGGAATCCCTTTATTGCCTGGGTTCCTCTAATTAATTACTTATCTGCAGGTCTTTTAAAAACTTGATAATTAGTGTCTGTAGCTGTTTCCCCTAAAGTCTAAAACCATTTTATGTACAGCTTATCTAAGTGTACAATCAGCTCAATTAATAGTAATTGCATTTTCTGAGACTCCCGTGAATTCATTTTCTGAAGAGAAAAGTTTTCTCCACAGTTATTTATGGGTAGAGGTCATGAATATCTCTGTGTTTAATCTTTTCTGATTATCAAAACCTGATAATTCAGGTTTCTTCTACCTAAAGTATTTCTGGTTCTATTAATTTGCTTTTACTGCTCGAAGAGTAAGTAACCTGCTAATGAAACTACATCTTCTTTAAATCAGTTGTGACTTGCTTGGGACTGATTGTTCTTGTCAGATGTCCATTTGAGGAAAAATATGGATCTGAAAGCACTTAGGGAAAATTCAAATAACAAAATTCTATTACTTGGTTGTTTTAATTTACCTGAAATATCTGAAGTGAAATAGTGTCACCTCAGAATTTCCTGAGATGTTTAAACCCACTCTTGTAGGTGTTAAAAATCTTTTGCATAATTTTTTTTAGCATAGGTTTACTGGTGTTACTTGGAGGGTTTTTTTTTTTTCCTTTTTTTAAGTTGTGGTGCCCAGAGCTTTTACTTTCACTATGAAAATACTACACACACCAGACATTGAGGTGGATATACTGAGAGTGTTCTTTGCATCAACAGTGTTGTTGGATCAGTCCAGGCTTCTGCCATGTGGAACAAGCCAGATTTAATCAACTGGGATCAACTGTAGGGAATTGTGCAGGAGAAGAAGCTAAACCATGAGGGTGGTGCTGCTTCTCAAAGCTGGTTTAATGACGAGGTGGTGCAAACATTGGAACTCAGACTCCAAAACTGGCAAGAAAAAAGGTGATGGAAGAAGTTGCTACTCCTCATAGAGAAGGAGGAAAGCTTTCCAAAACAGGCACTTGGCTCTTAGTTGAGTTTTCATAGTAGTGTTACTCCATCAGCAGAATGTAGGCACCAAGTAAAACCACTCTGTCTGGTATTTTACAAGCATTGCCTGAAAGACTTGAGGAGTAGACAACTATTTTCTGGGTTTATGTATAAAAGCCCCTTTAGATCCTCTTACTACATGAGATTCATCAATGGCCCATCTGAGGGATTTGAAATAAGTGGAGTGATTAATCACAGAAGGGAGTAAAATGGTTAATCATGGCGTTTGGTCTTAACCAGTGCAAAATTAATCTTTTTAAGGTAGAAAATTTATCATGGCAATTCTTGTTTATGTCCACAGGAGTTCTGCAGGTGACAGAATAGTGTTTGGGCAGGGAAAAGAGAAGAAAGACGCAGCAGTCTCCCTAAATTAGCTATG
>VZTY01025137.1:167259-178897 GCA_013400935.1 Turnix velox | reverse complement strand
GGATGAGGAACAATGGTTTTAAACTAGAGCAGGACAGGTCCAGATTGGACACTAGGAAGTATTTTATTGTGAGGAAGGTGAGACAGGGTGACACATTGCCCAGAGAGGTGGTGGAGGTCCCATCCCAGGGACATTCAAGGCCAGGTTTGATGAGGCTCTGAGCAATGTGGTCTAGTGCAAGATGTCCCTGATCACTGCAGGGGGGTTGGACTAGATCAGCTTTCAAGGTCCCTTCTAACTGTGTGATTCTATAAATAAGGGAAGAATTTTTTTCTCTGACTTGGAAACACCACAATAATAAAGAGTAAACCAAAGCAGGCGTTAGCTTTGGTTCTTCCTTTGCTGCAGGAGAATGAGGTGGTGAGTCCACAGGTTTGATTTTACTATGTCATGCTCAATTTGTAATTTCACTCCATTCCTGCAGAGTGGAACCACACAAAGTGCACAGACTCAGACCCCACACTTGAAACTTCCATGTACGTTCCTCAGTCAGCATTTTTAATAGTACATAGAACATTTCCACCTAGAGAAAATGGTGGACAGAAAAAATGGATCCTATTAGCCAGAACAGCTCATTTTTTCATCTGCTTTAATCTAATTGTTTTGCCCAGCAGTTGTACCTTCTATCTACAGATTTTTCCAGTGCTTTTAGATACCTTTATTTTGATATAAAAGCACTGAGGGTCTGGGAACTCATTGTAGAGCACCTTCTGTGTTTCTCAAACTGTGACTGCAGACTGGAAACAAGATCTTTAAAGAAAATAATCCCAGTCCTTGAAATAACTCCTCATGCCCAAGGCTTTGCAAATCTCCACTTAGTTTTGGCATCCATCTCCAAATTGTGTCACTCGCTAGCTTAGTTAAAAAGCTGATTTGAATATTGTTTTATCATTCTGGGCTTCACAGACAGCATTGAGTCAGCTTAAAACTAGTGCAGTATATACTGACTCCCAGTTAATTATAGTCATAAGCCATAATTTACTCCACTGAGAGGAAATACTTTGAATCTGGAGGACTCTTTGTGGAAGGGAGGAAGGGAGGAAGGGAGGAAGGGAGGAAGGGAGGAAGGGAGGAAGGGAGGAAGGGAGGAAGGGAGGAAGGGAGGAAGGGAGGAAGGGAGGAAGGGAGGAAGGGAGGAAGGGAGGAAGGGAGGAAGGGAGGAAGGGAGGAAGGGAGGAAGGGAGGAAGGGAGGAAGGGAGGAAGGGAGGAAGGGAGGAAGGGAGGAAGGGAGGAAGGGAGGAAGGGAGGAAGGGAGGAAGGGAGGAAGGGAGGAAGGGAGGAAGGGAGGAAGGGAGGAAGGGAGGAAGGGAGGAAGGGAGGAAGGGAGGAAGGGAGGAAGGGAGGAAGGGAGGAAGGGAGGAAGGGAGGAAGGGAGGAAGGGAGGAAGGGAGGAAGGGAGGAAGGGAGGAAGGGAGGAAGGGAGGAAGGGAGGAAGGGAGGAAGGGAGGAAGGGAGGAAGGGAGGAAGGGAGGAAGGGAGGAAGGGAGGAAGGGAGGAAGGGAGGAAGGGAGGAAGGGAGGGAGGAAGGGAAGGAAGCCCATTTCTTGTTTGGGACATCTTTGGGGAGCACCAAACTCCCCAGGTAGCCATCCTCTTCCTACCAGATTCTGGTTTTCTTGGAGGTCACATGCTTGCAATGTGACCCCCTCTCATACAGGAGTACTGAATCCTGGTCATTGTCCCTGCCTTATCATTGCAGAAAAAGCTATCTGCACTGTAGGGACTGGAGCATCTCGTTAGACCCATCTACTAAATCCATCTCATTAAAACCATTTGTACCTGATGGTACAAAAAATTAAGGCAGATCCAAGGGGATTTGTAGATGCAGCATTTCACTGTAGATGTAGCACATGGACACATCCCAAATAACTTGGAATTATTCTAGGAGCATTTGCAAGTGTGAGAGTATCTCTCCTGTTGTCCAGGAGGGGATTTCTGGCCAGAAACCAGGTCTGAGGTTTACATGATTGCTTCAGGGTTGCACAGCTCAGCATTTTCTTACCAAGAGGCTGCTTTGGATGAGTGCCCAGATACTGGGAAATAGCCAGAGAAGATGCGTGGCTGAGGACATATGGTGGAGCTGCAGCAACAGCAACCCACTCTCTTCTTCAAGCTGTCAAAAGTGTTTAAAATAGGTAACAGGAGAGCAGGAACAAGCTGGAATATCTAGGGAGGGTCTGATGTGAACATTATTGCTGACAAACACTGGTTGGCCTGACCTTGGAGGGGACAATTTGTTCCCAACAGTGTTTGAAACATGTGGGAAAGGCAAGAGCAAGACGGACAGAACAGCTTATAACCAAATGCCCTGCCCGCACATCTTTACTTGCTCTTTACTACTGAAAAAGCCAGCATCTCGTCCTTCTGGTTTTTAGCAAATCTAGTGTGAAATTTATGTTATGTTTCTTCCCAACAGAGTATCCCCAAAGCACTGAGGAAGTAGGATATGCTTTAATTTGTCTGTCCAAATGCTCTCCTTGATGCTGCAGTGATGAAGTTGATCCTGTCAGAGCATTTCTCTGGGTTCCTTCCCTAGTTTTTCTTCATTACTGGTGCAGGTGCAGCAGGAGGGGAAGCAGGTCTCCTTGGATCTATCTGATAGGTGGACACTGGGTAGAAATGAAAGGCCAGTGTGAACTCCCAACCTCCACAGGTCCTCCCTTCAAAGTTCTGTCTGTACTGAAGAATGGAGGAGACATATCTTGGCTAGACATGAAAGAAGGCATGGAGGGTGTGCATGCCTTGCTCCTGCCTCAAGGTCTCCTGCTCCTCTCCACTTATCATGGAAGGAAATACTTGTTACTTGTACCACTGGAGAGTCTACAGCTGCCCAAATCTGGCAACTCTCTAGAATCAAGACACTCTGACAGAGGTGATATGACCCCAAATCTCAGCAAGACCTTAAGAGATTCAAGGTGAAACAAATAGCTGTGACCCCATCAAGCACTACCAATCAGACACCCTCCTTTAGATTTTAGTTAAGTACTAACCAACCAGAGATATGGTCCTTTTCTTCCTTACTTATGTTCCCAAGTACAAGAAGATCTCTCAGAGGAGAGGCATTCTGTATCAGCACTGCTGCCATATCCTTTGGGTGTCTTCAGTCAGCCTCACTGGGAAAACAAGTAGCAGGACCAGTGGGCAAAGGCACTTAGAAGAGCTCTAGCAATCACATTTGGTATTTTAGCAGTCTTCTTCTTCTTTCCCACAGGTAAAGAAAAATAATCTACAGGTCATGGAGGCACAGACAGACCTGAACCAGGAAAAACCAGGAAAAATTCCCTCAAATGTTTTGTTGTTGTTGTTTCTCTTGCAGTTGCTTGTTTTACTGCAGAGGAGCTTGAAGTTCTGCATTTCCTGGGTGTGTTACAGGAGCAGCAGAGTTGAGACACAAGCTTTTAATGAAGTTTATGTAAATTTGGCTATGTTTATATTTAGCAAAACTGATTTAGGAGTACTAATAAAGCAGCAGATGAGGCGTAGAAAAGAGCTGGTGCATTTTTTCACCACAGTTATTTTTTAGCTTACTCCCACCATTCCCAAGGAAACATGTTTCTGTTGCCAGTTTCCCTTCAAAACAAGGGCTTTTGGAAAACCATTTATACCAAAGTGCCGCTGAAAGCATCTCATCAAGTAGCAGTTCAGTTGTGCCGTGTCTCCTTTATTCTGTGAGCAACTGGAAGCAATTCAGCCCATATTTGCTTTCTGTTAAATTATATTTAATTTTGTAAACTCTACCTATCAGTCTGTGTTCACAAACATGGGAGCACTGAGACAGGCCAAAGTGACCTCATTGCAGCCTTTCAATACCTGAAGGGAACCTACACCCAGGAAGGGAGTAAACTCTTTGAAAGGGCTGACAATAGCAGGACTAGGGGAAATGGATCCAAGTTGAAGGAGGGAAGATTTAGGTTGGATGTTAGGGGGAAGTTCTTTACTAGGAGAGGGGTTAGGTCCTGGGACAGGCTGCCCAGGGAGGTTGTGGATGCCCCGTCCTTGGAGGTGTTCAAGGCCGGGTAGAGAGAGGCCCTGGGCAACCTGATCTAGTAAATGTGTTCGTTTGGTGGCCCTGCTAGGCAGGGGGGTTGGAACTACATGATCCTTGAGGTCCCTTCCAACCCGGGTCATTCTGTGATTCTGTGAGGACAGACTTTCTGTCATTTATAGTCAGACTGAAGGTTCATGCAGCCATCCCAACGTGCTGGGTTCGGATGCAGAGATCTGCACTGTAGATGCAGAGGATGTAGAATGAGCTTCATCCCTGAGGGTGTGAGTGCAGGAAGAAGCAGAACTGGCACTTACCAGTGGCTAGAAAGATAAGAGCAGGGATCACCAGCAAAGACCTGCAGCCATTATCCCTTCTGATACATTGCCCAACACCTGAAAAAGCAGCAGGCCCTTCTTTGAAGACCATGGTGGAACAATCTGTAGAGAAGCAGAAAAAATTTGTGGGTACCAAGTGAGGACAAAGACTGTGATGGATCTCCAGGTCCTAATCTGTTAGGATAGCTAATTTACCATGACTGGTAACCTAAGTGCAGATATGTCTGCACTATACTCGGCACTATGTTTGCCTCTCTACTCGGCACTGGTGAGACCACACCTGGTGTCCAGTTCTGGAGCCCTCAACACAGGAAGGACATTGAGCTATTGGAGAGGGTCCAGAGAAGGNGGCTCAGAGGGGACCTCATAGTAACTTATCAGTACCTGAGGGGGTCCTACAGAAAGGCAGGGGAAGGAATTTTTAACATAATATCGGATGGGAGGACTAGAAACAACGGATGTAAATTGGAGGGGGATAGATTTAGACTTGACATAAGAAAGAAATTCTTTACAGTGAGGGTGGTGAAGCACTGGAACAGGTTGCCCAGGGAGGTTGTGGATGCCCCATCTCTGGAGGTGTTCAAGACTAGGCTGGACAGGGCACTGAGCAGCCTGATGTAGTGGGAGGTGTCCCTGCCTATGGCAGGGGGGTTGGAACTCGATGATCTTTAAGGTCCCTTCCAACCCAAACTATTCTATGATTCTATGTCATGCATTGCTGTCCATCCATGCACTGCTGTGAACTGGCTCTACAGTGCTGACAAGGGCTTTGGTTTGTCAAAGTGAGTGTGTTTAGAAGGGGAAGAAGAGGAATGAAAAGAGACTCCTTGACAGGCTCAACTCCTGAAGGTTGAGCCAGAGGTGTCTATCTCCAGCCCAGAAATAGACCTGAAGGGGTCAGAGGGACGTCATGGGGGTGATGGATTTGATCCTGCTGTGTTTCTCAGCCAGTCAGGGCCTCCACAGACACACTTGCTTCTACCTGGGCATCCCCTTGCAGATGAAGAAAGCCAAGAAACAGAGACAAAAGATGTTTCTGACCCCCACCTCTCCTGACACCCTGACACAAACTCTTTGAAATATTTTCTGCAATCCCAGGAGTGTCTGTATTAAGAAATGAGACAGATTAGGGTCTCGTTTGCTTTATGCTTTGCTAAGACAGTAACTTCCAATGCAATTCAGCAGTGTCTGCTCAGGATGTTTGTTTATGGATACAAGCCACAGAGCCACTGAGTCCCACCTCACGTAGTATAGTTTTTCCAAGGAGGAGATCCTGGTCCCAGGCCTCATTTTGAGCAAAACTGTTCTTATCTGAGAAGAACAGAGGCCATTTGCAGGTGCAGGGGAGCTCACATTGAACACAGCTGCCTGTTGCATGTATGAACCCTATGTGATTTATAGCCTTTATCAGCTGTATGACTGATGCTGCATCCAGCCTGTCTGATTCATTTATCCAGCCCTGCTGGTTCTTTCTTTGCCCCTGCTGTCCCTCATTGTGGCAGTAAACCTGCTCAACTTGGTGAAAAAGTGCAGTCACTGGTAACAGAGATTTCTATGTTCATCAACAGTCAGCATAAAATGAAAGGAAAGGCAAATTATTACAAGATATTAGGCAAATTTGCTATGGAATTACCAAGAATTTTTTCCTGTTTCTGCCACCTTTATGCTTCACATTTCATTAACAAAAGGGATAGAGTCTAAATTTACAACTGGCATGGTCAAAGCTTAGCCTTGAGACAGAGCTTCCCCACAACCCTGAATGAAACAAATCAACACAGTTCAGATGGTGGCAACAAATCAGCAAAACCCCACACTGTTCTCTGTCCACTTCTGACGTGATGGCAAGGCCACCTTCCTGCCAGACAGATAGTTACCCGACAGATGGGGGTCTCACTTCTTGTCTGCTTGATTTAATGGACAGCAGATATACTGCATGAGAAAACCACAGCCACTTTCCTTCAGCTCAGTTTGGGTCTCAACTTTTCCTCAGGGAGACCATTCTGAGCACAAAGAGAGATCTGAAAAACATGAAACTCTCCATATGTTGGGAAGCATTCATGATTTTTTTTTTTTTTAATTTTCACAGGAAACAGTGTGAGTCTTACCAATGCTTTAATGCCCACTGGGGAAAAAGCTTGTGGAAGCTGCATGTTAGCAAATCTACAGCACTGAGTTGTGATTTGTATCCAGATTTTGGCTGCAAGGCTCTGCCACAAGGAAAAAGGAAATGGGATCCACTAAGATCCACAAATTAGACAGCTCTGTTGATCAGGGGGTTTTGCTTCTGGGAGGACTTTGGGTCATGCCATGGCTTTTGGGCATATCTGAGACCATCTCCTCCCAGGGAGGACTTCAGAGACCAAGCTCAGTACTGCAAAAGTGGCATATTAATGTTTTTTACCTGGTCACCTCACCTTCACCTCTGTTTTCCTCCAGCTCATCTGGGATGAACCAGCATTCCAATTGAATCACCCTGTCTGGTGGGGCTGTCAAACACCATGTAACCATGATAAGCATCCTCAGGGCATCTTCCTTGCTGCAGATATGGATTCATAGTTTTTCTGGGCATCCTATAAATACTAGTTTCTGATCAGTGTTTCTCTAAGGAGGAAGGGACAGTCCAAAGAAATTAGGTGGAGCTGGGTAAGTACTAAGAGGGGAGATCTTGGAAATTGAGAGGTTTCCTATCTTAATCAAAGATACCTTTTGAAGAAATGGGCTTTTCAAGACCACTGGTGTTGAAATGCACGCTCTGATGCCAGAGAGAGCCTACTACATGTGCTGATGTGAGGATGGGAGACCAAAAGCCTCTGAGGGCTGACACATTCTCAGGATTTTGTGAACCTTGAATTTTCAGCTGCAGCTTTTATTCTACCAGAAATTAATCTAATTATCCCTAAAGGTAATGAAGGACATTTCTGTGACAAAAAGTGCTCAGTCCAGGAACCAGCTGTGATTGCTGTATTAGAAGATTTAGAAACCTGGGGGAAAAGGCAAAAATTAAAAAAGCTAGAAGTACAGCCTGAAACATTTTCAACCTTCTTTACTATGGGCTGGTCTAAAGCAAAGAAGAATGGCAGCATGACCTCAGACCTTGCAGTGTTAATACCTATGTACAAGTTGTGGATAAGCCAGCCCAAGGCTCTTCCCTTAGGTGTCAAACCTGAGTTTTTAAACAACTACAAGAGCGTGAGCTGTATCTGGGACAATAGGTGACTAGAAAATTCAAGGGAGGCTGAGCACAGCCTCTCATGCCCATCCAGGTCTAGACCTTATGCAGACCAAATTAAAAGGAGCTGCTTGAGGCACCCCAATAACATGTTATCCTTGCCCTACGGAGGCACAGAAGATACAACTCAAAAAGGTGTTTTCCTGCTCTTCTGCTGATCATCAGAGCTACCTAGTAGTAGCTTATCAATAGCTGAAGGGGGCTTTCAGAAAGCCTGGGGTAGGACTTTTTAATGAGGTACAGGATGTCAGCACTAGGAGTAATGGATGTAAACTGGAAGAGTGTAGATTTAGGCTGGATATAAGAAAGAAGTTCTTTACTGTGAGGGTGGTGAGACACCGGAACAGGCTGCCCAGAAAGATTGTGGATGCCACTTCATGGATGTGTTTAAGGCCAGGCTGGATGAGGCATTGAGCAACCTGGTCTAGGCAACTTGGAGGGAGGTTGGAACATGATGATCTTTAAAGGTCCCTTCCAACCCAAACCATTCTATGATCAGCCTTAGCACAAGTTGATTATTCCACTAATTGATGAGCAGACATCAGTGTGATGCTGAGCTACAAAGATGCATGAGGGCACCTCTACCTGAGGTTTGGAGACATCTCAGCTGGTGCCCTTTGCCAGCCAGTTGCAGGGGCACAGAAGAGAAGGAGCTGGGGGAACGTATGAATACAATAACCCAAGGATGCTGCTGATAGTTAAATTCAGCTCCCTATGTGTCAGTGAGTCTTTTTAATCCAAGTTTACATTTTAAAGAGAGAATGGGAACTTCCAGGCAAGCCAACTTATACCGAAGGACTTAACAGTTAAATTTATTCGTAGTTAAACTGAGGAACCCAAAGTTATTAAAGCATGAAATTGTTCCAGTCACTTAAAGTGTCAATCATAGCTGGATTCATTTAGGAGAGTTGCTATAATCCCAAGAAGAGAACACTTTCTGGCCTAGTGAAAGACCACAATGGCTGGAAATTTGTTTCAGTGAAATGCCTGCTCCTCAGTTACTGTTCAAAGATTTACCAGTGGTGTTTTGTTGTTTATTATTTGCTGTGACTGGTTACCTTCCAAGGTGACCTGTGTTATGATCAAGGAGAGAAACAGATGAATTACAAGATGGAAATGGAGTAACTCTAGTGGGTTTCACAGCAAATAAACAACAAAAAACCTAAGACAACTGATCAGAGACATTTTAACTGGCAAATATGAGAGTTCTGAGATGTCAATTGCTTTTAGGCATATAACAGATTCTTCTTTTGTTTATAAAACTCAGAAATCAGATTATTCTACTTGTCACTTCATGCAACGTGTTTGGTTTATTTGCTTTTACAGACTTTTTTCTCCTCTATTCTGAAATCCCTGAATGCTTACTGCATTTGTGGTCTGCTTTTAATAAATGATGACTGGCCCTTGGCCCTAGGTATAGCACAGCCATATAGAGTTAGTAATACACTTTATCATAATGAATATATAGTCAGGAGAAACATCTCCAGAGGTGGTTTACCTGGAGATGAGTGATCTAGTTGCTGAATATGATATTTTATTCCTTCTCTAGCAAAGCTCACAAAATAGGCACAAAACAGTCTCAGGGTTAGAGAGGTAACAGGAGCTCAGGGAGACCAAAGGCTTGGCTAGGTTTGCACTGTAAGTCACAGGAGGAGCTTGGTAGAGAGCCCAGCTGTCCTGCAGGCTCCCTTGTACACTTCATTCCTATTGATAGCTAGCAGCAGTTATTTTATTTCAGCTAAGGATACTTTTGAGGTGAGAGCAGCTTTTGGTGTGTTTCCAGCAGCAAAGTAGTGTGAGAGCTGGCAAGGCTGATGGGAAGGAGGAGGAGGTGGTGGCTGCTCTGGCTTTGCATCATTCCCCTTCCTGCAGGAGAGCCCTTCCAGTGCCAATATTGGCTGTGACATGAGCCAAGGGAAATTTTTTGATGATTTAAGAATGAAACTCAGCTCTGTCACCTCACTGGCTGCAGTGGATCACACAATCAATCTTCCAGTCCCACCTGCTCTGGCTGGTGCAGAGGTAGATAACCTCTCTTTCCAATTCATTGCAGGGATACAGACACAGTTGCCCACACTGACACATGCATTTCCTCCTGACTCTTCCTTCTCTGGGAAATGGGCCATTCCCTTTGAGAAACAATTGCCTGGGGATGGTCCACCCCCAGAGCCGGGCTTTCTAGGCACTATATAGGTGAATTTGCATTAGCTTGGGCTTGGGCTGCTACCCCAACAAGCCTTGCAACTGTGGCATCACTGCGTGGCCCCATACCACAATGCAGGACATACAACACACATGCATACATGAGTAGACTTTTAGGTTTGTGCTATTAAAACATCACTCTCTCTGTGGGACAGTCTTCCTGTTGCCCTGGATGGTCTGAAGCTTGCAGAGAAAGTACATTTAAGAATATGAAAGTATAAATCTATACCCATATGTGTTTGTTTATGTGTTTGATGTGCATTGTTATGTAGTGCTCAGAGAAGATAGAGGCAAACAGTTGCATGGAATGGCTTGATGTGGAAGAGATAAATCTTGAGCCCTACAGTCTTCAGCTCCTCTGTGCTGTTTAGATGTTTGGCTTGAGATACCTCCCAGGAGCAGACTTTAACAATATAGGTACAGCCTGTATTTTCTCACCTGGGTGGTTCCCTTGCCTTGTCAAGCCACATCAAGCCATCAGGGACTAGGCTAAGACATCGTATGATTGCTCTCTATGAATATCCTGTGCAGGGAGTGCAAAAGTAAGTGATGGAATCAACAAACCATTGCATGGAAAGGCCTTGATACCAAACTGGAAACTGCCCAGACCTTGAAGTGAAAGGAACCCGACTGGGTCGAAGAGGGGAGGTCTTGTCCATTTCAGACGTGAGGGTCTGGAAAGCTCTTGACTCTTGAAATGGGAAAAAGAAAAAAAAAAAAAAGAAGGAAAGCTTGGAGGTGCTTATTCTTCAGTTTGACCTTGATATGGTGGAGAAAGGGGTTTTTTAACAAAGTGTTTGTGAGGACCCAGGAGGTGCCCCCAGTCCTACCCCCCTGCTCCTACCACCCTGTAATGAAGATGATAGCACTTCATTCCTTGCAGGGAAATGAGCAACTGAGTACATTACAGAGGCAAGAGCACTGAGGTGTGATGGTGATTGGAGCATTATATATATCTGAGACAGTTGCATCTAGATGTAATTTGCAGTATTAGAAGCAAACTTATTTAATTACTAACCTGCAAACTATTTTTTCCTTTTCCCACCTGCCAGGAGATACTGTGAGGAAAGGTAGCACATGTGCAAGGAAAGCTTAAATAGAAACTGTGGCAAAGTGTAAGTGGGTCTCATCTCCATAGGCTTCAAGGTAACTTGTCTTGGTACTAAGAAGCAGTTTTCCAAGGCTGTCTGTTTGATTTATTGTCCACATTCCAAACTGGAGCATGTCTGAATTAATTTTGTCAGTAAGAACAAAAGTGCTAAGCATAAGATGTCCACACTGTTTTGGGGTTTGCTGATGGACATTTGACAGCCATGCTTGTTGCTTGATCTCCCNCAGCCATGCTTTTTTCTTGATCTCCCTTTTTTTTTTTTTCCTATCACTTTTTTTTTATAGGACATTGTGGGGTGGGGAGAGAACTGAGCTTCTCATCAGCTGGTGACATTGTGTCAGCCAGAGATTATTTCTTTTTGTTGTAAAATCCTAAATTATATATATATATATAAAATATGTATATAGTAATACATATATGATATTTTTGAAGGGTCACCAACTTAGTTCTTGTGGTATGCCAAATGTTATATATGTGTTTTTGTTCTTTTGACTACTGACTTAAAATAAAGTTCATTGTTGATTTAGGATAACCTCATTTGAATTTGGTTGGACCCTCCTGGTTTAGCTTTGACCCTGATTTATCAGGTTCTTGAGGTTGAGTAAGCTAAATTTGCCAGCAATGAGACTTAAAAAGTAAGGAGTCATGTTTTATGGGTCACTGCATCATTGACGGGAAAGTTAACATCACAGAGTTCCTCTGGGTCCTTTTCCATGGCTAGCTAAGCATTTCTGTATCTGTCACAAATTAAAAGATGAGTCTGCTCTAAATG
>VZTY01025137.1:131824-167195 GCA_013400935.1 Turnix velox | reverse complement strand
GGTTTGCTGATGGACATTTGACAGCCATGCTTGTTGCTTGATCTCCCTTTTTTTTTTTTTCCTATCACTTTTTTTTTATAGGACATTGTGGGGTGGGGAGAGAACTGAGCTTCTCATCAGCTGGTGACATTGTGTCAGCCAGAGATTATTTCTTTTTGTTGTAAAATCCTAAATTATATATATATATATAAAATATGTATATAGTAATACATATATGATATTTTTGAAGGGTCACCAACTTAGTTCTTGTGGTNAAATAAATTTCATTGTTGATTTGAATTTGGTTGGACCCTCCTGGTTTAGCTTTGACCCTGATTTATCAGGTTCTTGAGGTTGAGTAAGCTAAATTTGCCAGCAATGAGACTTAAAAAGTAAGGAGTCATGTTTTATGGGTCACTGCATCATTGACGGGAAAGTTAACATCACAGAGTTCCTCTGGGTCCTTTTCCATGGCTAGCTAAGCATTTCTGTATCTGTCACAAATTAAAAGATGAGTCTGCTCTAAATGACCATTTCAGCTTGAGATCTTGAGCTGGGCAGAAAGGAGAGGAAAGCCCTTGTTCTAGACAAAATTCTACCTGTGTCTCTCCTTCTATAGGTAGGAGGTGTACCCATAGGAGATGTAGCTCTCTAGCTATGTAATCCAGCACAATATAAGCTATAATAATAATAAAACTATTATGCACGCTACAATCTAGTGCATCAGCTTCATCCCAGACACAACTCTTCAAGATTTTCCAGCAAACTCTGAAGCACTCACAAGCTTTCCATGAAATTAAGGACCCATCTTATTTCTCTATGCTCTTCTGTGTGAGAAATTGCAAGATTTCTAACCCATTTAGAATCATAGAATAGTTTGGGTTGGAAGGGACCTTAAAGATCATTGAGTTTCAACCCCCCTGCCATAGGCAGGGACACCTCCCACTAGACCAGGCTGCTCAGTGCCTTGTCCAGCCTGGCCTTAAACACCTGCAGAGAGGGGCATCCACAACCTCTCTGGACAACCTGTTCCAGTGTTTCACCACCCTCACTGTAAAGAATTTCTTTCTTATGTCAAGTCTAAATCTACCCCCCTCCAATTTACATCCATTGTTTCTAGTCTTCCCATCCAATATCATGTTAAAAATTCCTTCCCCTGCCTTTCTGTAGGACCCCCTCAGGTACTGCTAAGTTACTCTGAGGTCCCCTCTGAGCCTTCTCTTCTCCAGGCTAGACAACCCCAATTCCCTCAGCCTGATGCATGGTCTGATTTTAATGGTGCCACTGACACAAGCCATGGCGTTCCTTTTGTATGTGGGATTTCTGAGTCATCACCTAGTGGTTTGTGCCAGCTTTCCAAGACATGGCTACAGCTCTCACTGTAGCAAAAACACACAGGCACGATAGGATTTATCCACTGAAATGCATATACCTCCAATATCTCCACTAAGTCCCTGTGGGCTTTCTTTAGAGTGAAAAGAAACAGTAAGTTTAGGGGAAAATTTGTCTCATCCACAGCAGGTGTCTATATTTGTCCAAGAAACTGATTTTTCTAGCCCGATAGGTTGGAACTCTTTTGAAGTATTTCCTGAAAGAAATTCAAGGAAAAATCTAGCCTTTTAGATAACACCCTCTATAAAACTTAGATCCCAAGATACTCTCTTGGGAACAAACTGTGAAACAAGGTGGCTCTGTCATGCTGTGCTGTGACCTGGAAGAAGAAAGGAAGTGTGATCTCTTGAAAGAACTGCAGGTTATGCCCTTTAGCTCCTTTTTAATCTGCTGAATTAATCCTGTTACTCTAACAAAGCCCATTCTGGTTGCCTTAATTGCAATATGGGGGTGAGCCATGAGAGCTGTGAGATGGAAAGCAGCAGTTGATAACTGGGCAAGATGTGGTATAAGAGGAGCTAACTCAGATGCACAGCATGTATGGGATGGTTGCCAAAAGAATATCTCCCCAGGCTAGACATGCCCTAAATATTGTCTTGCAAAATTGTCCATCAGAGCATGGGCTGTTATGGGTAGCAACCTACATATGGCAGCAGCCATGCTCAAGAGCACAACTTCTTTTTGTCACTTTTGCAAAGCATTGTTGGAGTAAGGGAGGGCATATTTTCTCCCCCCCCTGCCACCTTTTGCAGTTCTTTTCATTGAGTTAGGAGGCTGGTAAAAGTATTCAAACCTAATAATGGGATTCTGTTGGTGTATTGATTTACTCTTCATCTGATGGTTATACTGCTTTATTCTTCTCTAGGCTCTGTAGTATTACTAGTAGTTCATCTTTGTTGACATATCTTTCCTTGAAGCTTTTTTTAAAAAACATATTAGTGAGTTTCCTAAAATATATGTGCTTCATCAAAAACCCAAAACCAACAGGGGTGGAAAGGCTGCATCACACTGATTTCAAAAAACAACACCCATCCTGAATTGCTATTTGCTTGATTTGTTTTCCCTGATTTAGATTCTTGCAGCATTTTTCACAGAAACATTTTTTTTTTGCTTTCTATGTTACATCTCTTACTCCTGCTAACATTTTTCCAGCCATAGCTAAAACCATAGTTTCATTCTGAATGTTGCTTATTAGAGAACAGCCTGACATTGTAAATTAGTGGGACAGGAGAAGTCTGAGTTAATGTCTGTGAGGGTCTTTGAGCTGTATTCTGATACTGCCATGGATTTTCTGGTTAGGAGGAGTTTTCATAACTGTATTAGATGCTCAAGAGACAAATGCTCTTTCTTTCCAGCACTCTTAAATGTTCTGTAGTTCCTGCTGTTATACTAAGCACTTATTATCATTAGACACTTCCAGTTAGTTTTCATTTAGTTGCCAACAGAAAAATATAAAGCTGGAAGTGAAGAACAACAGTGAAATAAACTTTAGGAAATGTGACTCTCAATAGATTTGGAATTAACCCACTATATTTGGCATCCACACATCAATGGTGGGTAACACAATCTATAGCTACTGGGAACAAGGTTATCTTTAATGCACATATCTGAAGCACTTTTTTTTACTTCCCAGAGCAGCATGAGCAGCTCTTTACAGTAAAGCCTTGCCTGCCACAATCTACTTCCCGGCTACTTTGAAGGCAATGGAATCCCTTGGTTAAATTCTGCAGTCCTAAGCCCCATCTTAATTGCTCTTAATTTAATGACACATTTATTTATATTTTTGTGTTGTGCAGATGATACAGCCCTGGCTTTAGGATACTGAGGTTTGGCAGCCTTGAAGACTCAGATTGTGTCTATACCCATCTTTTAGCAACAATCTTGCACTATATCAGAAGGACATTATGTCCTGGTCTGGCTCTGATTGCTGACTGAGCCTCAGATTTGATCCAAAGGGTTGTTTGAGTTGTGTCCTCACAGACTGTTGGGCTGTCAAGGCCATGGAGACCATGCACTGATGGGGCAGGAGGGGTGAGTGAGACATCAGTAGCCCCCATGATGCTGTTTATTCAGGCTGCACCCATGGAGCAATGGAACATGTGGAACAACGTGTCTGCAGGCACCACTGAATGCATCAATCTGTTCTTACACTGTGTTTGTTCTTGCCAGAGGCTTTTGGCATTCTGATGCCTTTTGAAGACATGACAGAGAAGTGAGTCCTGAGAAGTGACAGCACTAAACTCTGATTAATGCCTCAAAGGAGCTAGATAGTCAACCAGAACCGTTTTCTTTAAGCTGCATCAATTTCCATATGCAGCTCAGATGATTTATTTTTTGACAGTGCTGTAGATACAAGGTGCTCAGAAAGAGTGTGGCTTGTTACAAGGAATGTTTGTTTCATCCTTTAAAAAGAGATGAGAAAGACCTCTCAAAACTCTGTTTAAAGATGCCAGGATATTAATTTCCATAGTAATTAAGAGCTGATTGTCCTGCTAGCTCCCATACAACACATACCTGAGGGTTCAGGTCTTTGGCTAAGAGGTATGCTCATAGTTATGAGATTGAAAGAAGCACAGCAGTGTGAAATTTAAGACTGGTGGGAAACCCAGGTATCCCCTATGCAGCCATTCTAGGGTCTTGATGGAACATATTTGCTTCTCAATAAGAGATATTATTTTGTAGAGACATGGCTGTGGTTTGCCCTGATATGTTCACACCAAGTGTATGACACAAGATGCCCTAAATCTTTAGTCCTTGAGTTAAATGACCAAGGTTTTTTTTACAGTCTAAAAATATACCTTTGGTGTTCTGATTGTCTGCATTCGAAAAGAAAAAGCATGGTCTTTGAGCAGAGTCCTCATGACCTGTGATCTACAAGTGCAGGACTGTTAATGTATGATCAACAACTATATGGTATTTGGCTGCTCTCTTCCTCCCTTTTCCAGAATTACTCTGTTAACAGGGTGTTTAACACATTTTTAGGGTCAGAGATGGGAAGATAAGAGTGGCAGAGAGACAAAAAAGCATATCCAAATAATGTATATACAGCCTTTCTCATCCCCTGAAATGAATTAATTTTCATCTTCTCTTGCATGTAGACTGCTCAGATGTGAACCTGAGGGTATTTGAAGTATCCTGGGATGTAGATGCTTTGGAGAGGGGGCAGATTCAAGGCTTGTACTCAGCACTTTGGTGCTGAAACACACCAGGGTGAACATGTAAATCCTGGGGGCTAAGCCAGGTGTAGTGTTATGAATATGCCTGTCAGTGGCCATAATTCCACTGCTCTTGATGCCTGCCCAAACAAGCTGTTTTCCTCCAGCAGTCAAAGGACACAGGATTCAACCAAGTTTATAAATGATGTCCTCCACCAGGTTGAATATCAGACATAGAATCATAGAACTTCCTAGGTTGGAAGAGACCTTTCAGAATATCAAGTCCAACCATCAGCCCAACACTAACATCACCAGAACATGTCTCAAAGTGCCAAGTCTGTTTACACTAATCTTATTAAATTCTCAAAGTCCCATGATACCCAAACCTGTGATTCCCCTGGCTGTTCAGCATCCCCATGTCTCCTTCACCTCCATGACACTCCCTAAACCTTCTCAGTACTTCACAGACTCTCTTGCCTCTGCTGAGCACCTTCTTCTGTCCTTTTGAATCCCCCCCTCTATGTCCTTCCAGCCCTTCTTTCACCATCAGTCCCCAGCTTCGTGCTGATGCTTTTTTAACAACAAAACATGTCAGAGTCTCTGCCAGTGCAGGCTGCATTGAGTGCTCCTCTTCCAACTAGACTAGGAGACTGTGCCAAGCTGCACATCCTTCATCTCCACATCCTCTGCCCGGGGGCCCTAGTCATGTCCATCACCAGCAAGTCTTACCTTAGTCCAGTTGCTACCCATTTATGTTCCTTGCACCTGAGTTCAGCTGCTTGGGATGGCAGCCTGAGAAAAAAAAATGAATAGGCTAGAAGAAAAGCAAACATTGGAGGTTGTTGAACACTACAAGAGTACTTCTGGGTCAGCAAGTTGTTCAACCTTTAATTGCTAGAATAAGGAAGAATACACTAAAACACTTGAACAGGTTTGCTGGTCTATTTCTGTAAGGATCCACCACTGGTTTCTGCTCGAGGTAGGATATTGAGCTAGATCAGCTTCTAGTCTGATGTGGTCTTTCAGTATCTTAGCATCACATTATAATTTGCAGAGATGGCAGTACCTTACTGGAGATGAAAAACACAGTGGGTTTGATGAGCTGTACCTGCAGATCTCCAGCAGTCATCTCTCTCAGACAAACTCATCCACATAGTGCTGACTTGAGAGAGCAGGGATGTGTCATGCTCTCTGGGAAGAGTCACATAGGCTTTTACTGCCTTGGGCATTTCAGTACATCTCTATCTGATCTCACCTGGCTTTATTCAACATCATTATCAAAAACTTCCCGACCCCAGCTGGGGCAGCCTTAGGGGTTTGCCAAAACTGTCCATGTGTGTTTCTGTATGTATTTTCCTTGCATGTGGAGTGGAATGAAAAGCTGACTTAAGCCCTACTTGTCTTATGCCTGAATTACTTCAATTTTCTCTGCCTGAGGCTCCTCATTTTTTTCACTGTGCTGCGACTAGTCTGCTGGGACTGTCTCATTGCCCATTAAAGTTTCTCTTGATCTCCCAAACTGATACTTTTTTCCATAAGCTCAGATTTTTGTCTAAACATGGACTCTTATGGAGCAAATTTTTCTTAAATCTTACATTGTCTATTTAAATGCATGGCTATGCAGTAAATCAGTTTCAAAATGGTTCATATTTAAGTCTTATTTATTTCCCTGGATGGCAAATGCATTGCTTCCTCTCTGATGAAAACCAAACCAAAACAAACCAAGTGTTTTCAGCATGATTTAGCAACTCATCTACAAGGATCTTGACTGGCTTAACTAAGTGCCTGGTGCTCACTCGTGTGTGGAAAAACCTTGGTGTCTTTGGATGGACGTTGTTTAGATTAAATAAGCTAAGTACAATTTAATCTTGGAGAGTGAAAAAACAAAAGTTTATGCTTATGTCTCAAAGCTTGAGACAATAACCATTGGAAAAATCACACAAGCTATCTTATTTTTTTGAGAAAAAGATTTTGTTTCAGTGAAGCTTTTACACATGAGAGCATGTTTAAATTTTTTTGGATGCAAATTTATGGAATTGTTTCTGGGAACAAATCTTTTAAACACAGCTACTGTTTAAAATTAAGACATAAGGGAAACAAAAAAATTATCAGATAGGCCTTGAGTGAAACAAAGCATTCAAATAAAATAAAACATAGATTTTCAAGACAAATTAACTTTTTGCTTGATTCCTCGTGTAGAAGAGGTTTAAGTTTTGGATCATCCAGAATCATATTCTTTCTCCTACTCTTTTTCTTCTGGAAGAACCATCAAGCCATAAAAAACAGTGTTCATCTGACTTTGTATAGAAGTCTTAAACTCCCATTCATATCTCTTCTGTGGGATACTTTTAAGCAGCACCAGAAATACCATCAGAATAAAGATGTAACTTGAATTAAACAAGATTATGAATTTTGAAGGCAGTTTAAGAAACCATAATAGAGAAAATAAGTAAAATCCTGCCACTAGGACCTTATGCATATGAATGCACCACAGCAAACAAACCACAGTCTTTTGTTATGTGCTGAATATGAAATGTGTTGTCTTGGGGCTTTCACATCCTGCTGAGGCAGCCTGAAATAGCAGCTGGTTAGTTTTAATCCAGACAGCTCTGTCAAAAGGGGACCGTTAGCTCTATGGCAGGGAAGGAGCTGAGGGAGACTGGGAGGAAACTGGACCCTACAGCAAATTCATGTCCCCATGACAGGCCAAAGCCTGTGACCAGCTGCTGTTAAAATGCTATGACAGAAGAGATGATGGCTCAAAGCGTTTTCTGGGAAGAGCTCCTGGGTGGGATACTAGTTGAAGCATGGCTTCAGCTAAACCTGTGGGATCCCTTCTGACCACATCATCCTTCAAACCACTTCACTGTCTGATCTTCAAGCATTTCCCATTAGAGATCCCCTACAACAGCTATAGCAGCATCTCCTCCCTCTACATGCAATTCTCTAGCTGTGAGGACACAAGGAATATTGCGTCCAGTTCTGGAGCCCTCAACACAGGAAGGATATTGAGCTATTGGAGAGGGTCCAGAGAAGGGCCACGAAGATGATCAAAGGGTTGGAGCAACTGCCCTATGAAGACAGGCTGAAGGAGTTGGGGTTGTTCAGCCTGGAGAAGAGAAGGTTCAGAGGGGACCTCATAGTAACTTATCAGTACCTGAGGGGGTCCTACAGAAAGGCAGGGGAAGGAATTTTTAACATAATATCGGATGGGAGGACTAGAAACAATGGATATAAATTAGAGGGGGATAGATTTAGACTAGACATAAGAAAGAAATTCTTTACAGTGAGGGTGGTGAAATACTGAAACAGGTTGTCCAGAGAGGTTGTGGATGCCCCCTCTCTGGAGGTGTTCAAGACCAGGCTGGACAAGGCACTGAGCAGCCTGATGTAGTGGGAGGTGCCCCTGCCTATGGCAGGGGGGTTGGAACTCGATGATCTTTAAGGTCCCTTCCAACCCAAACTATTCTATGATTCTATGATTATCTGGCCACATTGTTGTTCTTGTGCCCGCCCACTCAGTTCCTTGGGATGCTCACAGCGGGTGTGAACCTTTACCTGCTGCAAATCCCCAGGAAAAACTGGTGACTTTCTTGAGCATGTATAGAAGAAGCAGGTATAAAAAGACATAGCAGAGAAGTATAAATTTAGAAGAGGGATACTGAAATCACAGGAGAAATTTTGATTACTAAACCAATTCATACCTGCATCCAGCCAAGACACCCAACATCATGCTGCATGTCACTGCAAGAAATGGGATTATTACCACTCAGGCACTCCTGCTTGATGAAAAAACTTGTAGTGGAGACAGGGCTTGAAATCCTTTTCCCAATCCACTGAAAAGGCTGGATTTGACAAAAGAACCCAGAGAGGGGACACTTGAACCCACGGGGCAGACATCATCTACAAATGGAAGGGGGCTGGAACACAAAGCTGTTGCAATGAGGGTTAGTCAAGAGCAAAGAGACTTCAGGAAAGATAAATCCCACCACCACATAAAAGCAAAGCAAAATTTTCATGTCAAAATGATCAAAAAATCTACACCGAAATAATGAAACTAGACTATTTTTTTATATATATATTAAAAAAGATATGTCAGTGCATTTTTTTCAAGCTTGCTGGACAACATACTGAAGCACTGTAAAGCTGACAGAGAAATTAAATACTTTTTTCTGTTGTCAACCAAAGCGTGCTTTTATGGAGTCAATTAGCTACAAATTATGAACACACATCACTTGTCTGAGAATGAATTACAGTACAACCCAATAAACATAACTGCCATTGCTCACTTGTCATTGCTCTGATGAAGAGGCTGTTGGACTTTTCTGTCCAACCATAAAGGAAACTTCACGTTCATTTGTATTGCATCCTGTGACCATGCCTCTTTCAAGTGCTGCAGTGCTACAGTGTGAGGGGAAAATGGGGTCATTGGTGTTACTGCTCTGACGTGCAAACCTGGACATGAGCTCAGTGTGTAAAATGCAGTTACATTGGTGGAAAGAGTTTGTACAAGCTGGGATGGCATGAGTGCTTGGATCTGTAAAGGAACATATAGCTGCTGTCATATTCAATAGAGAAGTGCAGCCATCATCATCTTTATATAGTATACCATGTGCCCTTCACAGACCTTAGAGCCCTTTTGGAAGGTGAAGAGCCACAGTCTTATCAAGTGTTTGGGGAATTTTTGTTGTTTGGTTGTGTTGGTCGATTTTTCTTCTTTTTCCTTTAATTT
Source organism: Turnix velox (assembly GCA_013400935.1). Taxonomy (NCBI): domain Eukaryota; kingdom Metazoa; phylum Chordata; class Aves; order Charadriiformes; family Turnicidae; genus Turnix; species Turnix velox. The sequence goes on along the minus strand of VZTY01025137.1, from coordinate 157,937 downwards.
TTATTATTTTTTTTAAACTGAGGGGAAACTGAGGCACAGAAAGGTGTTGTGACTTGCCCACAGTCTGTGGTAGACCTTTAACCCCCCCGGTTTTGCTTGTGACTTCTCAGCTCCTGCCTATGACATGGTGAGAAGGAAGGGCTGCCCTCTTGTTTCCAAGGTGTGGAGAACTACAGCTCTTCCTGGGGTGAGAGGAAGGGATGTCCCTCTCAGTGGTTGTGTCTGGCAGGAGAACAATGGCACACGTGGTTTCTGCCAGCCCTGAGAGGCAAGAGAAGCAAGGAACCTGAAATGGAGAGGCAGGAGTTTGTTGGTCAGGCACTGAGTGGCTCTACAGGATGCATTCATGCCTCTCTGTGGCTTTCAGAGCCTCGTGCATGCTGGCAGCAGAAAGCCTCCTGTTGATGTTCCTGTATCTGCACCTCAGGAGATTCCAGAAAGTAGTCCTCAAGTCTCTGTTAAAGAAAGCATAAATCAAGGGATTGATGAGGGAGTTGGTATAACCCAGCCAGAGCAGTGTCCTCTCCAGCCGCAGGGGCATGCAGCTGCAGCGGATGCCGCAGATGAAAGGCCGAGCTGTTGACATGAGGAAGAAGGGAAGCCAGCAAAATGTGAATGCCCCCACGATAATGCCGAGGGTCCTGGCTGCTTTCTGCTCCCGTTTGAAAATAGAAATGTTCTTTCGGTCTTGTCGGAGCAGTTTGGAGAGTGTAGCACATTCCTCCACTGCTTTGGTACGCTTGGAGCTGTGGTGGCTCCGGCTGGAGGCCTCCAGGCAGTAGACACCCTCCTCTTCATAATGCTTGGGTAAGTTCATAAAGCGGTGTTTCTCAGCACTGACCTTGGCAGCTTTGTAGATACGGATGTACATGACAAGCATGACTGCCATAGGGATGTAGAAGGCAACCCCTGTGGAGTAGACTGTGTACCCAAAGTCCTGGCTGATGAGACAGACCCTTTCCACAGTGACATTCTTGGCCCAGCCAAAAAGAGGAGGAAGAGTGATGGAGGCAGACAGGAGCCAAACAATGAAGACCATCTTGGCCATCAGCTTTCCATTTTGCCTCACGGGGTACGTCAGAGGTCGAGTAATCCCCAGATACCTGGATAAAAATAAGAATTTCAAAGACTTAGGAGGGTTGCAAGGTGTGAATGTTGTTGGGTGGCTTTCATTCTTAACCAGCTGTTAATACTCCATCATGGAGAGTTTCAGTCCTTGGAAGGGAGACATGAAAAGTTAATTCCCCAAAGGAAAATGTCCCTAGGGATATGCAGCTGCACTGTCTTCTGGAAATGCATTTCACACCCCTTCAGCTCTCCTGCCTGAACTTATGCTGTTCCCCACTGCTTTCTTGCAACCACCTCATGCATGATAACTTTTAACAGCTGAGTGCAGTCCAGGCTCCTCAAGATTTCTTTGCGAATAAAAATGGTTAAGAAAGCTCAGTTTTTCACCACAACTAGTAAGCACAAAACCCCCACAGAACAACTTCCAGCCATGGCATGTTACTCACTCCAGACTGCTGTCCTCCCATGCAAAGACCTAGGAGTGGGCTGAGGGATCCACAGAGTAATACTTGCACCAGGTAATGTCTGGACTGACTCCAGATGAAGTGAGTATATTCATTACCAGTGTGTAATGGGAAGTGGAAGACTTGTCCAGGCAACCTAGAGACTTGGGGAAGAAACACCACCTGCAGCTGAAATGCCCCTGGGGCAGTGTGATGGAAGGAGAAATCTTGCCTTTGGGAAAGCTTAAGCATGTGTCTGCCTGAGCACAGAAAGCAAAGCTGGAGATCAGGTGATGAGCTGTGGTGGAAGACTGACAGCTGTTGACTCACACCTCCTGGCAGCGAATGGATTGTGTGTTCACACCTTGTAGCACTAGTACCCACTGTGAGCAGCACAGCCCATCTCCATTCAGACTAAAATACTAGGACAAACCTACAAGTTCCCACAGCATTTACTAGAGATGGCCTCTAGAAACCATGACAAGAGTGAGTGCAGTTGCAAATGGCTGGAACGATTTGCTCCTTTGCATGACCCATAGCTCCTGAGGGGTCTTCAGCCCTGCCTGGAGATTAAAATAAAGGTAGATCTGAGAAGCTATCAAAAGCATGTGATGACCCACAGATTCACAAGTCCCAGCGCCTTAAGTTAGGAGTTATGCTGTTAGCTTGGCTGAAAGGATCCGCATCATCCACCAGCTCCTGGTTAGACAGTGGGGTATAATTTTAACAATTCTCAGCCTTGATTGAATAGGTTCATGTGACTAAGAAATTGTCAGCTTTTAGTTGGCAATAAATCAGTAGGGAGCTTGCCACCATCAGCCAGTGTTACCACTGAAAATCATGTGCCTGCTATCCAGTCCCAAGTGATCCAGCAAAAATATCCAGCTGTTCTGTGGAGCTCTTGATTCAAACCTGCCTGCTCTCAGGATTTTGTAGGTGTTTTTTAGGGAGGATCATATCACCTCTTAGTTGTCTGGGATAAACTGTGTCAGGCCAAAGGGGCAGTGAGAAGAGCTGATGTATGGCTATTTTCTGCTGTAAGCGGTTCAAAGGAAGAGCAGGCTCTTCTGGCAAGAGGAAAACCTCTGCAGAGAATTTTACTTCTCTTGTATCACTAGTTCCTCCCAACAATCAGTCCCATTGTAAGCATTAAGAGATTCTTTTCTTCCCTTTTCCAGATCCTCACCAAAGATTGAAGGAAGATGGAAATAAGAAAAATAATCCAATTCCTCTTCCCTTACTCATTGTTAAATACATGCAAAGCCCAAAGCACTCTCACCTGGCTCCCTGATAAAATGAACTTGAATTCATTCACTGATGTATTATTTCCAGTTTTTCTCTGTATTTTCTTCAGCTGTCCTTAGCCAAAAAACACCAAGCAAAACTCTTCATGACCACACATAAAGCAGCAGTACAGGCTGAAGGACAACATTCATGAGTGCAATGGCAATGCAGCCTCTCAGGAATGGGCTTTTAATCCCATTACCCTGTGGGGTTCCAACTATGAAGGAGACCTGGTGGGAAATGGTGGGCTTGGCTGGAAGATCAGGACTTGGACACAGCTAGGAGCAGATCAGAAGAATGCTGCCAAATGTCCCTCCTGGTGTAGGAAGGGGAAATGGAGGAAGAGGGGACTTGATGTCCCCTAGGCTGCGAGAAAGCCATACCCTGATGGTTGCTTCTCCAAAGTCAGCACCTAAAAATCACTCCTCTTCATATCTGAGGCAAGAACTTCACAAGCTAATGGATGTGGTGTATAATACTGGCCTTTATTATGCTATTACTGCACTTTATTTAGAAGCTGCTCCACTCAGGATTTGCTGAAACTTCAAGGAATTTACACGCCAGCCACGCAAAATGCACAGTGACAAGATTTAAAAAAGCAGGCAAAGCTGACACATTTCATCTGCGGGTGTCTCTTGCAGTCACTGCTGGAGGAAATGGGGCTGCTTTTAGGTCTTTGCTTGTAATTCTGATGAGAGCGGGAAGACCTCAAAATAGGCCAGTGTTTACAGCAGTGAGGGAGGTGAGACTGCACAGACAAGCAAGGAAATTCAAAACAAATTCTCTTTTTACGCCTCTGTGTGTGTGTGTCTTGCCATTAATCAAATTTAGTAATCAGGTAACAAAAGCCAATTCCCAGAGCAGAAATTTACTAGAGGTTTGTGCAGCTGTGCAGGACCCCCACGAGATAATGTAGCTGCTCCTTTATTCTGCAATAAACTCTTTCTACATCCTTGATCCCACAGGCACCCAGGCAGCCTGAGCCCTGACCATGGGGTAAGGATACCTGGCTCCACCATCAATCCCACAGACAGGCCAATTCCACATTTATTCTACACTCAGTGATAATAATTGAATCTTTACACCAGGGATTAAATAATAAAAAAAAAAGAGACAAATCTCTCCAGGGTGTCCCTATCTCCATCCTGCAGCTGGCAAACTGGAAAAGGACAAATCTCCCCTCACACAAGTTGGTCGAGTCCAAATGAGCCCAGAATTGGGGGTTTTAGGATCCCACAACCCTATGCCTCCCCTGGGCCAATTTAAGCTCTGTATCTTGTTTCCAGGCTGGCATTGTGCCTGCATCATGGCTGCTAAAGGAGAAGAAACCTCTGAGTGGAGGATGCAAAGGACAGTGAGAGGCTGCAGTCACCTCTCTGCCTTCATTTGCCCATGCTTTGAGCCAGGGCTGGAGAGAGCATCCTAAGGATGCCTTCCATCTAGCAGGAGGTCCAATGTGGGACCTACCTGGCCTGGGCCATGTTTGGATGAAGGACATGGGAAATGCAATCCACCAGAACGCTGTGTGGCTTTCATTCCCCCAGCTCTTTTGGGAGGTATCCTTTTTACTGAGGATGATGCCAATTTGGAACTTATAATCTGATTCTGGGTAAAAAATACTTGCCAAGGAGATGGGAGAGCCCTAGCAGGGCTGCCTGGGAAATGGATGGCGAGTTTTTCCTCCTCTAGGAAAACCTGAAGTGATATGCAGGTTTGGGGAGCTTCTTTTGTCATCTGCTTGGCGTTTTTATGAAGACCTTAATCAAAAGCTGAACAGCCAAAAGAGATTTTTTTTTGTTGTTGTTGTTTTGTTTTTGGCAATAAAGAATCTGTAACATTGTCAGGCTATTATATAACAAAAATGCAAGAGAAAGATGGATGTTTACAGCATTTTTCTTTTTTGATTTAAAAGACAATCAATCAGCCCCCTCTTCAGACAAGATTAGTTCTACCTGCTTCGATCGAGAGCTTTTAGAAAGAGATCTGGCATTAATAATCAATAATGGCAGTCCACATGTTAATATAACCCAGCATCCTGGGCCAACCAATCATCTTTTATATTGAAGCTAACCAAAATACAGGTCTTCAGTCATCAATTAAAATGCAACCTTCTCTTTAGCAGAAATAGCCAGCTGCCTAATCACACTAAGCAAGGGGGGATTCAGGACAGAAACAGGAGGTATTTCTAAGAACCTGTGAAGTTGTTCTTCATCCTTGTATAGCTTGTCATCACCACTGAGGGGAATTTGAGTTACTGCCTTCCTGAGATGAGTTGCTATTTCAGCTCTTTTTGAGCATGTGTTTCAGGCTCTCTGCAAACTCAGCTATCCTTTTACCTTCGTTCTGCAGTCTGCTTTGCTTTTGTGTTGGCACAGGAGCTGGAAAACAGATTTTGGAGATGTTTCCACCAGGATCTAAACCAAAAATCCTGCCCATTCATAAACCAGGTGAAGGTGGTGATCTAGGAAGAGATTTTTTTCCATACCCTCTATCAATCCACCTCCATCAACTACCTTGTGGGAGTACTGAGTACGATGGGTTGATGCAGAGCAGGGATGAGTGACAGGATGCTCAAGATACTGGCCTAAGATAGCTCACACAACTCACAGTCCATTCCTGTGGACCCTCAAGGCAGAAAGAGATGGGATGGTGACCCAGTCACCTACTTCTCCTTCAGAGGACATCCTAATTATCTTCTTTTCTTCTTCCAACCTCCAGTACATACTGTGCCCACCAGCCTCTTGCACTCAGTGCATGCTCTTCCTTCCACCTTGAGCTGGGGTGGGCACAGGTGAGAGTATTTTCCCTCCTCTTCCCTGCCAGATCTCTTTCTGCTCAGATTACAGGCTGTGCTCTTTTTCTCTTTTCCTGCCTAGAAATTCACCTTGAGCTATTTCTCTCTCACTGCTCAACTTCCCAACAGGCATTTGGAGGTCAGGATACGCACACAAAGGTCTGGGAGCAAAGGGTGATGCTGCAGCTGAGCTGGGCTCCCAGCACAATGAAGTCCCCTTGCAAACACACCCAAAGAACAAGTCTGTGCCATAAGAATTGGGCTTTACATCAGCTTCCTGTATCAAAGGCCTTTCCTCCACCACCCTGTTGAAATGGTGGAAGCACAGAAAGATCAAACTGTTGTATAAAAGCAACTTGCTGCCACTATGACATCTTTTGCTGCAGCTCCCCTCTCCTCTACAACATCTGGAAAGGACTGAAGGGTTTTCTCAGCCAGTACTTGGAGATGGTGCAGCAGAGCTGTGTAGGTGCCTGAGAACTGCATGGGATGAGGCATAGGAGTACATCCCTGTGCCTTTTCCCTCTCTGCAACTCAGCACTAGCCACATGAGTTTTACAGCAAGGGCCTGAAGTTGCCATGCTTCTCCTTTCCTTGGAGCCTCACCAAGTCTGTCTGGGTGAACTGGACAGAGATGCTCCCCCAGAGAAGCAAGGATTTGCTGGAGACAGAAGAAGTATATACACAAGTGCCTCCAGCATCAACTGGTTAAGAGAGATCTTCCTTGTCTGTTTGACCAGTGGATGGAACATAGAGCAGCCTTGAGGTGGTTCCCATTTCAGACAGGGATTGCAGTTAGAGATGGGCAACTCCCATTCAGCCTATGCTGAACAGCTCCCTTCCCTGCAGCCTTCAGTACTACCCAGGATTCAAAATCCCATACTGGTGTCTCCACCTCCCCAGAAGCCTTCTGCCTGGTCCCATTCCAGCAAGTAAAGACAGTTCAACATCAATGGGAGGCACCTGCCTGCTCATGGTCCTCAAATTTTTGTCTCTTCACAGCAGCAGTGACATTGGGAGAGAGAAATGAGAGGAATAGCTGGGATAAATTGCGATGATTTTTGTGAAACATCTGATATTCCAAACACACCCAGAAGAGGAATATTTCCTCAAGGAGAAGGGAAATCTCTAAAACAAAGCCAATGTGATTAGAATGTAGATGCTTCCCTGCTCCATACTCATCAGGAGGAAGCATTTACAATTTCATTACTCCATTTCGTCTCTTCCCTCTATCAGAGAGATTTCTGTCAGCTCTGAATACACCTGCTTTTTTATGAATAGGCGTTTTATTAAAAGAGAAGAACAAGTTCAGAGCAGAGCTCGACCTTTCCATGTGGGCTGGGAGTGATTTTGTTCTCTAATCAGCAGTAATGAGCTGACTGGGGCTGTGGCATGAAGGGCAGCTTGTAGAGGAGCAGGGCTTTGGAGCAGGGACTTGCTGTTTACTTGCCAGGGGATAACATCAGTTATCATCATCAGGATTTCCTGTGTCCTTTCTGCTTTCTCAGTCTCCAGATTTCATACCAGGAGAGGGTGATCAGGGTGGCTGTATGGTGGTGACTGCCCAGATGCAGGCACAGCAGCTCTTGGGCAGCTGCTGATGCTGGGCTGATCTCAGCTGAAGATGAGCATCTCATCAGCTCTCTCCTTCCCTGAGCTGCTTATCACAAACCAGCCCAGCTCAATGGTGCCAGAGTAAACCCAAATCAGCTCCCAGAGAAAGCCAGTGCCCACGTCAGACCTGGATCTGGCCCACTGGCTTGTCAGCACAATGTCCTTAATGACGCAGGCTACTATAATTAGACCCCTGGGGGTGCTGACTTGCCTGAGACTTGCCAATTTGCCAGACGGGCTTAGCCTTTTCCTCCTGACCCCAGATGTGGGAGCTGAAGCTAGTGAATCCTCACAAATGCTTACACTGGGCTAAAGTAGGGGTTTAGGGGGCTTGGGATGGGGTGGAAGGAGCTGCTGATGTCCCTAGTAAAGGCACTGTCCAGGGAGCAGCAGAGCTTCTCATGGGATGGAGCTCTAGAAGCCCCATAACCTCAGTTTTCAAAGTTAATGAGTTTTTTTAATTCTTGTTTTCTTGAATAATCTTATAGTCCAGCCTTCTTCCATGGAGAAGGTCAGGTCATGATTCTATACTTTAGGCCCTGTTCCTCAAGCCAGGGAAGAACAACGGGAAACAACTGCATAGCAGAGGAGAACTGAGCAAGTAACTCAGCAAAGCTACTTGAGAGAGCACCTTGAGCCCAGCTTCTCTAAAGGGACTGAGGCACCTAATTCATACAGAAAGCCCTCAGCCACACTGTGCACCTGGAAAACATGTGCACAACCATTCATCCAATGAGGAACATTGGGCCTCAGCCTCCAGAAACACCCTTATATTTGAGCCCACATACAAAGCATTAGCCTTCTTCTCCCTTACCTGTCCACGCTGATGATGCACAAGGTCATGATGGATGCTGTGCAACACATAACGTCCATGGCGATAAACACATTGCAAAACACCTTCCCAAAGAGCCACTCTCCCCCCACCAGGTCTGTGATGGTCACAAAGGGCATGACAGCGAAGGCCACCGACAGGTCAGCAGCTGCAAGGGACACCACCAGGTAATTGGAGGGCTGCCGGAGCTTCTTGACAATGCACACAGAGATGATGACCAGACCGTTGCCAGCGATGGTCATGAGGATGATGATGGAGAGCACCACTCCAATCACAATCTTCTCTGTGTCTCCATAGAGCAAGATCTCCTCGCCACAGTCTGTCACATTGGTGAGGTTGGAGGATGGCAGGTCTGGCTCAGCTGGGATGGAAGGTTCCTCAGTCATGAATGGACTCGTGAGTGATTTCTGAGCTGAGTGCTGCTGCTCTGCGTTCTCCACAAAGAGAAGATGGTGTTCCAGAAACCTCCTGGTGCTGGCCCTTAGCAACATGCTCTGAGCTCACCACAGTGGACAACGGCACGACTTTTCTCCTAGCAGTGACACCTCCAGTGACAAACCAGAACATTTAGTCACAAACAGGTTAAGAAAATAAAATACCCTCCCTTCCCCAGCTCACACCTCCCAAAGCTACGTCTGGATCTCACATGCTCGGCAAGAAACTGCTTTCCACATCTGCTTGAAGACACACGGGATGCTGGTGGAGGCTTGAAGAAAGCTTGCCTCCACTTTCAAAGGAGCACAAGCTGCCCAGTCCCCCTGCAAAGGCTCCCTGATCATTTGCATGCATTTTCAGAAGGACAGATAGAGGCAGCTGATGGCAACTGCCCACACTGCTGTGCATTTCTGCCAACCTACGCTGCTGGTCCTGCACTTCTCCTCTGAGCCTCCACATTTAAATCCCATGAAATTACATCCATATTCTTGTATGTGTGTACAGAATAGCAGCTGATGACAAAAGCCACAAAAGCATGCACAGACACCACCGTCTGTGTCTCCCACATGTGTTAACACCCAGACTTCAAAACCGTGACTGTAAATCCATGCACATGGCATGTAACAGCATCATGCCATCGGAGAGACCTGCCAGGGCACGACACAGAGATGCAGCAGGCAGCGAGAGCATATCCATCACATGCAGCATCCCCGGGGTACCACGCACGGGCAGTTGAGGCTCAGGGCATCCCAGCCAGTGCCTGGAGCCGTGAGCATCACTACCGCACACGCCAAAAAGGTGTATGGAGAGCAGCTATCGTGATTCCACCCGCGGGCATTCGACCCCGTAAGTTCTTCCCTGACACCGGCAGCGAAACTTTAGGGCAGAGCTCACTCCTGCTCCAAGCATCATGCACAACCTGCAACCTCCCCTTTTCTGTTTGAGAGCCCCTTTTCCCGCTTAAATTAAAGCGGGGTTACAACCTCTCTGTCCTCCACCCCCTACCCCCCGAGTCCGTCAGGCAGGAGTTTTGGGGGTCCCCGAGTTACCTGTGCCGAGGGAGTGAGACATCCTCCAGGCGAGCCCCAGCGAGCTCCGGGCAAGCGAGAAAGCAAAGAGCCACCCCCGGAGCATCCTTCTCCCCTCCCCGCTTCCCCGGTCCCTCCTACCGCCCCCCCCTCGCCCTCTCCCCGGGCAAGGACCCAGATGGTCCCTGGCTCCCTCTGAGCCCCAGGAAGGAGCAATGTAAGGGACCAAGCCAGGTCCCGCAGCCTTCCCAGCCCTAATCGCTGTGGGAGGTGGTGGAGGCGTACGGGGACCAGGAGAGAAAGGCTGGAAGTTGCGAAGATGCCTCTGGATGCGCAGCGAGGCAGGAGCGGCTTAAAATCCAGCAAGCAGAGCACCGAACAGAGGAACAGACAAGCTATTTCCAAAGCCCTTCTCCTTTTTTATTTTTTTTGTTTGTACAAGAGAGGGTTTTTTTTCCCTGGCGTTTTCCCAACCCCACTGCTTTTAGGAGGTCCCACATTCATTCAGCTCCCCGCTAAATTGCTACCAAGGAGAGGCAGGTCCCTAAAGATAAGCTTTTCCCCTTGCCCTAATAAAATTGAAACAAAGAGGATAAACAAACCAGGCAAGAGCATGCAGAGATCCACATCCATCTCCTCTGCTGCCAAGTGCTTCATGGGCGCTTTGGTGCTGGGATCACTCTCATGCTTCAGCCCAGGGCATCAGACAGCTGCTGTTTGCTCCTCCCTGGGCAAAAGAAGCAAAGTTATCTCCTGCACTGTCTGATCCTAAAGGCAATTCCCCTGGGAGCTCAGCTTCTTTGCTGCCTCCCTGTCCGGGGGAATGGTATATAGATGGACAGCGTGAGGCTTTGTCCCTTGCACAAGCTCCATATAGCACCCCTTGAGGTGAGAGGTGCTAGGAGAGGTGCTCAGAAACCGTTTCTTGCTGTCTTGCTCCATGCGAAGCACTTCAGAAGTGTGACAAACACATCTGTCCCTGGTGCAAGCAGCTACTCTGTCCATGGCAAGGCTAATTATGGAAACCCCACCTTTAAATCTCTGAGATGCAGAGAACTGAGTTACCTTAGATCAGACTGGGCACCAACTCCAAGAGGTTTCTAAGGCAGATGTTCCCTGCAAAAAAAGTACATCTGTAAGGAAAGTGCTGATGAGCTAAAAGAGGGCTGTTAAGGCTGTACTTTAACACTAGGGTTTCTCTTTTGCTGCTGAAGCATCACATTGTACGTGGGAGGATGGCTAAAATAGCTTCCTCACCAGGGCAGAGTGTGCTGAAGCTCTGGTTTTCTTGCTCTTTGAATTACGTGTGGAGTTGTTGTCTCTTTTTTTTTCCTCAGTCCCTTAAGAGTAGGGACATGCCAAGACAGGATGAGGCTGATACACAAAGACAACCTACAAAGCCCAATCCCTCCTTGACCAGGAGAGCATGGGCTGCTTAAGTGGCCTGATCAGCCTGAACTCACCAGTATTTGTTTGAAAAATGCATCCTAAATTTCCATCAGAAAGAGGGATCTGCAGAATTCCCTGCTGCAGAACCAAAAGATCATGCAGTTTCAAAACCCTAAGAGATTCACCTAAAAATAAAATCATTCCCTAAGGACCAGCCATTACATGTCAAGGCGGTTGACCACCAGATAACTGGAGAGTTTTGGGAAAATCATCTGCAAATGAGCTGCAAAACTCCTGCCCTTCTTTACATCTCTGGGACTGGGGTTTGGCAGGAAGGATATGAGGTGGGGATGGGCAGGAAGGGGTTTTCCACTTCCTTTAGAGCTTACCTTTGGAAGAGTTGTGTGCCAAATGGCTCCTGTGTGTTTGCAAGGAGACATGGGGGCTATTTATTCTCCTCTAGATATACTGGTGGGAAGCAGCTTGGGCACAGAGGTCAAATTCATGTCCTGGTAGAGGAAGAAAAGAGAGAAGGTAGTTATAATAGTGATGAACCTCATGGTCCCTTTGCTCTGACCAGCCCATTACCTATGGCAGAGCCCCAGAATCCCACAATAGCTTCAGGGACAGTGTTAACTTCCATCTCTCCTGTCCCCAAGCCTATTCTTTAAGATGCAATGCCTGCTGGAACCTCTGTAGGTCTGGGGACTCCAGAGGAGGTTTTCTCCCCCTTTTTTTCCAGAGGGAATGAGCTGCTGTGATAATCTAGGGCACAGCAAAACCAAGGGCAGCGAGCCACCAGCCAGCTCAGAGGACATGCACTGAGAGGCTGAAGGGCACTTTCTCTGCATGGGTTGATTTTTTGGAGAACAGAAGGAAAACTGCCACTTTTCATGTGAAGAGAGGATTAAAATTATAAATAATAATTCTTTTATTCCCTGAAGAGCTTAGTGCAGCATTTTTCCAGCTGCAGGCCATGAAGACTTTACTACAACATTTGCTCCTGGGGCATGCTGGAAAGTGCTAATTGCATATAATGGCAATTAGTGCAGGAAATGGCCAGCTCGCCTGAGCTTATCCACCGATGACAACTTTCTCTCTTTGGCTGAGAAGAAAGCACAGATTTGGAGGACCAGGGCTGTTGCTGGAGTGAGGTGGCTGAACTCCAAAGAAAATTCTTACAAAATAAATCCAAGACGTTGAAGACCCAAACCAGATGAATGTTTCCTCTCCACCTTCAGGCAAACAAGAGATCAACAAAATCTTCTCATGGTGTCATGAAAGCAGTACCCAGATATGTTCTTCCATTTTTGTGTGCAAATGACTGTTAAAGCAGCTATTTTATTAACTATTAATTGTTAGTCTAATACACTAGTAACTCTAATGACAAGGTAACAGGCATAGTTATTAAAATGCAAATTCTGGGCAATCCCATTAACTCCAAGGTCCTCAGCCTCTCAGTGTTTTCAGGACCAGCAATCTTCTCTGCATCACAGATGTTGACATTTCTCCCTCCAAGGAGGCAAAGCCTGCCCAAATGGATAAAATTAATCACTTGAGGGTCAATCAGCTTTCAAGGAGCTGCCCTGTTTCTAGAGAAGTTCCTGATGAACTAGTCTAGGGTATTTAAACTCTCTCTGATTTGGAAACAGGAGCTTAACCCACTTTTACAGCAGGGTGGCCAATAACCCAACCACATGTAGATACTGGGTGCTTCTCCAGGGGTTATGGTCAGGAGTGATTAAGTCCAAGGTCTTTCAAGGACCTAAATGCTGAGGGGCATCACCTCATCTTCACAGATGTGTGTCCTTCTTTCCCTCAAGGCCTCCCATTCCCAAAGACAGCCCTACCTCTATAAGAGCATTGAATCTCACTTCCCCAGAGCTGTTCACACAGCAAACACTGTTTTGGTGCAGTGAGAACATGGTACCCAAGAGACAGTTGGGTGTTCCAGACAATGGACCTCTAGACTCAGGGTTCAGCAAGAGTGGCTGGTCTCCACTCCTCAGTGTCTGCTCAAATGGGGCTGGTAGAGTTCCATGGCAAATGAAGGAGAGTTTGGGAAGAAAATGAGGCACTCCAAAGACTCAAGAAGGCAGTGAAGCTCTCTATTTAAACTTTCAAACCACACAGAGCCTCCAAAAAATCAACACAAAATTAAAACAAAAAAAACCCCAACACAAACCCCAAAAGTTATTCAAAGAAGAGTCCCCAAATAAGACCTAATAGCACTGAAGTGGAACTGATTTGGTTGGATAAGCCACTCTTCCAAGGCTTTCAGTCCATCTGAGCATCCCCTCTCTTTGGTTTCCCTTTGCACCACATCAGCAACAAAGGTAATTTCCTTCTCCTTGAAACCTATCCTCTGGGAAGAAGGGGAAGAGTGAGGGGATAAGGCTCACAGCATCCCCTGGGGACCAGGGAACCAGGCTTGGTGGTGACATCAGTAGCCAAAGAATTTCAGCAAGGGGATCCAACCAGAAAAGGGTTTTCTTCTTTCAAGGACCTTTCATAAAGAGAATTGCTAAGTTAACGATTTCCCTGAGACTTAAAACTCTCAGAGTGGATTCTTTGGTTTCTTCTTTTTTACTTTTCATCTATTTATAGAGGCATTTTGTGCATTTTCCTGTTTGAGCAGATGCGGATCAACTTGGGAACCTCGTGGGAAAACTAATCCAAAAGGAGTCATCCAAGTAACTCCTCTCCAATAGGTGTTTTTGCTGAAGGTAAGCAGGCATTAGAGCTGCCGGAAACAGCCACGCTCCCTCTGCTGGAGCCTGCACTGACAGCAAGCAGCTTTTCGTATTTTAAATTTCCCATCATTTGCAAATTTTGGCCACGTGGGAGAACTTAAAATAATTATCTCTGAGCAGTTGGAGACAGGGCAACCCATGAGCTGGCAGAACCAATGCCTCGTCCCGACATCTCACAAACGTGGGACTGCCCCAGGCGAGAATGGGGACAAACTGGAGGGACATTTCCTGCAGGCTGAGGATGAGACGGAGGGAGAGGGGCCCCAGTAGCAAGCATTTAGCCTGCAGACTTTCCTGTTCACCCTGAAGATGTCTACAGGGGGTACTAAAAGGATTTCTAGAAAGGCTGATGAAGCTAGCAGAGAAAAATCAAGAAGCCTGAAGTGGGAAAGAGTGAAAAATTAGGTTTTTTTGGCTGAAATGTGAAGCACAATTCCATCTGCCCAGGTTCAGAGCTGCAGTCACCCTCATGCCAGATTCCTACCAGGGAGCTGATATCATCCGTGCCTGTTATTTATACAAAATTATGGACATGCAGCATTTCTGCTTCCTGATGTCCCATCCACCACCTCCCAGGGTTTTGATAGAGACTGTTTTTAAGTATAGGCTGAGAAGGGGGCATTGATTTGGGTTTGTGGGCTTAGGTAGAGTCATACAGTGCCAAACCAGCCTGCCTAGAGGTGGATGGTCCTACTGTTATGCATTCAGACCCTAACGATTTCCCTGAGAGAGAGAAGTGGGTGATGAAGACTGGGCATTTGTGGCCAAACCTTTTCTAAAAGCCAGCAGGATAAGGGCCTCGTGAGAGCAGCAGGAAGAGGGAATGCTGCTTCAGAACATCATGGTAAACCTAGAGCCTGAAACATCAGCCGTACTTGCAGAGAGGTGAGCTTGCAGTATTCCATCTTGCTTGTGGTTTCTCCACACACTTAGAGTGAAACACCAAAAAAACCCACTTCTGTGCAGGCTCCTCTGGTCCATGGCTTCAGGCACGAGTACTGCCCAAAGGCAGATGGTTTCTGCTTGGGATTGGGGGCTGGCCAAGGTTACATCAAACCACCCACCACCTTTCCACTTGGAGTCCAAGGTTCTCCATGCTCAGTGCTGAAGCTGGGCCTCGCTGAGGTGGGCTGAGGCCCTTTGGAGGTTGCAGGTGGGTTGGGTGGTGGAGCAAATATTGCCAAAGTTTGGAAAGGCAATTTCTCCTTGTCTTCTTTTGTTTGTCCCCTAGATGGCACCTGCTCTCAGCAGATTAAATCCCCGATGAAAACCAGCAGGGTTTGGTGCCTGGGAAGGCCCAGGGCTGCAAAACTGCTTGCCAGAAAACAAATAAACAACCCTCTCCCCCCCCTAAAATCCAAAAAACACCACAATTAACAGCTTTTTTAAACTTTATACTAAGAATTTGAGACACCTGCCTGCAACAAATCTGTTGCTTTCTGCTCTGGACCATCTCTGGACTCTCAATCTCCCCATAAGAGAAGCAGACTATGGGATCCTTTCTCACTGGCTTTGCTGAAGTGCTTTGTGCACACCACGAGGCAACAATGGCAAACAGATTCCATCATACCCGAATCACCTCAGAAAGATATTTCAATTATTTCCAGGGCTGGGAAGCACAGAGAGGAATATGTCAACCCCTTTTCCCATTTAAATGTCCAGCAGGACATTGAGAATGTACCAACAAGCTCAGAAGCAGCCACTCTAAACAGCTACTGCTTCCCCCAGCTTCCATACCAGGACATGGTACAGGGCAAACCCACAGGCTGCATCCCCAGGACCTCACTCCTCTTTGAACGGTTTATCCTTGTAATTTTAGGTCAAAGTATAATTAAACTATTCCTGAAAAAGCCCTGGGAAGCACAGTGCATGTGTGTCCTAGTGGGGAAGGAAGGACATGGTGGGTGGGAAGAAGTTCCTGTCTAACCCCCTCCTTCTCTGGTTCAGATCTGCACCAAATGCCACTGATGTTTTAATCACTATTACGAGGCATCTGTTTAGAATCTCACAAGGTCCTGGCCTTGCCACATTGCTGCAGCCACAACCAGATCCCCATCTGCTAAACCTCCATGACATCCAGGTGGTGACAAACATGTCTCGCCCACCTCCTCCTTCCTCAGCACCCATCCTGAGGAGCTTGCTGCATTCCTATATGTTTATGGTCATCACTGAACCCTTTGTTACATCTCTCTTCAGCCTAAAACTGCTGTAACACCCTTTCCTGCTTCCCGTGGCTGCTCCTGGGTATCAAGCAGGGACCTGCAGGCTGTCTCGTGGAAAGATCCTAATGAAATGGAGAAAGACAGCTACTACCAAGAGACCACAGGCCCAGGTGACCCCATAGACTCCCAGGAGGTTTTACACATTGTGTGCACAACCACTTCTTACAAATGCTTCTGTTCCTGAGGCCTCCAGCCTCCCTCCAGGAGGGAGCAGTCCCAGGTAGGAATATACTCTCACTCTCCAGTCACCTTGCAAGGGGTTCCCCAGATATTCATAACAATTCCCTTACCTAGGCAATCCTTCTTCACATATTAAGATCTCAAGCAAGAGAGATTTGCCATGTGCCCCACTCTCTTCCCACTCCAAGCTGCTTCTTGCACCAGTTTGTGAATCTGCGTTTGGCTCCTTTTGGACCTTGTTGTGGAGAAGGATGCAATCTGCCTGCCTAAAGGCAACACAGAGATGCAAAAAGGGCACGTGAGCCTCCCCAAACCCTGCTCTCTACCTTCCTGCAGAAGGGGATGGACCACAAGTGGTTCATCCAGAGCCTGAGCATTTCTGCCCTGGCCCAGGGACTGGCACATCTCAGAAGTTTCCATGTTAGGGCACAAAGCAGCACAGGTCCCAAAATTTTGAGGCTGCCCACATGCTTAACAGTCCTCTGAAGTTCACACCACACAGACAAGCACCCCTTCTTCATGATAGTCTGTCCATGTCTTTTTTTTTTTATTTTAATATGTAATATCTATTAAAAAAAAAAAAAAAGAGGGTCAGCAACACCGCCTCTAGGGCAATACTGATAGAGCCAGAACAGGCCCTCTGCATGGAGGGTGAATCCCATAGGACAAGGACAAACATAGAAACTGGAAGCAAGTTTGCAGACTTTGGCTCCTCTCCAGTAATGTTCCTGGGCCCACACGGTCCTTCTCTGAGACTTACCTCAACCTCAGCTTGTGTTCACATGCAACAAACCTCTTTCTGCAGAGTGGCCTCCTCAAGGAACCTGACTGGTGAGATGGAGCTGGAGAGCAACATTCCAAGCTCATATCCTATGGTAGGTAACTGGTGAATTTTCTCTATGGAGAAGAGGATCATACAACGTAAAATTCATTAGGTTTTGGGCTCATCTCTGTTTTGGACTATATCAAGGAAGTCAGAGCCACAAGGGCAATGCTAGCCAGGTCCAGATGCTCTCAGTGAGGTTGAAACTGGAGTTATTTCTTTACTTTCCTCATTAATGGATAAAGGAATCCCATTTTTGGCTCCCCAGACTCCTGGGGGTAAGACAACCCATGTCCTTACATTCATAGGATCAAAGAATGGTTTTGGTTGGAAGGGACCTTAAAGATCATCTAGTTCCAACCCCCTTGGCCCCAGGGGCAGGGACACCTCCCACTAGACCAGGTCGCTCAATGCCTCATCCAGCCTGGTTTTAATCATGTTTGAGATTCTCAAATGCTACAATAGTGCTGGGGATCACAGAATTATCTCAGCAGCAGGGATCCCACATCAGTCACGTACATCAGCACTAGGAGAGAAGTCCAAACTATGCCAGGAGCTCAGGGTTAAATAAAGGACACCAATTAGGCACAAAGTAGAAATATATAAACAGTATATTTCTTTTTATTTTGTTTTTAAATGCAGAATTTCCTTATGCAATAAAGGAACTCCCTCTCCCTCCCCGGCACCCCAAGCAACTCTTATCAAAAGAAATCATTCACTGCAAAAATCAACACAAGAGAGAAGCATGCGCTGTGAGAGCATATTTAGCAAGTGCAGTATCTATAGGCCATATCTCCCTAAACAGGAACATGTGTTTTCCCTCACTTAAAAATAGTTCCCTGGCAATCTGTGACGGAAGCCTCCTGGTCACCAAACACAGAAAAAACTNCTCATCCAGCCTGGTTTTAATCATGTTTGAGATTCTCAAATGCTACAATAGTGCTGGGGATCACAGAATTATCTCAGCAGCAGGGATCCCACATCAGTCACGTACATCAGCACTAGGAGAGAAGTCCAAACTATGCCAGGAGCTCAGGGTTAAATAAAGGACACCAATTAGGCACAAAGTAGAAATATATAAACAGTATATTTCTTTTTATTTTGTTTTTAAATGCAGAATTTCCTTATGCAATAAAGGAACTCCCTCTCCCTCCCCCCCCACCCCAAGCAACTCTTATCAAAAGAAATCATTCACTGCAAAAATCAACACAAGAGAGAAGCATGCGCTGTGAGAGCATATTTAGCAAGTGCAGTATCTATAGGCCATATCTCCCTAAACAGGAACATGTGTTTTCCCTCACTTAAAAATAGTTCCCTGGCAATCTGTGACGGAAGCCTCCTGGTCACCAAACACAGAAAAAACTTAACCAGCTACGCCCTGGAAGGAAATGAACCCACTGCTGGTGTTCTCCTGGTATGCAACAGACCCACTCCCCTCCAACAGCCCAGTGGCTCCCGCATGAAAAAGGGATTTCCAAACATCTCCTCCCTCAGCATCCAAGTGGCTCCCCCATGGAAAAGGGACTCTCCAGAATGGAAAGAAGATGCAAGATTTGAGATAAGCTGGTTTGGTCCNCTAGTCTTGAACACCTCCAGAGAGGGGGCATCCACAACCTCCCTGGGCAACCTGTTCCAGTATTTCACCACCCTCGCTGTAAAGAATTTCTTCCTTATGTCTAGTCTAAATCTATCCCCCTCTAATTTATATCCGTTGTTTCTAGTCCTCCCATCCGATATTATGTTAAAAATTCCTTCCCCTGCCTTTCTGTAGGACCCCCTCAGGTACTGATAAGTTACTATGAGGTCCCCTCTGAGCCTTCTCTTCTCCAGGCTGAGCAACCCCAACTCCTTCAGCCTGTCCTCATAGGGCAGTTGCTCCAACCCTTTGATCATTTGATCATCTCTTTAGTCATCTCTCCGGAGCTTACCCTGCATTTACATCCCCCCTCCAAGAAAAGCAGGAGGGGAAAGCCAGGGGGTAATTAAAATACAGCCCTTTCCTCAGGTGGGACCAAGGGGAGGGGGTTTGGTTTGCACTGACACTTTGGAGAAGTGAGGTCACTATTCTGCAGCTGAACTGCTGCACACTGAGAATTCATGTTCCCAGGGACAACAATATCTGTGTGGGAACAAAATACAGCTTCACATCAACAAAGATGTCAGGGAGAAAGGAAGGGCTAAACACATCCAAAAATAAAACCGCACTAAGCCATCTTGTTAAATCAGAGCTGCTGTGCCATATGTGAGAGGTTAAATCCTCAAAGGGTCAAATGGCACAATAAGCTTCTCACTTTGCAGCAGCTGCTGTGCTTTGCAGCTGAACCCTGCTTTCTCTCACAGGGACTGATCCATTTTGACCTGCAGGGCACCTCAGATCACACCTGCCAGGGATGGAGGCATCCAACACACATCCCAGCAGCCACAGCTTCCCAACATGGGCACTTAAAACCAGGGTCCTCATAACTTCAGCTTCTGAAGTCCTGAAGATAGGAAGTAGCTGCTAACACCTGGTGAAGGAAGCTCTGCAATACAGACATGAGTCTCTTAGAAGTCCACGACTCTGCGAGGGATGCAGCATGAAATCAGCAGCATGATCTCACATTTGACAAGTTCAAAAGTAGGCAATGCCTAAGATAGATGCTTTAAATAACAGAAAGGTGGCTAACATGGCTCCTGAGGTAAGGGGCTCACAGAGAGGAGGGTACGCTGCATGAGCTTGGTCCTTTCACTCACATGTCCATCAACCACCTCCTGAGAAGGTCACCAGCAAAACTGGAGATGCCACATATCAACACCTAGGGCTGCACTTTCTGCTCTAGCCACATCTAGAAACAACCAGCATGGTCATGTCACCCCGCCATCTCTCCCATGGACACTCGTGGAAGTCATTGCAGTCATCCAATCATGTGAAACGTCTCTAAATTCAATACTTGGAAAACATACATTGAGACACCATGGGTGCTGACAGGCAGTGTGAGAACTGATCTGAGCCCCTCAGTGAGACACCTGAGCACTGAAATTGATACTCCAGCTGTTAAATTTAATATGCTCATTTTCTGCAAAACCCTCATCACATAAGAAATAGTCCATGGCCAGACAGTTTTGGATTGAGATTTTGTTGCTTTTTTTCTGTTCTCCACAAATGCTAAGAGCAAAAATCCAGCGCAGATCAGGTCAAGAGGGAGACAATTTAATTGCAAACTCTTCCTTCCAGCTCCTGCAGTTGTGCTCACCTTTGGGACTCCCACCTGCAGCTATGAGGGATACTGACAGCTTCTGCAGCAGCAAGAATTTGTCACATAGATCACCAACTGCCATGAGATGCCATGAGCAGACTTCAACTCTGCAAGCAAGCAGCTCTCTGCAGAAGAGATGCAGATGGGGAGCAGAAGGCAGCATCGCCCCCAGGACAAACCCTTAATGCTTAATGTGACATCAGCAAAGCACCAATTGATCCAAGCTCACGAAGAGTCTTCTACAACAGAAAGACAAAGCCAAGGATTGTCCTTGTTCCAAAGGGGACAGAATAAAGACACACACACACAAACTGAGTAAGAAAGTGCTAATTTGTATTTCTAAAGCATGTACCCCAACAACTCCCTTGTGTGTCTGCTCTCTGCAATCAGATCTGCAGCCAGGGGTGTAATGGCCAGGGTTTGGTACTTAAATGCCTTAGTTAGATAGGAAAACAATTAGACAAGACTATTCTCTCCTAACATCTCCAGGCCTCAGTTGCAGACAGAAAATGAGCAAACCTATCCCATTCTGTCTATTCAAGCTGTTTTGGAAGCCTGACAAATGAGAAAAGAGAACAGCCCAACTGGAGCATTGCATCATAAAGGAATCATCTAAAGGCAGTGCAACTGTATGAATACTTCATAATTGCCTCTCATGGCAAAGTGAGCCCGCAGGGAGCAGATTCTGTCATGCTGCTGCTCAGACACAGGCTCGAGCCAGCTTCCAGAGGACAGGGAAAGGGGAGAGATGGGTCAGGAAACAACAAAAAATGGCTTGCACTTAAGTTTTGGGGGGGGAGGGTCGAGGGAGAACACAAGTGAGGAGCTTGACCCAACCCAGGTTCTGCCCATCAGCCTTGCAAGCAGTCAGAAACATTACAAGTGGCAGGTACAGAACAAAATGAACAAGAAAGCTTGATCAGCAAGCAGCATGAACACGTGCCAGAGTGCAGATATATACCTAGTGGGTCACTGACTGGAAATCAGTAGGTGCTTTTGGTGGCAGGGTATGCCTCAGGTCCCTTTTGTTGTTGCTAAAAAGACAAAATCCATCCCTCTTCCCTCCTATTCCAAAGTGTTTACCATCCATAGCCAACCTTTGATCAACTTCATTCTTCAAAGAGCATCCACAGAGCACAGATCAGCAGCAGTTAGTCTTTTGGTACAGCTGGGGCTATGGACTTTTGAGGAGAGTTATATAGAAATGTGACCACCTACTGCATTTGTTTTCAGGGCATCCCAGTTCATACAGGTCATCAGGCAGAGTATATTGCATCCCACACTTGCTGGGTTCATCTCAAAACATTTCACCAGATGGCAGCTTTGAAGCAATCCAATTGAATTCATTTACTCCATCTCAATCCTTACGTAGCAACACACTGATGTGTATCCTAGTAGAGCTTGACACTCGTTAACCCGAGGATTTGGGGATTGTTGGTAATGAAGTTGTCAGACTTGCTTCCCAAGCAATATAGAAAGTGCTCTGCTGCCTCCTCAGTCCATGTTTGCACCAACTTCCCTTAATTCACATAGAGAAGCACATCTATTTCTGTATGTAGCATGTATTTTTGAAGGCAACAAAAGAAGTCTCAGACCAACAAAACCATTCAGGTATAAATCCAATTTTAATTGTCAAGCTAACTTTTAGCTCCTACATTCAATGCAAGGATCAAAAACTACAAGTTTGAGAGAAGTTTATCCTGTCCCCAGTTTCTGATTGTTTTGGCAGCTGTCAGATGGGAACTTTCCAAAGCCACTTGTTTAAGAAGCTTTTCACAACCATGTGGTTCCAGGAGAACATCGTGGACTTTCTTGATACCTATCACCATCTTCCAAACCCAGTTCTTTGGTAACAGTTATACATAGCATTGTGCGTATATAAAGAGTTATAATAAAACTTTTTACATTCTAATTGTCTCAACCTTCATCGAAGTACTAAAGTGCTCAATCAATTCTGAACAAACTCTCCTTCCCTAGTTAGTCTACTTCCTGGAAATGCCTGCATTTAGGTCAGCAAAACCAAAAGCAACCAAGAAGAGAGAAGGTACTTGTATGAAAAAAAACACTCTGTGGGATCATCACAACCCCTCTTCGTCAGACAGGACGCTCTGAGTCTCACACATCTTCCTTCTACCCCTATACTGAGACATTGGTTCAAACATTCAATGAGTCTAAGCCAGCACAACTTTCCCCAAGTTGTATTGATTTCTCATCAGTTGATTTGTTGCCCTCCAATTTCTGTCAAAAGAAAACCCAGCAAAACAGAATCCTATGGGAGCTACAAAGAGAATATAAACACTGAAGTCATACTGGTAAAGCAACCTCAATAAAAGGTATGAACAACAGTTGTGGTGGATGTTTAAGCTGCCCTAGGTTATTTGGATTTCAAACTATCTCACTAGCAGCAATTATCATTAACTGAAATTGATGCTTATGAAGTGGCTTTAAAGTTTTGGGCCTTCTAAGCAGGGGACGATGGAAGGTACATATCAAAACTGTTTCCTCTGGCTTGATCTCCATGCCACTTCATGCTCTGTGCTGGGGGAAGTTTCATCCATGGCCTCTGCTCTTCCTCAAAGACAGTCAGAGCAACATTCCCTTGGGTATGTCCTCTCCTTCCTCCAGCCACACTGTCCACAATATGATTCAGATCAGCCCACTTAAATTCTTCCCACCAAGAACTGAGACACCAGAAATGCAACCCAGGACACATGTATTTAATAGCTTACTCAACCACAGGATGTTTTTCATTCTACCTTTGAATTTTTTTGACATCCGTGGGAAAAGCCTGTTATTTAGACATCAGGTCTTTACATTCTCTGTCTTAAACAGGCACTGAACTGTTTGCTGTCACCTGCTCTTTTTCTGTTGACTGAAGATCAGACATACTTCTACCATATCCGCCTTTGCACTGCCTCAAAATCCTGTCTGCTGACTGTTTTGACCTGTTACAACATGCAGACCTAAGTAATAGCTATTGATGACCTCACCACAGAAATTATTCAAAAGCCAGGAAATATTGACAAAGGCAGTAAGAAACTAAACAACAACTGACACCTGTTTTGATGCCACTTACCGGATGTGGCATGAGTTATCCCTGCTTCCTCCAAGCCAAATAAGTGGCATTACCAGCTTTGATGTACTGTGGTGCTGTCATCCTGACCCTGAGTCTTCTCAGCAGTTCCACAAGACGTGGCTGGTGCAATATGAAGGTTCCATTTTCAAGGTTACATGGAATTGTTTTGCTTGCTAAGCTGAGGACTTTCCCTTGCTTGGGGGTATACAAACCACAGCCATGTTCACAGGTACACTCTTACTGCTCTCCTCCATCAAGCATCAATTCAAAGCTGAAGGGTTTTGGAAGAAAATTAAATTCTAGTTACTGCATGCTTTAAAGCCACAGGCAGCTACATTAAAATGAAACATCATCTTATATTTAGTGCAAATACATCTAGTCTTCAGTGAACTTGGGTTCAGGGTAGGAGCTTTATATCCAACACCTTCTTTGTTCATTAGGAGAGTTGGCCTTCCTCATCCTGCAAAGAACACCCCAGCAGTAGGGCACATGTTGATAAAAACTCTGCACCATTATTTAATGGGCAAGCAATCAGCAAAAACCATTTCTCTGTGCTAATAATACATTTGCATTTCATTTGGTATTACTCTCCTTCCCTAATTTCTACTGCTTTGAAAGTTCATTATCTTCAGAGGTGCACATTTTTTCTTAACACTTTACCTGTGAACTGTAGTGTGCAGCAAAGTGCAAGCACTGAACTCAGGGCAGTTTGTTTCACAGTGCTCCAAATAAAAAAAAAAACTGACCATAGGACTAGCAAAATTAAATAAACTGAAATACAAAAGACAGAAGTTAGATTCATCCAGAAATATAATATAATATGTCTGGGAGTGGGGAAAACTGGAGATTAACTACAAAACAGAAACAATGAAGTAACCAACAAATTAACTGATTAGGCAAAAGAGGAAAACTTTCACTGCATGCTGTACATTAAAATTAAAGGCAAAATTCACATGTTGGAGCATCAAGACAGAACGATGAAGGCCAGGTAATGGGAAGAAAGCAAAGAAACATTTTCAATAGAGCAACACATGAACAAAGCCAGTAACTGAGCAGCTTCAAAAGGAGAAAGTGACCACATCCCAAATAAGAAAAAGCAGCACTGAAGCAGAGAACAAGAATATGGTCAGGACAACACCAACTATGTAAACACTTGATATTTTGACAGAATCAGGCCTATTTGTATATCTATGCAAAATATATACACAAATCCATATGTATATATGTACACATAGGCACTACTGTACATATGTATATGCAATAACACACACAACTGCCCTTTGAGAAGTTTCAGCATGACTGTGGGTGCAAGCAAGAATGTTACAGTTGTGCAAAACTGCTCTTCTGTGTTTTATTACAAAGAAGTAATGGTAGAAAGAGCCAAAATAATTCTCCCAAATAGCATAGATCCAGATGTGATTTTATCAACATCACCAAGCAAGCCCAACCTCTGAACGTTTCCAGCTCATTTATAGGAATTAAATATTCAAAACTCTGGACTGTATCAGTACAAATTATATCTGTTTCCAACCCTGCTGATCTGAAGAGATGACCAGACATCTTCCCTGACACCAGTGGCTTAGCATGAGGCTATCCCACCCTGAACACCAATTTGGGAATACTGGATGCATGAGAAATTGAATGTAAAGGCCAGAGTAGGATTGTCATTTTGTAAGAAAATTATCAGCTGCTGTCCTTACAGTGTTTTGGAAGAAAGGGACATGGTGTGTAAAAAAACCAAACCAACAGATTTTCCCTCACCCTTCAAACAAGGGAAAACATGACACCTCTGAGAACACATGCTCCAGCAATACAGACATGCTGATCTTTGGGCTTTCCAGTTTTAGGATGTGGAAAGTGGCATTTCCCATAAAGTTTGCCTGCCTCACAGCTCCAAAGAGAATTTGCCTCTCAAATCCAAGGTTGTTTTTGGTCTGACACTTCAATGCTCAATTGGTCTTCAATGTGTGTACATTACCAATGTCATGTTAGAGCAGAAAGAAAGTGGTGAAAGAAAGAACTGCAGACAGATTGCTCTACACTTCAGCAAAGCTGCCTTCCAACTCTGACAGAACTGTCCTTGCTGCCCCGTATGTGGAGGACCCCATTTAATGCTCTGCATCCATAGCATCCAAGTACTTGGCTTCAATGATCCTAGGGAGCAGGTTATACCTAAGATTGAACCAGAAAGACAGAATTAGTGGTTGTTTATATTTATACAGCATTTTGTTTGCCAGCCCAAATACTCTCAGTTAAGTTTGTCTACGGCCATGATAACAACCAGCTAAAGTAGAGAAAGGNGCCAGCCCAAATACTCTCAGTTAAATTTGTCTGAAGTAGAGAAAGTAGGGAAAAGTAAAACCAGCCAATCCTGCAAGCAAATTTACAGTGGAGAGGTCCTCCTTGAAGAAGTCTCCTTGTAACAGTTAAAGAGAACATCCTCATTCTTACTTTCCTAGAGCACAGTCACCACAAAGTCTTCAAGGTGCCAAAAATGCACTACATAACCCAACCCAGAGCTATGCTCCTGCTTTGTGCCAGTGAGACAAGTAGTAGGCTTCTTGCTATCTCCAGTTTGCGGTCCTCCTGGTTACTTTCACAAAAATCACAGTTTATTTGTAGTTACTATTTTCTTTACCATTTTCCCCACACTAGGCTCAACAAACTGTGTTCTAGGGTTATTCATCTTGCACTTCCTCAGTTCTCCAAGTACCCCGGGTCACTCCTTTCAGCTCTCACCACAGTGAAGCTTTAACAGACAACACAGAAGTTTTAGTCTTTAGAAGAAGACAATATATCATCAAGAATTGAGACTAAGGCAAGAGGCCTTAGAGGCATAGAGTTCTATGACATGACATTCACTCCTCCAGCTGCTAGTAAGATGCCATCCCTACCCAGTGTCTAGATTCTTCATTGGATCAGAGAGGCAACAATTT